>CAUJNA010003461.1:287603-415103 GCA_963377175.1 Effrenium voratum | reverse complement strand
AAACGAGCACCCCGAAACGGCTTGTCGTGCATTGTGTGTATGTACGATTTGGGCCCCTCAAAAATATCCACATCCATCTCCTGCGTCCCACCGGCCTGCACGGAGTGGTAGCCGCTGGTAAAGAGCAGCGCCAGTCGCGAGTGCGAGGCACCCGGGACGGACATCACGTAGTTGGCCTGGTGGAAGCGGCTGGCCTCACACCGCATCAGCGAATCGGCGATTCTAGGGCTACCTTCCCCATTCTTTCAGGGATCCTTCTTTTCAGGAGATCATCAACAACCCAGGGGAAACAGCCAGATATTGAAAAGAAATATGGTTGAAAAGAATGGGGAATCAACCCCTAGAATGATGCTGGTATGTTGAATGAACTTCGACACATACCCAAACGGGTACGTCTCTTTTGGATGGATGGAGTGGAATGTGTATGTTTCTGAAGGATACTCGTTTTGAGGTTCTCTCCAAACATCCTTTGAAGGGGTCCTCCTTTCCGGAAACCAAACTACAAGAGCTCCTGGGGCTCCTACATGCTGGGTCCCATTGCAATAGCTTGCCGGACAAGGGGATCTCCTTACTCATTCAAAACCGGAATGTCGCCCGACACTCCACGCAAAAACGCGCGCAAGAAGGTCGACGCGCGAGAAGTCCGCGGATTTCCCACGCCTCCAGGCGCTTGCCTGCCTGGTTGCTCAGCAGCTTCAGCGCGTTGTAGACGCGGCTGCCATACCTATGCAGCCGCACTTGTTTGAGTGTCGCTATCGATCTAGATGGGGCTCAAACAAAAAGTTGAGCTATTCATTTTGGGGCACCCTATCTCAAGAGATAGGCCCATGTGTCCCCCTGAAATAACAAGCCAAAGGAAACTCACTCAAACTTGGCCACAACAGTCATGTTTGGCAAAGTCCAACGTGATTTTGAGACGGGTTTTGAGAAAGCAATAGCAGGAAGCTAACCCTCGGACTTCCACTTCCAATCCAAACCTAGCGGTCCCTTCTTGGGTGCTTGAAAGGAAGCCGGAAAGACACCCGCTTTCTTTTCAGGGTCGCCCAGGTCAGGCCCCCTTTGAACATCACCCCACCAAACTGAAACTCTTTTATCAACAAAGGACCTTTCCAAGACGATGTTTACGACCACGCTTGGTGAAACTGGGCCCGTCACACAAACGGGTGTGCGGCTGACGACCCCTTGCCGGCTCTCCTTGCGGACCAGTCACTGCGCTGCCCTCTTACGACGTTCAGAGATGCACCTGCAGAAACAGGCTCTGTCAGGTTGCAACATGGGTTGCAACAACTGGCTGGCGCTCGCAAGTCTCAACGGATTCTCTACATGAGTTTGGGTAGATGGACAAATGCTTTCGACGATCTGTAACAGACCTCACTGCGGACATAGTCCGAAAACTGATTGAACGCGTACAGAACATGTTTCCTACTTTCGTACTTCTGGTTTCCCTTTGCAAAGCCACAAAGTGGCTGACAAAATTTGAGAGAGACAAGCTTCTGTTGGTGCCACTGGGAGATGCCCTTCTCAGGCATACCCCCCAGCTATCACAAGTGACAAGGCCCCATTCATTCCCGCAAAACTCCTGCCCTTGCGACCACACACTGGAATATGAACAAGGGTTGATTTCCTCCAAGCCTGGGACTGATCCACAAACAGGGTTGCTCCGAGCCACGAAGTCCGCGTAGTCCGTGGCCTTAGAAGAAACAGTTCTTGCTGAAGCGCGTGAGGCCCGCGCCCATGTCTCCAGTACGAGCTCGACCTGCGCGGCGTCCGGCCACATCAAAATTAGGTCCTGAGGCAGACAGGATAGGATAATTTTAAGCTTGTACGATTGCCAGGCCTCGTCTCTGAAGTCCTCCCACGCCTTGCCCTTCAACGAGAACATGGGGATCAAAGGAAGTGAAAGCAAACGCGATGTCTTGCACACGGCGAGAGCTTGAGCTGCTGAAGCGGCAGCGCGCGGCGCAGATTTGCAAGGTCGCGGCAAAAAGCCGCAACTCGCCGCGAGTCTCGCCCACTTACAAAGCAATCGTGGAACTCGGGGCAACTTCGTGGAAGCTTGAAGTCATGCCCCCTTCGTTCATCGACGTGCCCCTCCCTCCTTCCCCAGCCCGACGGGGCCTGCTTTTTATAGAAATCATGCTTTCGCCTTGCTGTGTCTAGCGTCGGCTGCTTTAAGCCGAGGGCAAGTTGCTTATAACTTACATTTCTACCCTTGTACCAGGGGCCCTTGAAGCAACCCGAAAAACACCCTATGTGTGCCTCTGCTGTTTGAAGGCACCTCCTTCAGGAAGCTTGAAAGTTGGAAATCCAAAACCAACTGAGGGGTCCCCTAGTTTGAATGTTGACACATAGCTGAATGGGTAGGTCGTTGGAGAATGGGGGGCATTGGCCTCGAAACCCGAAACCCGGTTCTGGGCCTGGGCGCTCCCAAGCTGCGCGCCACGGCGCGTAGGGCGCCCTTGCCACCGTCCGCGGCCTCGCTCTCGGTCGCCTGGGGATTCGAGGGAATGGAAACATGAATCGACGTTGGGTTGGGATGCGTGTGGATGTGTGCGTGTGCGTGTGCGTGTGCGTGCCGTGTGCGTGCGCGTGCGCGTGCGCGAGTGCGCGCGTGCGCGCGCGTGCGATCGTGCGCGCGCGTGCTGTGTGTGTGTGTGTGTGTGTGTGTGTGTGTGTGTGTGTGTGTGTGTGTGTGTGTGTGTGTGTGTGTGTGTGTGTGTGTGTGTGTGTGTGTGTGTGTGTGTGTGTGTGTGTGTGTGTGTGTGTGTGTGTGTGTGTGTGTGTGTGTGTGTGTGTGTGTGTGTGTGTGTGTGTGTGTGTGTGTGTGTGTGTGTGTGTGTGTGTGTGTGTGTGTGTGTGTGTGTGTGTGTGTGTGTGTGTGTGTGTGTGTGTGTGTGTGTGTGTGTGTGTGTGTGTGTGTGTGTGTGTGTGTGTGTGTGTGTGTGTGTGTGTGTGTGTGTGTGTGTGTGTGTGTGTGTGTGTGTGTGTGTGTGTGTGTGTGTGTGTGTGTGTGTGTGTGTGTGTGTGTGTGTGTGTGTGTGTGTGTGTGTGTGTTGTGCTGTGCTGTGCTGTGCTGTGCGGTGCGTGTGCGTGCGTGCATGGGTGTGGTGTGTGGGTTTGCTTGTCTGTGTCTGTGCGTGTGTGTCTGTGCGTATGTGTCTGTGTGTGTGTATGTATGTGTGTGTGTGCGTGTGCGTGTGCGTGTGCCTGTGTGTGTGTGTGTGTGTGCGTGTGTGTGTGTGTGTGTGTCTGTTTTTGTCTTTGTCTGTGCGTGTGCGTAGGCGTGTGCGTTCACGTGCGTGTGCGGGCGCGCGGACGTGTGAGTGCGCGCGTGTATTTGCGTGTGTTTGTGTGTTTGTGTGTGTGTGTGTATTTCTGTGTTTGTGTGTTTGTGTGGTTGTTTGTTTCGTTGATTGTTTGTTTGATTGTTTGTTTGATTGTCTTGGCGTGTTTGTTTGTTTCTTTGTTTGGTTGTTCTGTTGCTTCTTTTGATTGCTTGTTTGTTTGTTTGCTTGCTTGTAGGACTCTTTGTGTGTGTGTGTCTGTGCGTGTCTGTGCGTGTCTGTGCGTGCGTGCGTGCGTGCGTGCGTGCCACAGTGCGTGCGTGCGTGCGTGTTGTGTGCGTGCGTGTTGTGTGCGTGTGTGTTGTGTGCGTTATGTGTTGTGTGTGTGTGTTGCGTGGTGCTGTGCTGTGCTGTGCTGTGCTGTGCTGTGCTGTGCTGTGCTGTGCTGTGTTGTGTTGTGTTGTGCGATGTTGTGCGGTGTTGTGCTGCGTGTCAGGGTTGGTGCGTGCGTCTTGTGTTTGTGTGTGTGTGGTGTGTGTGTGTGTGGGTTGCGTGTTGTTTGTGTGTGTGTGTTGTGTGTTGTGTGTGTGTGTGTGTGTGTGTGTGTTTGTGTGTCGTGTGTGTGTGCTGCTTGTGTCATGTTGTGTGGTGTGGCGTCGTGTTCTGTTGTGTTGTGTTGTTGTGTTGCGCTGTGCTGTGCTGTGTTGTGTTATGTTGTGTTGTGCGGTGCGTGTATGTGCGTGCGTGCATGGGTGTGGTGTGTGGGTTTGCTTGTCTGTGTCTGTGCGTGTGTGTCTGTGCGTATGTGTCTGTGTGTGTGTCTGTGTGTGTGTCTGTGTGTGTGTGTGTGTGTCTGTGTGCGTGTGTCTATGTGGTGTCTGTGTGTCTTCTTGTGTGTGTGCTCTGGTGGTCTGTGTGTCTGTGTCTCCTTGCGTCTGTGTCTGTGTGTTTCTGTGCTGTCTTTGTCTCTGTGTGTGTGTGTGTCGGTGCGCGTGTGTGTCTATGTGTGTCTGTGTGTCTATGTGTGTCTGTGTGTCTGTGTGTCTGTGTCTCTCTGTGTCTCTGTGTCTCTCTGTGTCTGTCTCTGTGTGTGTGTGTGTGTGTCTGTGTCTGTGTCTGCGCTGTGTCTGTGTCTGTGTCTGCGCCTGTGTCTGTCTCTGTGCATGTCTGTTGGTGTGGGTCTCTCTCTCTCTCTCTCTCCCTCTCTGTGTGTGTGTGTGTCTCTGTGTGTGTGTGTCTGTATGTATGTCTGTGTGGGTGTGTCTGTGCCTGTGGCTGTCTGTGTGTGTGTGTGTGTGTGTCTGTGCCTGTGTCCGTCCGTGTGTGTCTGTGTGCGTCTGTGTGCGTCTTTGTGCGTGTGTCTCAGGGTGTGTGTCAGGGTGTGTGTCTGTGTGTGTATGTGCGTCCCTGTGTGTGTGTGCGGGTGTCTCTCTCTGTCTCTGTGTGTGCACCCTGTGTGTCTGTGCCTCTATCAATCCACTCCAGGGAGTTGGTTTCCTCTTGGTTTTTCTTGAGACCCTCGCCTCGCGGGAACACGCACCAGCCGGCAGCTTCAGTGCCAGTGCCAGGAGGTCATCGTCCAGGAAGGGGTACCGGATCTCCACCCCGGCCTTCGCCGTCAAGCGTCGAAAACGTCTTGGGGGGTTGATGGGGGTTGTTCTTGAGCCACCAATGTGCTTCTTGACTCTCTACCATCCTTTGGTGGGGTCCAAACACGGTTATGAGGACGAATCAAGTGCCTGGGTTGCAAATCGTGTATGCTGAAATGGTCAACAGCCAGGGAACCCAGTTGCCCGGTGCCCCGAATGGCTGAAAAGGAAACCCTGTTTGGGTTTGACCATGCCACCTTGCGCTCGAGTAACCTCCTTGGGTTCTTCAAAAATAACTATTAGATAAGATCCTTATTGGTTTCTGAACAAAAGTATCCTTTCCGCCTTTCAGGATCTGCTCTTTGGATTTGTCTCAGAATAGGGAAAGCCTTCAAATGTGTTTTCTTTCTTGCTTTCCCCTTTCAGCAACCCAACCGTGCTTGCTTTTAGGGACTGATTCAATTCCCAACGTTCCCTTTGTCTCCCAAGAAACGGAAACTGTTCAAAAGAATGGCTGGGCTGACTCCTCAAGACAATGGTTAAAAAGAACGATGGTTATTGGGTCGAACAGCCATTGTCTGCAACCCAGCCACCGTTCTTTTCACCAGTCGTTCCCCCCTCCGCGGAGTTGGGTGGTTTATTGGAAAGGAGGATCCCTGAAAAGAATGGCTGGAAGCGAGAATCTGTACAGTTCAGGGAAACTGACCGTGCTCAGGGTTCCAACTATCTGCCTAAAAACAAAGCCAACTTGCAATGAAGACCCAAGCAGAATGGCCGATTCCAAAATTGTGGATGCTTTTCCCCTCCCGAAAGGGACCTAAACAACAACTCCAAACACGTACTCTCCTGAATCAGGCCACGGAAACTGAAAAAACACCCACGTGCCCTCTGGGGTCGCCTATTTCGATGCCCCTTTTTGAGTTTCGTTTCCCGTGTTCATCAAGGGAAGCAAAAACTAATCACAGCCCCTCCCAAACCTCCAGTGCATTTTCACGGCACCAACGGGAAACCTTTTTTTGAGTAGTTGATCTTACAGTGACCTGCCTTTTTTCCTGAAAAGATCCAGAGTGCCGTCATCTCCAGAGGGGCATTGATCTTAAACGGACCCCCCCCCAGACAAAGCCTAGTGGTTCGTTGATCCCTCGCCAAAGTTGAACTTGTAGAGAAATAAGTCATAAATCCCACAAGTTAATCTCCAAAAGTCTAATTAAGTCTAAAAACTCCGAAAAGTCCAAACAGTCCAAAAAGTCCAAAAAGTCCAAACAGTCCAAAAAGTCCAAAAGAACTAAAAAAGTCCGAAAAATCACAAAAGTCCAAAAAGTCTAAGAAGTTTAGAAGTCTCAAGGTACAGCTGGAAACCGCACGACACAAAGGCACTGCCCGGGTCACCGCTTCGGCCTGCGCGGCCACCGCAAAGTCCCGCTGCAGGTCTCGGTGCCACATGGAGGCCAAGCCCAAGGTGCGATCCTGTGAAGTCTCCTCCCTTGAATGCGATCCGATCCAAAGACCCCGTCGTGACGACTGACTGGGTCCCTCCATTCGAAGACGGGGAGAGAATGACCTCCTTTAAAAGACTATAGAAAAACAGCCAAAGACCTCATTTCAATGGTGGGTGATACCTCCATTTAAAAAAAAAATGGAGAAAAAGGCTTGGGTCCCTCATTTCAAAGGAGGGGCTTTGCAGAATGAGGAAAATGGATATGGCACTGCAGGCTGACTGGTGCTTGGAACCCTTCCACTCACTTGTTCATTTGCGCGTGGCACAAATGGTCGTCGGCTCTGTGGCTCGCCGCTGAATCCCAGCCAGCCAATTGATCCTTCGACAAAGGGAAATATGGGCATGTCTTTTTGAGGGGCGCCCTTGTTGGGCTTGTTTGAGGGGCAGCAAGGGAGAGCTATCTTTTTGGGATGTTGCCCTATTGGGCATCATTTACAACGAGATTTACGTCCACCAACCATTTGCGAAGGGGGCAATTAAAGCTGCTTGTGAGTCAGGGACAAAATATGCAGCTCCTGGACATGAGGAAAAAGTAAGTTCCCTGGTGTTTGCCGGCAATTTTACTAAGTCCCCCTATTTCGCTCCCAAACTTTGACTATAGACTATGCTGGGTATACTAGCTTCAATATGTCCAGCAATGCAACACCTGAAAGGAATCCCTAGGTAAAGGAGCGACATTATCTCTTTCGCTCGTTTAACCCCCGAATCGGTCGCCATACAAAAGGCAGATACTCAAATGGCCCCTGGGTCAGCTAAATTGTTCCGCTGGTTATAACCCAGTGAACAGGGACTTACAACCATGCCAAGGATATACACATACATATGTACATATATCTATATACATATGAATTTCTGCATATGAATATACATATATAAAAATAACGATCACCCTGGCTAGTTGCTAAGTAGCCATCGGTCCTTGGCTGTGGCCGCATCCCCAGCCGCGCAGGCGCGCAGGTGCCGCGCGTAGCCAGCAAAGGCCTCCTTGCCGTCAGAGGCTGAAAATTGGTTTGACGTCCAAGTCTTGGTGCTCCGGAAAACCAACATGAGGCTGTTTGAACCAAAGTAGGAAGCATCCCTGCTCAAAGATCCCTGAAATCCCCAATCACGCCTTTAGAGAGGGAGGAAGAAACCTAGTACTGAATCGGCCTTCAGAAAAGAGACTTTGGGCGCTGCTTACGCTGCTTAAAGGGTCAAATGCAGGATGCTCCAATGGCGGGTTCTCTTGGTTCCCTATACCAAATGCTGGGCGAACGAAGCTGGTTCCTCAATGATACGGTTTCACAAAGTCAATAAATGTCTGGTTCGTAAACCCTTCCTCATCAAGGGGTTCTCTCGGAAGAAAGGACCCTCTTGTGTCTTGCGGTTTCTCAGCAAGCGTTTCAAGCAACAGACCAAGTGGTTGCCAACTGCTATCGCTGCCTGAAAATCTGGCGGGTGCGACCCGCTAGACCTCCGAGATGTTTAAACATTGATGTGTCAAACAAAGTGTAGAAAGAAGGTGTCTGTTTTTGGCCCCGCGAGGATCTTAAAATGTTGAGCTGGGGAGTGGCAAAGCGAAACTATGTGCTGGCCATAGTCTTGGGCATCAGTTTGGCAAGCCAGCATCTAGGTTTTGCAAAGGGCGCGAGGCATGATTCGGATTTAGGTTGACCGAACCTTGTGGGTGCCTTGACGTGGTTTCGGGCTAAGTGTATGTAAGCTAACCAAACGGCACCACACAAGCACGCGATAACTCTTTTATCCAAGCATTGTGTTGGTGCCAGGGACTCATCTTCCCCTGTCAGATGTTCACGGCTGGGTGGGCCCCATGGGCCACCCACCCCAAACTTTCAAATCCCAAAGAACGGGTGTGCAGACTAATAGCGCCCGCCCTTGGGCCGGGGCCGAGGGCCCCCAGGCCTCAAGGGGGTCTGCCACCAGGGGAAGTGAGTCGCCCACCGGCTCCGGTCACGGGAGCGTGGGTGGGCCCACACTGAGGTCAAAGGCATCTCCATTCAGGAGACGCGGAAGAAAGGTAAAATCTTCGCAGAGTTCCTGTTTAGGGACTCCATTCAACGGAGCGAAACCAGCGAATTCTGGGTGAGTCAGTTCATCAGCCCATTGGTTCAACTCGCGTGGCACGTGATTGGCCGCCAGGGAGCAGCCATGTGTGTGGAGCAGGAAGACCAACTCCATCAGGATAGCCGCGGTGTAGGGCTTCTTGGACCCGATATTGAGCATGGCCATGACATTGCCCTGGTTGTCACTGCCCGCCGGGAGACGGACCCAAGAGGCCATAGGGCCTTGTTGGATGAGGATCATGTTGTGGAGGAAGAGCGTGCCCAGCATTTCCAGAGCCGCAATGCGCCGTCTGGGATCCCCATCCTTGAACGCCCAGGGGTACTCCTCTTTGTGGATCTGCTCGTGGAACCAGTAGACCTCCGTCTTCTCCGGCTCCACCATGTTGCAGCACCGGCCCCCCACTTACGCCTCGCCCAGGTCTGAGGCACCCGCATCACCGCAACCCCGCCAGGAGGATTTCGGCAGGCAGGGGGAGTACTGCATGAATGGTGTGTTGAAGAGGTGACGTAGCATGAGTGCCAACATCCTCACCACCCGAGGTGGTTTTCCCACCGTGGTGGTGGCCCTCTTCCAGGCCCACAGCGGTTGAGGCATCGGCTTTGCCAACGGGCAGGCCGACGTTGCCCATTGAATGCGACCCAGGGCCTTCTCAATCTCCTTGGCGTGCCTTGCCTGCCCTTCCACCATGATCTGCAGCACCTCCATCACTAGGATGTGCTTGTTAGCCGCCATGAGGACCTGTGGGAGGTTCGGGTGGACCAGAAAGCATGTGTTCACCTCCGCCAGGTGTGTCTTCTTCCAACTCAGGGGGGTGCCCAGCGCCAGGGGCGTAGCCCGCACCGCCCCCGCCATGTCCACCGCCCCTTTGCTGCGAAGCAGCCAGCCATCCAACCCTGTGGCTGCCGTTGTCCGCTCCACTGTCTGATTCCGGATGGTGTCATTGGCGCCCCCGATCGAGACATCGTAGATGGTGCGGATCTTGTTCCCCTATTCGATTTCCGCCAGGGGACCCAGGCAGAGATCCGCTGGCCTACAATTGCAGTGAGCCGCTGGCTCCCCCTTGGAGAGAGGGCCCTCCACCATGCCCATGGGGACCTCCTGCATGTCCACTCCAAGCTGTGCAAGATGTCTAAGTGGAAGGCCAATGGAGAGCGATTGCTGGAGTCGATCCGCCAAGGCGCTGTGAGGACGCACATCTTGGCTCCCATGTACGCTACTTTGGATAGCGGCCTGATCCACGGAGCCAGCCGGCCCAAAGAGGGCTTTCCTCCCCCATCCCGGAGGGGTCGTTGTTGGCTGGTCCCCCCCCGGGGCCGGGGGCACCCTTGGGCGGGTCCACCGACTCCACCTCCGGCGTCTCCGCCAGCAGCTCCTCCTCCTTCCACGGGTTCCCGACTCCCGCAGCTGTTGGATGAAGGGGATGTACTTCTCCTTAATGTCCCCTACCGAAGAAAATCCTCCCGAAGAAAATCCAGACCTGGTTGGTCTCCTGCATGCGCTTGTTCCTGCGCCTCCTGGATGGTGTCCAGCGCTTCCGTCAGGGCCTGGCCAGCCTCCACATTTGTGCCCTCTAAGGACTGCTCCCTCAACTTCTCACGAAACCGCCGTGACCAACTGCCTGGCGAGCCGAGACCTCCTCTGGGGACAAGTCACGCTTCTGGGGCAAGGCCCGGTGGAGCTCCTCTTTCTTCCTAATGGCCTGCTCCACCTGCGGGTGGTAGAGCGGGAAGCTTTGCGACTCCGCTTCCTGCAAGGATCTCTGTACCTGGACCTGGACTTGCTGGTGCTCCCTCACCTTCATCGCCTCGGCGTCCGCCTCCATGGTGAGAATCTCCTGCCTGATGTCCACCCTCAAATTCAACGGGACCCACGTCCACCATCTTGCGATCCACGTCCCGCTGCTGGACCCACACCAGCTTGCCCTCCAGGATCAGCAGGTGGTAGGTGATGCCGTCGGCCTCAACGTTGCGGAGGGAGCCTAAGCTGAATCTTCATCGGTACAAAGGTCCGCATGACGAGGCCCTCCGACAGAGTCTTCCCGACAAACTTGTAGAAGAGAGAGGCAGCCTCCGCCCCCGTGATGTCCCGCAACAGGGTAACCGCGGATGCCTGCAGGGTCGGGAAGGAGTCCGCAAGTCCGTGAGGCGGTAGTACCCGGGCTTGTCCTCCACCGGAAGCAGGCGAACCAACTGGGTCTCCGGGGCCTCCTGCCTGGCCAACTCGATCTCTTCTTCCGTGATCTTCTGCTCCTCCACCAATTCCATCGAGGACACCGTGGTGGTCGAGGATGCCATTGCGAATCGGAGACGCGAGAGGGATCGAAAGAAACCTGCCTTTTTCAGATCAAGTAGGGTTCAGAGAACCCCAAGGCAATGCTTGAGCCAAAATGGCACATGCCATTGTGGTCAAGCATTCCACACACAGTTCATGTTTCCACATGTTCCAACATTAACAAAACATAAGAAGTCACCAACCTAACCCAGTGATTCCAGTTATCTGTATAGTAGGCAACTACGCGTACCACCCTGTAAAAACCAAGGAAACTTTGCTGGACACCTGCTATACTGGGAACTGGGATCCACTGGTACAGAATAAACGGGCTTGTCTTTGCTTGAGCGTACCCTTTTTGGGGTTGGCTGAAAGGCAAAGCAAAGAAACCCACCCATTTTGAAAAACAACTTGTTTGGTTCTATCTCTGGTCAAAACCACCAAAAGGATACCCAGGTCTTTCTGCGAGGGCAGCTTTGATTGTTTTGGTCCTATTTTCAAGCCTCGCCCCCACCCATTCCACTCCCCAACCCATCCCACTCCCCAACCCACTCCACTCCCCACCCCATCAAAACCCCCACTCCTCAGATCCCAGGCCGCTGAGCACCACCCTGAGCCCATCTTTCGCCGCCAATCGGCAAGCGTCCAACATCGTCATCCCCACCGCGGCCTCCGCTCGCGCGCGTCGCGACCGAAGCCCGGCCGCGCGGGGTCCCCGGTTGGAACAAAAACAACAAAACCGAGGAAGAAAAAAAAGAAGGTGAAAACGTAGCCGGGAACAACAGCACCAACCAGGAAACGGAAAACATAAACCACCGAAGACAAAACCGCGCCAACTCAACAACTAGTGGAAATGGGAAGTGGGGAACCGGGAGCAAAAGCAAGCAAGCACCGCCCCAACCACGAAAAAACGAGAAATGGTGAAAGGGGGGTGCCTTTTTGGATCCGTGAAGCAGTCATTTCAGACTCCATTGGACGTTGAAGAGCCCATGATATTTCGCACCCAATCAGCACACTATGCAAGGGAGAGGAATGATTACTGATCGGCCTGGTTCTTCCATCCACTGGATACCTTTCCAGCGATTGCCCGCTGAGGGCCAACAAAGAGATCCATGTTGTGGGATTGCAATCCAAACTTTGACAAGCCCCAAGCAAAAACAAGGAACCGAGGCCAACAACAGAAAAACCTGCAGGTAAAAGCAACTATCAAATAGCTAGAGGCTTGGGGGTTTGGGGGTTTGGGGGCCTTGGGGCCTTGGGGCTTTGGGGGATTTGGGGGTTAAGGGGTTGGTATAGGGCTGGCTTAGCGTTGGCTTAGGGCTGGCTTGGGGAGGTCGGGTTGGTTTAGGGTTGGTTTGAGGTTGCCTTGGGGTTCGTGTGGTCAAGGCTTTTCACTTCTGGCTTAGGGTGGGCATTTGGTGGTGGGTGGGTTTAGGCTAGGGTTGACAAGCCACCAAAGCCACGAAAACCTTAACAAGCCGCAGAAAGGTGGGTTGAGGGTGGGCGTTGGATGTCTTCGGGTTTCCAAAGCCACAGAAGCCGCCAACACCACAACTCACAAGCACCACAGAAGGCAAAAGGCTAGTGCGGAGAAATCCAGGCGACTGACCGACTGTGAACCCTGCCACGACCCGCCCGTGGGGCCTGGATGGGTGAGCACGCCATAAGATCAGCTCAAACGGGGCACTGTGGGATGGCTTGCAAGGGCTGGAGAACACCCCATCAACCATAAAGTGCCATAAAGTAGAAAAATCCTTCCTCAAAACCCAAGGGAAAACCGCTGCCGCCTGGTTGGAAATTGCAAAGGAATCAACCACCCAACCAATCGACCAACCGACCAAGCGACCATCCTACCAACCGACCAACTGGCCAACCGGCCAACCGACTCGCCCCGGTCTTTTTGGAACTCTTTTCGGCTCAGCGCACGCCCGCACCTTGACGCTGTTCCAGTCCGCCACCACAGGCGCGCAGCGGAGCAACAGCTCTTCTGCCTTGGTTGCTCGACCAGCTTCAGCGGTCTTTTGGCTGGTTGACTCCGTATTCTCTGCGTGGCTCTTTGGCCATTTTAGGCTGATTGAGCTCATTTCAGTTGTCAACCAAACCACCCAAAAAAAAGACACCTACACCAACTCTGTCACAAACATGGATTTCCTTTGGCTTGCCAACCTGAAAGGGCTTCCCTTCTAAGAACACACACGCACACTTTTTTACGCACAGATCTGACGCAAACCAGCCGCGTTCATCGGCCGGCCTCTTCCAGGTTCATGACGTGGGCCTTCCACTCGAGGCCCAACTCCCGTGCCGCGGCTTCCGCGGAGGACAAATCCTCCAGAAGCCCCTCTTGGAGTACGCGCGGGCGCGCGCGCGTGAGTGCAAGACCCGTGGCTGAGCGATTTTTGGGGCTCACTGAGTTGAGGTGGCGGCTTGTGTTCTTTGAGCAATGGAAATACCTGGAACGGAGGGAAGCTCCGAGAAACGTGCGTGTTTTTTGACCCCCAAAGGGTGTAGCTCATTGAATCTCCCCCAACCAAAGAGTTTCTCCATGGGCAGGTTTGTGCCGTGTCGCAAATATGTCACCGGGTCTGATGACCCACATTAAACGGTCGAGATATCCAAATCCCGCAATGGACATGGCAACATGAGTGAGTCCCCCCAGTTTCTCAAGGAAAGTGATTGATTTCAATGCTGGCACGTTTTGGCCAAGCCTGTCATGGCAACTTTCCTGGTTCCTTTTCCTCTCCTCACCAGCCGGGTAGCATATTAGCCCACCCTCCTGGGCGGATTCATGCGTTCACGCCCCACTCCCCCACTTGCTTGTCAGGTAGGGGACAATTGACACCCATCTTCTAAGACTGGTTGTGGTACCGATTGGAACTTAGCATAAGTAAATCCCTCGTCAATTTGAGGTGCCCCTTTGGAGTTCCTTTTTGGAGATCCCAGGAGAAGGAAGCAAATGCATCCAAAGTTCCCGGAGTCCGTGCCTCCGGATAGGCGTACTTGTTCCTGACTTGCTGAGTTCACCGCTACCGGACCAAACAAGAATAACGCACACATATTCTGGAGCCTAAACCCAAGGTGGAGTTGTAAGTCTGTACATCCTGCATTGAGCTCAAAGGGAAAACCCGAAACCCTTGCCAAACAAACCAAGTCGTGCTCTTTGCTGCAATGGTTCGGGGATGACTTCTTTTGTGACCCAAAAATTGCGAAGCGTTGGCTCTTCCCCAACTTGGACGAGGGCTCCCCGCTTAGCGGAACCGAAGCACAAGTTGACAAGGATGGAGGGATTGGCGCGGGGTCCCCAATAGAGCATGGCCGTTAAATTCCCACACACAGATTCACTTCGCATCCCCGCCACCTGGTTCTTCTGACTTCTGGGTAACAGCACAACAGCTGGGTACATCTCGAAATGGGGCAACCGCTTGAAATGGCAGGCTTCCTCTTCATGCTTAAAAATCGCCCGCAAAACCGAACATGGAACCCTCGAAAGGGGACGAGCCCAGAAAGGGTTCCCGTAACGTTACCCAACACATCTTGATAGCTAAAAGGGGACGTTTTTGGAGCTGATGCTCGAACTTAACGAAAACATGACAAGGAAAAATAAGGTGGAATCCACTCAAACGCTCCTGGGGCCTCCCATGAAAGACCGAGACTCCTCCGTCGGACTGGCTGAGTTGGTTCAAAATGGAGATCCCAAATTTCAAGGATTGAGGATTGATTTTGAACAACCACCCAGACCGGCAGGGAACCAGGACCCATTTTGGAGTTGACTCCATGCACCCAACACAAAGGGGAAAGGGGTGGAATCCACCGGTTGGAAACTCACTTTACACCGCCCTTCGGGAAAAGTCTTGAGAACCCTGAACTTTCCTCAGAACTTTCCGAGGCTCTTCTTCTTCTCCACGTGGAAGCCCACGGTGTAGCCCGTACAGCGCAGCTTCTTCTCCGTGAGGATCCAGGCCAGGAGCCCCGAGTCCTCGCAAGCCGTCTGGGGCGGGGGGGAGTTTGTTTTCTGGGTTTCTGGGGGGTACGGGGGAGTAAGGGGAAAGAGGCGAGTGGCTCCTGTTGCATTTGTGGGACCGTGGCACACCCAAACTAGTCGAAGGTTCTAAATCCAACAAAAAGCCCTTGCGGGCAAGCCTCTGGCAAGCGATCCCCACAAAACAGGGACCCTCCTTTTAACAATTGCAAAATAAAGTAACAAACAGGGTATAAGTGTGTGCCATGGTCATGGGTAATGTTTGTAATTATCTAGCCCCTTACCTTTGCAAAATGAACCACCATACACGAGCCCTGAAACAAGGATCGAGGCACCCAGCTCATGAGCCCTCCAGGTGGTTCCCAGGAACCTTTGTTCTAAGTCAAGAGTGGCTGTACATACCCTTGTTAGTACGTGTGTGTGCCAGTTGGTTGCCTGGTTTTCAACCCACTATGCAAGAAGTGACCCTTTTGCTTCTGGAGAGAGGATTTTGTATGAACTACAGTCCTTTCGGGGTAGGGATACGCAATAGGCTATGCACCCCCATAGACTCATGGGTGGCCTCATTTCACCCCAGAGATCATGATCCTTGCCTTGGCTTGATACCCAAAACAGGTGCCTCATGTCCTGTGGACTGGCCACAAGTGTCGAAACTTGTTGGCCACCAAAATGATCCTCGAGGATAGAGTCCGCGAACTCGAGTCTGTTGCCAAGCTCTCAAAGTTGGATGCCGAAAGGGGGCGATTCCACCAAACCAAAGGAGCAAGCCCCGATCCGCAAGCTTGCCATAGTTCGTGCAAACACATCGATCCCAGATTCAAACGCGGGGTTCCCCTAAAAGGGAAGAATTCCCTGCAAAACACCATTTGGGAGTTCTGACGAAAAACACCACATGATTCCTTTGTGCATACCAATACTGTGGATGGACAACATCCTGCACCGGTTGGGATGCATAAAACCTTGTACTGGATCAAACCACCTATTAACTGCAGGATTTTGTCCATCCACCAATCGATTTACCAGATGTCTATCGGGAAACTCTCCATTTGTCAAGCGTCCAGGCCGCCGCTGAACAAGAGACCCACATGCTCCACATCCCACAGGCAGCGTTCCACTGAGCGAAGCAGCAGAGATCGCAGGCGGGTTGTCAGGTCGTCACTTCCTTGGTCCCGTGATTCCTTGCTAAAGAAACCAACTTGTGGTGGGATACGCTATGGGGATGCTTTGGGTCTTGTTTGGACTTATGTCATGAATACCTCCAAGCTATGACCTAGAAACGTCCGAACTGCTGTTCTACGGCTAAAAGTAATCTTCCCAAAAAGTACTCCCCTGAGAAAGCATTGCACAACTAGAATCAGCAGTGGATTTCAAGGACTTTAAGAACCGACCTTTCTGGGGAGTATTGATTCACCAAGCTACCCTGACCTTTTTCTCCTGGGTGACGGGCCTCTGGGGGCATACCCCCGCGAGCTCCGAAAGGAGCCCGAGGGGTGCAGATAGGAAGTCCGTCCCAAGCGCTTCTATTAGTTCCGGTTCAACCTCACGGAGGGGATGGCCCCAGTCGCCATGCGAGGACAAGGGACACACCCTACAACAGAAGGAAAAGGACACCATTGGAGGTCTGGAGTAGGCAGCAGTTGTGCTTTACCTATTGCTTGGTACGGTTTCCTTCAGCTGTAATAAGTGGAGGCTCTGGGAATGATTGACATTGGCAATGACCGGGGATGTGATTCATGAAGCACCGGTGGGTCCTTCACAGGTGGACGCTTCACTTTTGCGGATGGCAGTGCATCTTAAAAATTAAAACAACCAAGGCTGTACCCTTCTTTCCACCACCTAACATTACGGGAACGATTTATCAGGAAAGCGCAAAACACGTGAACTGTATATACATCAAAGGACAAGGATGCATAGAGAAATGAAAGGACCAATGCCAAGCATCTCTACATCAACAAAGTGAGCCTCAACAAATGATGTAAGGGTCATCACCAGGTTGCTGTAGCTGGAATCACTGAAGCAAAACCCCCCCCTCTCGATTTCGAAACAAGGCGCCACTACCCTCAGGCAGCTCGACTTCTGCATGGAGACCGTAGAAGGCGTCTAGAGCGGACGACCTGGGTCCCGCGAGGGCAGCGCGCTTGACGTTGGGGCTTCAAGTTTAGGTGACCTACTACAATAGCTTGCCAAAGGCATTCGGTCAAACAATTTCAGAACTGACGGATGGATGCTAAAGCAGGGCGCGGGGATCATGAACAAACACTTCCCCGAACACGTGTCAGCCAGGATGGAATCCCGTTTTGGTATAACGACACCAAGCAGCTGTTCCAAGTAACAGTTCCTGGCTGGCGTGCTTGGCCGAACGCTCCTTCCCAATGATTGGCCCCCACTGTAACCCTCATGTGGCTCTTGTTTCTGCACATGGTCCGGCAAAGACTCCACGAGATGGTGGTCAGTCCAGTGCTACCTGACCTTCATCCCTGCCCGACCCCCATCATCAATAAGCCCACTTGTATCTGGTGTTGCCCTACACCCTACAAAAGGGACTTCCTGGCGTCCACTTCTCTGCCGGCATTCCGAGCCACTTCTGGATCCAAATCTCGGCCAAGGGGCAGCCCTTCCTTGGCCGACCAGTGGTGCAGCAGCCGGGGACACGCCTGCCGGAGCTGCAGCGCTTCCAGTGCAATTCCGGCGGCCAGGGGCACCTGGCGAAACGATGCACGCGCGGAGAGTGGCGGGGGGGGGGGATCTGTTTGGCCATGGCTTGCTTAGAATGGTTGGAAGGATTGGGTTGGCAGGGTTGGGCAAATGTGGCTTTGGAACAACTCAACCTTGGCCCCCTGACAGGAGAAAAGAAGAAAGAGGTTGTTTGAACAGCAGTGGTTTAAGCAAGCTGAAACGAGGGCTTGGCCCAACCCTGATGATTGGTGACAAGGGTTTTCCCGTCTAGGGCTACGGCTGTGTGGTTCTGCGCTTCAGTGAACTGGGTTAGCTAGTCTAATCGGCCGCTCGTCGTGGGTTCCGGCTTTGGCCAACGGCTAAGGGCTCTCAAGCGTTGATTGGACTGATCAACCCCTCGATTCGATTCATCCCGGGTGGAAAATGAAGCAAGCACAGATATGAGCCACGCGGTGAGCTCCCTGGTTTTTTGTGCGAAGTTGACCGAACCTCCAGAGTGGTACCACAGGCGGTTGAACAATGATGTACAGTTTCTCCATGACATCTGCTGGGAACAAAGGGTTGGTGCACTCCATCTCCCCATGGAAACTCACGCAACATGACAACGCTCGCAAAGGCACCCAAGGCGCCAATCCCGATCAAGACTTCTTGCCTTCCTACGTGACTTCCTTCTGCCCTTCTGACATCGTACCCTCCAATCTGTCTGGATTCCTTCCCGGGTCTCCCCTCTACTCTTTCCGTTTCACAAGATAGTACTGCCCAACAAAAGACTCACCCACTGGCCAACCCGCTTCTCCCTGCCTGCTCCAGCGGCCAGTAGGGAGACAGCAACAACTCCCCCTTTCCCTCGCCCATACAGAGGGGCACTCGGCCCACCGGCTCGGTGACCGCAAAAACGCGCAGCCTCAGCTTCCGCCGCTCCGGACCCGCTCAGTCTTTTGGCTCAACCCGTTTTTGGGGGCCCATACTGACCAAAAGCTCAAATGGAGGTCAAAAAGCAGGTCTGGGGTTGGAAAAGCAGGGTGCCACTCCCAAGCACCCATGGCTTTCTGAAGTCTGGTTGAAACCTCCGCTTGCAACGGCGAATGAATGCCTTGTCTGTTCAAGTAAGTCATTGGTGGTTGTTGCAAAGTGGCTTTGGCTTCAAGTGGAGAAAGCCCCAAACATGGGTGGTGTCCTCATGGTTGCCACCTTAAACAATCCCAAAGATACTATATTGTTCAAGCAAGACACACCATACCTCCCGGCAAATTTCCGTAGACCCAAAACCGGAAATAATGAGACCCCGAGTTGTAGGCGTTTTAGGTGAGAATAGTTGTCTGCGAAATGGATAGTACTTCGCAGGCTTTGTCCATGGGATCTTTGCAAGCTGTTTTTCTGTATATGCTGAGGGGCTGATCCTCAGAGAGCAAGGCGTAGACAACCCAGAAGGAGCCGCGCCGGGAAGAGAAGTACCTGGAGCCGCTGGGCGTGTGACGTGTCGACAAAAAGATACCCACCCGACCCCCCACATGATTTCCCTTGTAGCTGGACAGGAAGCAGGTAGAAATGTGGAAGGGCCCACCCAGGCACGCTTTGATGGTTGCTGAACTTGGGCTCATCTGGGGTGTCAAAACAGGGGGACCCTCCAAAATGGGCGGTTTCCTCTTGGTTTTCGCCTAAGCGCCAACCCCACGAAGGGTACCCTCAAATCACACACACACACACACACACGACTACTTCCGGCAGACCAGCGGAGCAGGGCATTTGAGGCAACATACCTGAAAAATATGTTGCTTAAACAACCTTCTTTGGCTTCTCTTTTGAGGGGACCAAAGGCGAATCGTTTAAACACATTTTGCCTAACCATGGTTGACCTTGCAATTACTTGGTGTTGGCAAGTGGGGGAGCAGTCGTGTGCGCCAAGTGGGGCTACCAAAGAATCAAACACAGCGGGCAACTGGGGGGAGTTTTGCGGGCTCACTGGGTTGCCCTTCCAAAGATGCCACGTGGGCGGGCTACTAACGTCAGAGGTCAACAAGCTCCAAATGGGGCCCTGGTTGAAGAAGGGCTAGCACACCCACCACCAACCTTGGGAGTGCGCCTCAGAGGGTCCAGGTGCACCAATCCATGTTTGTTGGTCCACTGCTGGGAAGGCAAGAACATAAACAACATCTTCAAGCCGGAATATGTTCCCTAGTGCTTAGTAAAGTCAACATCCGCATTTACCAATTTCATTGTTCTTGAGCCTAGGTGAATTATCACAATTCACCAAACTGAATCAGGGTTCCCTATGAAAGAAACCTTCATGATAAGTGCATTGTGAGGTGGCACTTTGATTTGCCCAAGTCCTTGATCACCGACCTTTGAAGAGCCTTCCAACCAACACACCCAACCTTGTTGGCCAACAGGGACCAAGGATATTGCCCTTTTTCGAACAAAAACATGGACGTCCGGTAAAGTGATCTCCTCAAATTTGGCCCTCAACTTGTGAGACTAACGGGACACCACCAGGTCCCAAAGATATGTCACTTCGAGGGATCCGGCAAAACGCGGGGACCTGGTTGGTCAGTGACCCTAGAGTACAAAGGCGGAAAGTCTTCGGGGTCGATTCCATTTCTTGGGGAGGCTGAATCAAACAACGAGGGGCCTTCCAAAACTCAAACTCGGTCCCACTACTCAAAGTCACATCCTCAAATCCTCTCAAACTGGTGTACTTTGAAGGCAAACCCAAAGTCCCACACAAACCGCCCCGAAAATTCCGTCCAAACGGAAGGACTTCCAGTTGGATCGGGCGGGATCGCCTCCGGAGCTCCGGCAGCTGCGGCGCCACTTGCGCCAAGTGCTGCGCCACGGCTGGCCAGGGCAAAGCCTGCAAGAGAGCGGGTCGCCGGGCCTGGAAAACCTGAGGTCCTTTGGTGTTCCTAAAGTTTGCTCTTTGAAAATTTTGGGTGGGTTCCAAACCGGCAGTTGCGGCTGCCAGAATCTGAAGCGCAATGCTCGCAAGGCTTTGGGTGACCAAAAGAGATGCAAATCCCCCCTCGAATGGGGCAACCTCAAATGGGACACCCCTATGAGGCCACTGGGAGTTTTATTTCCCATCAGCTGAAAGTTTTGGGGCCTTTGCGCACCTGGGCTCCGGCGTGCTTCGGGGCGTCTCGGCTTAAGGCTCCGGAAGGGTTGCAGGGGTTGCTGTTGGGGATACAACTGCGCTTATATTTCCTGGGCTCTCGTTTATACCCGCCGTCTCGTCATTTCATACCAATCAGGAGAGGCAGGCTAGCGGCGCACTTCCTGGGTGGACTGGCTATTCTTCAAAACAGGGCTCCAAGCTCTTTGATTTTCACCCCGTGGGTGGACTGGGCCGTTAAAAAGACCAAACCCAGGCCTCAAACTGCTTGTTTTTCCGAGCCTGATCTTCCCCCTCGCTGCCAAGTTCGCTCACAAAAAAGGTTGCCGATAGGAAGAGTCATCACAACCAAAGCAGCCCCAACAGCAACCGGGACCTGAAACCCTTCTGAAACCCTGGCCCTCCAGAGCCAGTCCGAACTGCAGAACCTTGGGCGAGATCTCGAAGTTTTCAGCGAGGGAAAACATCACTGGGCCCTTTCGGCTTCGGGGGCCATGCCATGCTTTCCTGGGCCTCGGCTTCTGCAAAGACGTGGCCCCGCACAAGAAGCGCACAGGGAAGGCTGGCGCTCGCCGTCCACTGGAAAGCTTCCGTGGAGCCTGCGGTCGAAGGACAGCAAATTACCAGTGGATCCTATCTTGGCCTACATCTGGGGTACACAGAAAATCCTCTAGGTCCTGCAGTAGAGAGGTTAGAATAAGGGTACCCTTTTTCCTGTAGTCTATTTTAGTAGCGGACCCCCCCCAAAACAAAGGTAAAGGGGCACTACTGGGGGACCTAGTCCTAAGTTCAGACTCTGCCGAGTCTTTCGTCTACCAAGATGTAAAACCGTTTTGGAGGAGGGCCCCGGCAAAAGGAGCGTCAAGCGGCCAGCGAGCTGCAAGCTTCTCTCTCCCAGCGGAGCTCGCTATTGCAGCAAATCATCGAAAGAGTTCGAGGTCAAATCGCAAATGCAAAAAGGTATTTGGCCATGGTTCAAAACCAATGGTACCATTTTGGGATAGGTGCACCACCCATTCTAATCTATTTTAGTGGGGATTGGGATGTTCACTGGGGTTACGGGGTTTTGACCCATGTCCATTTAAACAGGCTGCTGACTTTCAAGGAAACCCAACCTTGTGGACATATTTTTGCCATGAAGGCGTCTGGGGCTGAAACTTCTCTGGACTATGGTGTGCCCTCAAATGAACAAAGGAAGTTGGGCACTCCCCCTTAGTTGACCAAACTTGAATGCACAAAACTTGGGTTATCACCCAGCCACTCCCCAAGTAGTTGGTCCCCTTCACTCGTTAAACAGCTTCCCTTGCTTCCGTACTCGATGATGTCTACCCCCACCCTCAACCCTGAAGAAACCCTTCTGGGTATGTGTTGTTTGAGGGAACCACTTTCGCCTTGGCTCAAAGGGAAACGGCAAACCACCATTTTGGGGGTTCGAAGACCCATGTTGACGCGTACCCTTAGGTCACAAAAGTTAGCCTTCACCCCGCCGGCCAGCCTTCCACTGTGTACTGCAAGGAGCGCTGTCTGCACAGCACGCTGGACACCCCCTGGACGATGAAGGTCTCGCTCATGGGTGATCGCACCGAGCATGGCGATAGCTATACCATGAGGCCAGCCAGTTACCCTTCCTTCATGAGAAGCTGAAGGGAAGGTTCTGGAAGTATCACTGTCATGTTTCAGATGGGATGTCACTTCTATGTCGGAAAGACGGCAACCAGGTGTACCAACATATAAAACCTACAGCTACCGCTAGGCTTTTTGTCTTCGGGCGCCCCTTTCGCAAACCTTGTGCCGAGCCCTTGCCAAGAGGCTAGGACTCGCCAAGTGGGTAAGTTTGCTACTTTGATTGTTCGTGGTCGGCTTGTCTTTCAAGGTTACAAGGAGAAGGCATCTCTTTGGATGCTCTTTGATTCGCCAGACAGCGCCGATGGGCGTTCATGGCAAGCAAAGGACACCTTCTTTAGTGAGGTGAGCTGAAATGGACTTTTCTCTGAGTAAAATCACCCCTCGCACATGTGAACGCTGGGTGGACTCTCTGCCTCTCTGCCTCAAAGCAAAACGCATCTGCCAGTGAAACAGCCACGCGTGTCAACCTTCCGCTGGGTCCATCAAAATGACTTCGGAATGGTTTTGCAAACTTCGGAATGATTAAAAAGAAGCCAGCCCCAAAAGTACTTCTGACCCCTCATGCGAGCACTCTAAGGGACCCAGCTCCGGGCAAGCCACAAACAGGAAGTTGGAGCGTGAGGCCGAAATAGTTGGGATCCAATGTATAGTTGGAGTTACTGGTGTTTGAAAGCTGGACGCCTGACCAGTAGGACAGGCCACCGGAATCTGGAATGACCACCAGCAAGTGTCTGCGGCTAGCAAACTGATCGATAACTTCTCGTTGGTGCAGGGTGAAGTACCTTGTGAAGTGAGAACTGTCCCACAGGGGTCATCCAAGTACTGCAGGGCAGATGAACTGCACCAAAACTCGCGCCCGTGGTTCACCTCTTGACACCATGATTCAAGCGGGGCAGGATGCCCTCAGCCCTCAGGGGACGCCGAACAGGGCGTTAATTCAAAGTCCAGGGCGGAAACCGCTGGGAACCAGCACTCAAACAAGAACCAACTAGGAATCGCTGCGTGCAGCACATCGTAAAGTTGTTTATTGCTGCAGATGTGGATTACTGAAGTTTCAGCTTCTGCGAGCGGCTGGCAACACGGGTCGCTTTGTTTCCAGCTGCGACTGGCAACTTCTCCCCTTGGAACTGGTGTGACTGCACGTGCCCCGCGGTCGACGCTTCAACTGGAGCTCAGTTCGCTGGTCTTTGTGGCAGGCAGAGTTGGATCGACACCTCTCGAATCAAAGGGCCCAAGATTTGGGTGCGCCTGTGGCGCTGCCCCTGTTGGGTCAGCTAGAATCTAGAAAGGAAAGAAGAAAAAGAAAACCGCAGCTCTTCCAGGCTCCGCATCCGCCTTGTTTCGCAGGTTCTCGACCCTAGTGATCCGTCCTCCTCCACCCGCACAACTCGACGCGATGCCACCTCCGCGCAAATGCGAATGGTACTGTGTCGGTTGTAGCCCAGTGCTTCCAGTGGGTATCAAATAGGGGGTCTGGAAAGTGACAAAAAAAGATGTTGGCTTCTTTGGGGGGAAATGAACAATTGATTGGCTAGTCCAGGTACCAGTACCACTAAAAGCAAGTTGCAACTAACCAGTATGTCTTTCCTGGGTATGGCTATGAATGTTCTGGGAAACACAGTTTTCACACCCCCAACACTGGCGGACATAAAGCCCCAAGGGAATCGATGTGCAGGGAAGGGCAAGAGGGTGACTTGCGAGGAGGACAACTTGTGAGCTGAGCTAGTTCACCAGGCACTGAGGATTTTGTCTGCTTTGGGGGGAAACAGACCTTGACTCGTAGGTAGATCCAACAGCGAATAAGAGAAAGAGTGCCAAAACTCGGAATCTCAATCTGGCACGACATTTGCATGTTGGCTCATGTGTGTTTCTTCCGATTTGCGCGAAGGTGCCAAAAAGGCTTTAAGACCAGAGAGAAAGCAGCATGAGAGCAGGCATTGCCACTTTCCCCTGGCTTCCTTAGCTTCCCCAAGTCTCAGGGGAGCATCGGTTCCAGGTCCAAGCTGGCAATCAAAACCTACGATGATTTATCCGCACCCATTTCTAGTTCGTGTTGTGCCTCCATCTACCTGGGTTTTGGTTGTGCATGGTTTGCTTCCCCCATCAATCCCTTTCCATTGAACCATAAAGAAAGCGGTAAGAGTTTTCTGGCTTTACACTATCACACCTTGCTCGCAGTGACATATTCAGTCAAAAGAATTTGTGGAGTTGTTCAAAAGTGAGGAAACTGATTCAGGTGCCCGGAACCTTCAATTTTCGGAGCACCGAGTGAGCAACCCGAGTGCAGGTTGCCTGCCTCTTCCTCCGAGTCTTCGTCGAACTCAGGGTCCTCGTCCTCTCGAATCAGGGGCTCATGGCGGTACTTGCTGGGACCCCCCTTTCGGATGGTACCAAGAAAGCCTCAGAAAGCCAGAAGTAAACCAGCCAGTTGGGAGTCGTGAGCCTCTATTTTAGGAAACACAGATGTTTGCTTAGTTGCTTGTTTGCTCGGCTCTGGCTATTTGCAAGCACCATATATTGTAAGCAAGGTACATGGGATCAGCCAATCCATTGAGTTATCCCAACCTTCTCGTTAAGGAGATATTTATCTTCGCTGACATTCTCAGCTACGACTCAGGCCCCACGCCACGGCCGCGGCCCAAATTAAGAGGGCGTCTGCTCAACTGCTGCCAAGTTCGAGGTAAGCAAGGTATATTTTCTCCCATGCCTACTAAAATATAATACTTGCAAGGGCACTACAGGGTATATAAGTTACAGTATCGAAGGGCAGCTCCCCTGAGAGCACCTTATCTCACTTCTCTGAGGACCAAGGTGTCTATGACTCTATGACCTTGATTGACTGGAAAAACAAAATACCCCGCCCAATGTCCCGCTCACCGATTCGGAGATCAAGGGTTCATGTTTATGTACAGGAGTTTCAGGAGCCAAGCGGATCCAAAGACAAACTCGTTTGCGGCGAAACAACCATCTTCCCCCCCCCCACCCGCCCACCCCCCCAAAAAATAAATAAAAGGTCACACCAAAGGGCAAAACTCAATTGGCCCGGTCGATCGATTCATTCCTGTATTCAGCACCCAGCTCAACGCTTGCCTGGTCACCACGCACAACAAGAATCAGTTGGTCTTTGACACTGTTGATCCAGGTGAATTGTAAACCCCTTCAAACATCACCCCATGAGGCTCTGAATGGCACACACAATGTTTGAACCACCCAACAGGGAATGTAAAGATCCCGGAGGCCTGAAGGGTGGCGCTAGCCGCTAGCCGTTGAACGAGTCTGCGGACGCGTGTCTCGCACTCGCGAGTGACGAGCGGGGCTTCCGTCCTCCTCGCTGATTTCGACGTCCTAAGATGGAACTCAAATTACGGTGGCTTTCTTTTGGCTTCCCTCTTGAACAAGAAATACAGGGCACCCTCAAAGAACCACCCAAATGAGCAATGGAGAATATCACTTGGGCTTCCTCTTTGTGAGACCAAACATCTAGCGTGCTGCTCAAAATGAGCACACTCAGAGTTCAGTTGGCGCGAGTCTAAACCACGGAACTTGCAGTTGGCCGAGAGAGTGAACTCACAAAAATATGTTTCTCCCCCGAAAATAGGGACCCTCAGAATGTACATGTTCCTCTTGGTTTCCCTTTGCAAACCATCCAGTCTTTGTTTTTTGTTGGACACTCCCAAATGGACACGACGACAAAGCCCGCAGTCTACAGGGATCAGACCTCCCCCAGCTTGGCTCGCCGCATCTGACAGGTCACCGAGGTCGCCTCAAAGAGTGCCACCAAGGGACACGGCAGCTCAGGTGTGTGAGACACGGATGTTTCTCAAAATCGGGGTCTCCTTAAATACCAACCAAAAAAGTGGTTCGCCGCCCAAGTCCCGAGTTGAGTTTCAGCTCCGCTCCATGGTGCCAGCCCGAACCTTTGAGGGGAGGCTTCAACCATTCGTCGAACTTCTTGGGTTCGATGGTCTTTGACAGCAGTTTGGAGATTGAAGCAAAATCCAAATCAGGAAATGGAATGTTGTAAACTGGACCCGCGAATCAACCCCTGTTCAACAGAGGAGTGTCCGCTTCACTGGGGATGATTCACTTTCCCCAGCAACATGCATCCGCATGCATGAAATCTATGACCGCTGAGTAACAACAACCCAAAGAAATCCATCGAATTGATAGATCATCTCCAAGCAACCCGGTTGCTAGAAGGCCTAGTCTGAATCAGGCGGCGGGTCCAAATCAGCGTGACACGCATCCTGCAATTATGCAAGGACGGAAGCCCTTCTTAAGACGGCCAGTGTTCCAGAACTTCATTGGGGCCAGAGGCTGTCATCAAGCATCGGCCCCAAGCAAAAGCAAATGTGCCAGGCAGATGGCATCGGATGCACGTGCCTGAGTAGACCTCCGCGTCTGTTTGTCAAAAACCAGACATGACACACACACACAAAACACACACACACACACACACCGTGGACACAACAAACAAAACGCTGAATTGTATGGTCTACAACGCGATGCGGGTGAACTCGGGTAAGCACTAGCCGAGGTCTGTAGGGGCTTCTAAACAAAAATATGTAGCTTCGCCGCGACTAAGTGGGCGTTCTTTCAGGTAGGCCGAAATACGACAAGCAGTCTTGACTAAAATTGACCCAGCGATAGATCCCAGTGGCAACCAAAACACCAACAAGACACCGACGAATGACCACCTGCACTGACATATCCTTGTCCGGGCCCGGGCTCAATAAAATATCAAACAGCGTCCCAAAGATCTAAGATTAAAGGCCGGGCTCAGAACCCACCAAAGACCACTTTATATTGAGCAGCTGACTAGATCGTATGTGTACTGAAATCTGCAATGCTTGCAAGTAATCATTTCAAAACCTGAAATAGGGATCTCCGAGTCAAGGGCCTTCATCATGGGCTCGGTTTCTCTCAGTGCCGCCATATATATATATATATATATATATATATGTATATATATAGTGACACGTGGGCCATGATCAAAACTCATGAGGGTCCATTCTCTACCAAAGGGCTCTTCACCATGCTTGGTCCCTGAAATCACCTGTCTACTGGGATTGTCCACTATGTGCCATGGTCATATTTCCTATTTCCCCGAAGCTTCTACTGACAAACCAAACGCTCCGCTTTCCCCCGGCTCGGGCCGCGGCAGGTCTTTAATGCGACCCCGCCCCGGCGCGGTGGTGGCCGCGTCCTCGGGGACGCGCATCGGTAAGACGGCGACCTCTTGATAGGCTGCTCTGGCCGATTTTCAGGGTAGGTCCCTGGAAACGAACAACCAGAGGAGGCCATACCATTTGTCCATCATTCTGGCCGAGGCTCGGAGCAACCCGTGTTTTTTTTTGGTCGGGGACCGTTCAGCTCCCTCAAAAGCAAAGGGCGCAAAAAAACTATCCAGAGGCAGACCGCCTTGCTTTAGTTGGCGTGTCGTTTGCAAGAGACAGGGGGAGACAACCGCCACTTTCAACAGGTCCATGTGCAAGTGTTTGATGCCGCCGGCAAGAAAAGCAAATCTACCAATCATTATCAATTCTATCAATTCTCTCGAGCACAAAAGCAAGCGGAACAAGCAAGTCACATCAAGCAAACGGATTGACCCTTCAGACTCAAATGCCCTGACATTTTGTGAAGGAAGCACCAGGTGTTGCCGCGGCGAAGGATTAAAGATCGAAACCCTCGTGAAATTCATAGACTGCGGACATCGGAACTGAGACTTTGAGGTAAAAAGCTCACTGGTTCTCAGCAGGGAATGAGGGAATCGCCCCTATGATTCATCCCTCTTAATGGGGATACCGCTTCCGGTTCATTGCCAACACCTCCTGAATTCCCTACTCAGAAGCAACAAGAGAGGCAATGAAAGGACTAGGAAGGGGTTTCATGATGTGACCTTCAGGTCATCTCTGAAACCCTGGTCACTCATTTGGCCCAACCGCAAAGAAGTGATCAAGAGCTTTTGCAACTGAAGTCTGAAAAACCTCATTTGCAGGGCAACTGTAAAGGGCCCTGGATCAAAATCAACTCTGAGCCGTGACACGATGATGAACAGGCAGACAGTGTTGGGCAAAATTGGTGCGCCCAACCAAACCACAGCCCCCCCTCCCCCGCAAAAAAAGCAATGAGTATGTTTAGAACCATGATAGCATCTGAACTGGCTGTGAAAGCCTCCAATCTCTT
This sequence comes from Effrenium voratum, assembly GCA_963377175.1. Lineage (NCBI taxonomy): Eukaryota > Dinophyceae > Suessiales > Symbiodiniaceae > Effrenium > Effrenium voratum. The sequence goes on along the minus strand of CAUJNA010003461.1, from coordinate 386,827 downwards.
CTTTGCGATGGCTTCAAATGGCCGTGCTTTGCAAAAAATGCCCCATTCGGGGTATGTCTCTAAATACTGTGGATGGGCGAAATCCAATTCGCACCTCTTTCAACCATGGTTGAAACCATGGTTGAAACGGTATTTCCAGGAGAATCGAATCAGAAACCAGGGTTTCTTTTCAGGATTCTGTCCATCCACAGGCCATCCACAGTAGGAGGACATCAAACACGGCGTCTGGTGGCTTAGCTTCAGCTTGCCCCGTCCTGGGATCCGAGAGCTGCGACTCGTAGGCCTCGATGAGGTGCCGCAGGGCGAAGTTCTCCGTGAGGTACCTGCACCATTTGTTGGGGGGCGCGGTGGCTTTTGGCGTGCCCGTTCCACCTTTAAAGGAAAAGCCACAAGGAAAAGCCACCAGGAAAACGCGCGTTCTTTTTGGGGGTCCCCTTGTTTTGAGACATATGTTGGTTGGAAGGAAACCCCGGAAGCCCCAAAGGCTGACGGCAAAACACATTACCCTGGTTGCTTGGAGGAAAACCTCCTGTGCCGCAGGAGATAAATGAACAGAGAGCTTCCGGCGCCATGTTTCCCATAGATGCCTGCACAAGATGTGAAAGGCGGTTCGAGAGAGAGTCACGGAGGGAAGTCTGTGAAGGTGACCTGGGGAAATGACAAGAGAAACGCAAAGGTCGTACAGTCTCCAAAGGACAGTGAAAATCAAGTAAGGAACCAGACCGGCCGCGACTCTGTGGTGAGAATGGCCCCTATTCACCTTCGATGTTTGATTTGTCTAGCCTGCAAATAGGCGAAAATCCGTGTTTCCCGCCAATGGGATTGTCCTTGTGATCAAAGCCGATGCTCCCTCGCGGGTGCTCGGCCCAGAAGTAATCCGGATCTCCAGTCAACGGACATGCCCTCCGCAAGAAAATGGCCACAAATTGTACATCCTGGATACGTCTGAATACCCATCATGTTAGAAGGCAAGCAGAGACCCCATCAATGTAAAGCCCATAATTCCTGTGGTAGATGGAACCGCTGGGAGATGTAAACACGGCAAGCGGAACAACAACAACACCTTGCCAAGCAAAGAACCGCTGCGACGGGCCCGCAGGGGAGGATCATGGCCCGACTATCTGAGGGCACCTGTGCTGAAAACTTGCAGCAACCAGTTGGCTAAAGCCATCCACCTATGCTAAAACCGCAGGCCAGCGGCGTTCTTAGTTCGTTGCCACTTCCAATTGCCAAAGGATCATCCAAGAAGTCTATACTTGGATGGTCTGCCAACCGCTAGACATATCCATGAGGACAATCAAGGGCGGGGACTGGGGTGTCAAGCCTGTTGACGAGTCCTCCCAGACCATGCTACCCTACTTCGAAAGGAATCTGCAGATGGAAGTCGGAGTGCAAATGTGGTTCCGATTCCTGAATGGAGCCAACAACAGTGTGGAGCGCTTGTTTCCCCCAAGAAAGAATCTCAAAACCTTGAGGACTAGCTGGTTGGAAGCCTAAACATGAGCACATGAGCCAAACAAACCCAAGATTTCCTCCAAGAACCACTGAACCACTGGGTGATCCCCCAGAAAGGTCTTGCTAGGACTAAAGTTCTGGCTGCTCAGCACCCAGTTCGCTTTGCTTTGTGACCGCGCTTGTGTTTTGTACGAACACACCCGGCTTAGACGACCCTTTTTGGCAACCCAATAGAAGGACTGAGGATTGCCTTTGAACAGCCCCGTTTGAATCAGCTTCAGGGAAGAGGGGTAACCCCTCAGAAAGGGTTTCTGATTGAAGATATACCTTTGAAGTCTAACTTCATGTCCAACCAAAGTTAAACACCAGACCCTTCACCCAGTCAAAGTTTGCCTTTTCCGGAGACCCCAGCCACTTTGGATCGAGACGTCCAACGACATTTTCGCCCAAGGGTTCAAACAGTGCACCCTGGCCCCGCACACCGCGGCGCCAGATGGGGCACCGATGCGCCAGCACCGCCCCGGTCATGGGGGAGGTGTTGTGCATGGACAGCCATTTCTCAATGGCCTTCAAAGAGACGCAGTGCTGTGGTTGATTACAAAATCCATTGGCACCAGTTGGGTTGAATGAAACCCTCCTGGGATGAACTACCGACTGGTGCAGGAGTTTGGTCTATCCACAGTAGGGTTGTGTATCTCCCAGCTAGGGATGTGGGCGGATCCCCAAGACAGGGGCCCTCCTTAGATCATTGGTTTAATTTGGGTCCCGAAAACCCGCTAGATGATTGCTTCAGCTGTGTCTGCGCTTGAACCTATCCTTCGAAAATGTGCCTGATTGAAGGGAACACCAGTGTTCCCGAGTTCAGGGACCGAAAGTCCGTGCTGCAGGAACCTAAGAATGGTGCTCCTAGAAGGAGACACACAGGAATCTGCTGGCTCCATGTCAATATTGAGAGCAGGCATCACCCAGTGCCACTGGAGGTAACCCTCCAAACAGTCAACTACCTTGCGATGTGTCCGTGAGCGTTCCATGACGAGCAACTGGCACAAATACAAAACAACTCTACTACCCAAGAGGCAGCAAATCCCTTTCGCACAACTCTCCTTGCTACAAAGAGGTGGATCACAACTATTGGACACTCGCCTCAAGTAGACATTCCCCTTTCCCATTTGGCCCCCCGCACCCCCCCCCTACAGAAATCAACATGGAACCCAAAAACTGGTCCCCCAACCAAAAATGTGTCCTTTTTGGGCCTCCATGTAAATATGCAGGAAGGAAAGCGTCAACTCCAGAAACTGGAAGTGAGGGAGGCCACGTTCAGCCAGCAGGCCCCACAACACAGGTTCGGTTCGATTAACTTGGGCCGAAACTTGGACACCAAACCTGGGGAATAAGATGTTGTCGCGGAAGGGCGGAACTTCCTTCGCCTCGTCCCTCTATAGTCCCCCGAGAGGCCGAAACGGCTCCGACGCCGAAACCAATCGGCCTGGCGCTCGTAGGTGAAGCCATCCGCTGCCAGGACCTCGAGTCAAGATCCAGTTCTCGAGTCCCGAAATCCGAATGCCCACGGCTGGAGTCGAGCCGCGGCCACAGTTCGAGACTCCTGGCGACTTTATCCCCACTCCCGCTCGCCGAGGCCCTTGGGCGCCCTTGGGCCTGAGGCGATTGGATCACTGGAGCGACCGAGAGGAAAGTAGAGTACAAAGACTTGCGAATGGAACCCTCCTATGAATATGGTCGTCAAACATATAGGATAAACCACCTACCAACTGGTGTAGCATGTTGCCCATCCACAGTATGTCTCTCTTGATTCGCACCGATCTCATTTTGCGACTTACGGCCATCTCGAGTTCCAATGTTCGGGGCTCGAGGGTTCCCGGTCGGGAACGGCTCTTCTTGCAACGCAGGCATGTGAATTCGGCACAGAAAACACCGAGGACCAGCAGCATGACACTCGGCCTCGCCCTCTTGGCAGCATTCACGCTTTGGCTTGCGCTTTGGTAGGCGCTGTAGTTGCAATCTTCCTTCGGGTTCTGAAGTTGCAGGATCTCCTCGCCAGTCCTTGCAAACCGGCAACGGACCGGACAACTTGTGTCTGGTCCGCGGTTGCACATGAGAAGGAACTCCCAAGGATTCAATGCAAAAAGGCCAGCGAACAGCTAGTTGCTCCATTGTTCCAACTCATCCTTTTGCACTACTACACAAAGACCATTGTCCATGTCTGGAAGGAAGGATCCCTGGAAAGCACGAAAGAAGTTAAGCTAGACATTCCAACTGCAAAATCGCGCCTTAGACCCATGGCCAAGGTTTTATGTGTAAAACTTCCTACGGAAGATCCAAATGGTCCGGCAGCTCAACAACGCATAAGGTGTGGATTGGGACCGGGCAAGAGACGAGAGCGCATGCGTGTGAAATGATTTGGTCCTTGTACCAAAGTGGAGCATTCCTAGGGTTTTTCACTTTCAAGCGGATTACCTTCGTACCACCCTGGGTTCCGCAACAAGCATGAGGCACAGTTGAGTGAAAGTAGATGGCAGAATTCACCCATGTTCCCTTAGATATGTCCTTTGCGGAATTGTGCCACCTGGGTATGTGTCAACGTAAGGGGCCCGACAAATGGGTGGCGTATCTTTGGGTTCCCTTTACAGGTTAAAAGGGTACCCTCAAAAAATGACACACGCACACACACACACACACACACACACACACACACACACACACGTCTACTTCCCCAGTGTAATTTGTACTTGGTCAGCTTCCCTGCAAATGGTGGCTTGGATGGGTGGTTGGTGGTTTCTCGTTTACCCTCTACAAGGATCCAAACCACCAAAGGCTGAGGCCCAAACCCGCAGTTCCTCTTGAAGCGAAATGGGAAGCCTTCCCATTTCTCCAATCCAAACCGCTCGAAATGGTGCACATCACAATTCGGTGATTCTCCACCAACTGCAATGCTCCGAGACCCGACTGGCCTCACTATTTTACTCTGATCAAAGTCACCCCCTAAGTGATGGGTTAAAAGGAAACAACCGATTCCATTTTCTGACTTTGATAACCCCTAGAAACGGTCAAAATCATGCCCCCAGCCCGAGTCACTGAAATTCAGCGCAAGTCTCAAGGCGACGGTGTCCGGGAAGTACTCCGTCTGGATGCGCCGCTCCCCGTCACCGATCCTTACGGAGCTAGGAGAGAATACAGGACAATCCCCAATTTCTCTTGGTTGACAAGGACAACGACCAAAAAACAATGAGCCATCAACAATCGGAACGCCAGGTGTGAGGACAGCCCATTTTGTTGTGACCACGTGCTAAACATAAAAGTCAAACACCAAAGGAAACCGCGTGTGCTCCATTGGTCGACAAAGCGGTCAACTTTGGAGGCCAAAAAGGCCTCTTGATCCCCTTGTCTCTCTGAAAAACCGTCACCGGACGACCAGGGCTCAGCAAATAGGCGTTGCCGGTGCATTGGGCCGCTTGCCAGCGCTCCGACATCAGCTGCGCGGGCTCCACCCCCTGGAAGTGGCGGTTTTGCGCCTCCCCGTCCTCACCGTCTCTCAGGCGGAGGGGGGTTAACAAGACCAGGGCACAGGGGGCCCAAAAAAAATCGGCGGTTCTCTTGCTTTGCCTTTAACACCCGCCCAATAGTACCTTCAAAAACACATCACCCTTTTTGGCATCCTTTACACACGGAAACCAGGGTCCAAAAAGGACTTGGCCATCTTTTTGAGCCCCCCCCACTTGCAAGGCATGGCTCAAAACCAAGCCACTAGGAGAAGACATGGGAAGAGGATATTGCGGGAGGATAATATGACTGGAAGAAAGTGTGACCAATTTGGCACTTTATTAAAAAAGAAAGGCATACCTACCCTAATTCCCAACAGTTCAAGCTTCGCACATGCGCAACAGTAAGCTGTGTGTTGTTTGTCAGGACAAGCATATGTACATGTCGCATTGTGATTTTGTTGTCCTCCCCTCAATGGGGACGATAAGCATCACTACTCCATGGCTCAACGAGCGAAAAGCTGGTCATTAGGCGTATTTTCATAGGGAAACCTTTGGTGGGCATGATTCGGGACATATCTTTGTGTCTATATTGGACCACCCCCCAAACAAAAAAGGAAAAGCGGAGAGGCGTGTTTCCGTTTAGCTCCCCGACCCTTTCCCATATAAAAAAAGCAAGCAATCGCCGTTTCGTCACACAGCTCGTTGCAGCCAAGCTTCATGCGCGGCGTCCTTGCCTGGGTAGCAGGCCCAAACTGCACCCCCTCCCTGCGCCGCCTCCGCGAAGAACCTGGCGATCTGAGCGCGTCACCGAACAAGCTTTTCAGCTTTCAAAGGGAAACCAAAAGGAAACCAACCACCTGGAGGAATAATTAGTCCTTCATGGAGAAACCAAATTCAACTTGGGCCAGGGCCCTTGTTAAAACGGTTAAAAAAGCCGTTGAAACAACCTCCTTGTTTGTGGCTCCCCGTCCAAGAATTACCAGGCCTGGCAATCAAAACCAATTCTGCCCCACGCTGGTCCTTGCGTCACCCAGGAATGTACAGGCTGCAACTGCTGTGGATGTACAACATCCTGCACCAGTTGGGATGGAAGAACCCCCGCGAAATCTTCCATATGGTGCAGGACGCCAGCCATGCAAAGATGTCCCTAACTGGTTCTCACATCTCCTGAGATGAGCTTGGCACCACTCGTGTGCATTTTCCGCGTTCCAACTTTAGGTTTGACAAAGGAAGGGCTGCGTTTCTAGGGATGGGTTCGGGAATGGGACCCCGTCCTCAAATGCCCAGTGGCCATAGGAAAAAAAGAGCATCCTTTTTTGTTGGTTGACTTTAAAGGGAAACCCTTCCCAAAAAAAAGTAAAAAAAAAAAAAAACAAAAAAAAAAACAAGGCACCACTGGGCAACTGCACGTCTAATCCCCTCTAATTTGACTCCAGTTCTTTTCATCGGCCACGAGGAGCAGCGCCCAAATCCGAATCGACTTGTGGTTCCCACTGGAGCGCGTGCGCGCGCCAGGATGGGAATGGAACAAGCGAAGTGCGTAAACCACGCTGATTCCGTACGAAGCAAAAAAAAAACAAATGTTGCTTTTGGTTGTGCACCCCGCTCAAAAGACCATTCAAAAAAGGCCCAGGAGGCTAGGAAACACCCATGTTCACCAAGGACGGTCTACTTGACAAACCCCCAAACATGTCGAACATACCTGCAAACCTAGCGTTGCAAACAAGAGTGGAGGGAGACTGTCTAAAAGCCATACCTACCTCAGCTTCCCCCATGTTGAGAAGCTTAAAACGGAATTTTCAAAAGAGATTCCAGACACGGTAGTTTTCAGCCACGGCATGGGGCATCCCTAATTTGTAATTACTCAGGAGCCATGCTACCTTCCTGTGAAATCCATGCCGCAACTTGATGAAAAACGTCTTGCCAGTGGGATGTATGGTAGGTCAAAACTTGCTGTGCTTGGCCCGCACGGTTTAGCTGGGCTCTCCACTGGCCTCACATGGGCGTTCCTCAAATAGACAGCCCAAAAATGCCTTTCGCTGCCCTTGAAAAGCCCGGCGGAAATCGTTTCCGACCATTCGGAGACCAAATTGCAAACCCCAAACGGACACACCCCAAAATTCTTGCTTCTGGGTTGTACCGGGCACGTACACCAAACTCCTTCCCCAAGGCCTGTCGGCGCGGAATGTCCATTTGGGGTATATAAGTTGGCCACTAAAGAGGCACCCTCCAAACATAGGTATATGTACATATGGCCCTGTCCCGCCCTCTGGCTTTCTTGGAGGCCCCTGTGCCCTGCACCTTGACAAAGTAAGCCAACACAACTGCAAGAAGCCCGAAGCCAATCCAAACCACTCCAACCAACCTACAACCAACCCTAGACTAACTCTCGGAATGGAGCGAAGATGGGGATTGAGCAGGGGAACAGGGGGCCTGAACCACATATAGTGTGTTACATATTTATCGTCCATGCAATTTTCCATATGCCTCGGCGACTTCAGCCGCATTTTCCGCCCGGCTCCCGCTCGATTCTCGAGCCTGGCGGACACCGCGGGGATGGTCCAAGTCTCCCAGTAGGGAAACTCCACCACGGCTTTGGCTTCCAAGGACCACCCGAAGCCGTCCACGAAGTTGGCGGTCTGCTGTAGGCCCAAAGCCTCTTTGGAAATGACTGGCGGGAGGGCTGGCTTTTGTCTTGCGCACCCAGTTTGGGGCGAAACCAAACAGAAAGCCAGCTGTTGGGGAATCACCTATGACACAAACACTCTGGTTTAAAGCGCGCTGCCCACAAAGAGAACCAAGGGAAAACGGAAATTCATCTTGCCGGCATACCCTCCCTGTCCTTTCCCCTTTTTTGCGACTATGCGATCTGCTTTTGGCAACTTATGGGTGCCCAAGTGTTTCCTAGGGCAATGTCATCTCGAACCCGTCTTCACGCCCCCAATGCCCAACAACTGTCCTTCGCCGGTTGAAGCCACTTGCTTCGAGACTCGACGCTCCGCGAACCCTCCGGCGCCTGCAGCAGCTTCTGCGTCTCTTGCAGGAAGCCCGGGAAGTCCGCGCCCGCCGCGGTGGCCTGTGAGCAAGTTCCAGAACGAAACACGGAACCCGAGAACCCCCCCCACAAGGGTTCCTAAAGCCTTCTCAAAAGGGCCCTCAGAATGGCTCTAAGAACCTTTAGGGGGGCCTCGTGTTTTTCCGTACATACAAACTCTCCTCTTCTGATCCATGGTTTCAATTGCTTTGGACATCCCACAAGAGACGACTCTGGTTCTTTAAGGTCATATACCCTCTTGGCCAACTATCATGGAAGCGAACAAGGGCCGTTTTCAAGAGGATGGTCTTCCAAAACCTGACCTGGTCCACGTCCGTGATTCTTGGTCCAAGGGCATACGTTTCTAAAAGGATGGGACCTTTCATGATGGCCTTGTGTTGGTTTGTCTCCAAAGGGCGACGCATGAAAGTTCAGGGCTGTCACTTGGTTTCTCTTCAAAACCCTCCCAATAAGGGCGCTCTCAACAAACCAGACGCCAATGTCCACCAGCATTTGAAGGTATTCCAACCACTTAAATTCACAGCTGGCTTGTGAAGAGGCCAAACCCATGCGGTTGATTCACCCCCCCTCTCTAAACATCGGCTAAAACCGGTGTTGTTTGGCCCGCGGATGGCATAGACGAAACAACTGGCTGTCTTTCTGCATTGTCTTCCAAAGAAAGGCTTTGGACCAGTAGAAACGTGTCTGCCGAAAAGGGTCGTGTATGCCAACTATCACGCATGGGCGAAACTAGATGGCACAACTTCGTAAAATGGTAAACAAAGGGGAGGATGGAATCGATGTGGGCATGCACCTTCCTGGTCACTCCTCACTCACCTTCTGAAACAGCAAATGGATCCATTGGGCGTGCTCAAGGTTCCACTTTGTCCTGCCTTACCATCAGTATGCATGGTGCATCATGGAAGCCCACATCCAAGTAATTCGGTTGGATGCATTTTGGGGGAGGCGTACCCGCAATAGGGGGACCCCCAAAATGGTGGATTCTTTGTGGTTTCCTTTCAATCCAAGGGACGAGGGAAGGACACGCACAAAAACACACTCACATTGTGCACTCCACAAAGAATCATTAAAAGCACGTCCTGGTCCCCCCCCCTTCCATGACCCAGCTCCCCCAGCCACCCCCGCCTTGCCGCCGTCCCAGTCCCCCAAACTATCCCAGTGAATCCCCGTAAAGTTCAGCTCCGCCGCAAAGTGCCCCCATTGCTCCGCAAAGCGCCTGGCTGCCGGCGCGATACGTTCGAAGGCTAGGCACCATGCTCTTGTGGGCAAGGGCGGAAACCAACGGAGCTCCATCTACTTTCCCGCTGTACACAATGTGTTGTGGAAATGGCACATGATGATTGTAAGGCTAGCCATGTGTGGAGGGTATATAAATTGCAGCAAACTGCACTACTGAACAGCAAGCTGGCATGAAGGTGCATACCGCCCGTACTGCTAGACAAGATACCAGTACGCGGTGGCTTGAAAGAAAAAACTGTTTAGGTCAAGCTCGCTGCAGAAGGGTCCTAATCTCAGCACTCTGAGTGCGCATGCGTGCTTGAAACATCAGCTGATTGGCACAAACCACTCTTGCAGACAGCTAATTCACATCATCAGAATAAGTCCCACCAGCTTAGGCCGCGCCATCGCCATCACGCGGCTCGCTACCAGTAAGCTTTTGTCATTGGCGTATGTGTTAAAGTAAGGGGACCCCAAGCTGAGCCGTTTCTTTTTGGGCTTCCCTCTGAAACAATCTTAACACAGGCACCCCCATTTCAGTCGTGAGAAGAGAGAGCAATCGATGTGTGCATGGCCGTGAGACATGCTCGTCTTCTCATTTGCAGGCCGTCTGCGACGCAAAACCTAGAACCTTTGCAAGTCCCGGCGCCCCCGTGAAGACAAATTGTCTCGGAAATCCAGGTGTGGGTGCCCCACAAACCTTAAGGAAATACGGGTTAAAAGCTAACAAATGATGGAACCTGCCTAGCTTGCCAGAGCTTCATGCGATAGTTGTAAGCAAGCAAGCCAAGCAAGCCAAGCAAGCCAGCCAAGCAAGCCAAGCAAGCAAGCCAAGCAAGCCAAGCAAGCAAGCCAAGCAAGCCAAGCAAGATAGCCAAGCAAGATAGCTAGCAACTCAGCAAGCTACTCCCTATCATGTTGCAAAGCTAATATGCAACCACTAGTTGGTGGATGCCCTGATTGTTGCAAGTCGGCCACAAGGGAAGCCATGCGCTCTTGCCAGGACAAATGGGGTGGTACGGCCTAAGCAACGAAGCCAGCGGTAAGCTGAGCCCTATGCTGGGCCCAAGTCTTGGTGGGTGCCACCACATCCAGCAGCGGCCGGCCGTCCACAATGTGCCGACCTCTGGGCGAGAGGTGTACCCACTCAAATGCACAGCTACCCATATGGGTGTGGGTCAAGATTAAACCACCAGGGGACCGCACGTCTTAGTCCTTAGCTCCATTTACCAGGGTTCCATTTTGGGTACCTATTTTTGACCCGCAGCCATACTGTTATTCCCATTGGGACTTCATCTGCAGAAACCCAAAGGTGGTACGGCCCCCTCAGCCTCTGAAAAGGGCCTCACCACCCTTTCCGGAGCCTATGAATGGGCGTGGTGTCACATGAAGCCTTAAAGCCTTAGTCAACAAACCCTTCAAGTACAAAAATTGGACCACAAGCTGCCAAAGAGGGTGATGGTGAACGGAATAGGCCAGAGCTTTCGATCATGTTGAAGGGCCTCGAAACGAAACGCTGCAACTCGTTGTCGTTGTGCTGTCGTTGTCGCTGCGCTTCTTGGTTGCGGTTGTGGCTGTGGCTATGTGTCTGGCGCAGTCTCGGCGCAGTCAGCACATATGCCACCAAAGGTACGGATTATTTGCACGCGTGCGGGCTTTGCCCATGGATTTCATGCGCTGAATGATTTACACGTCGAAAGCTCGCGTTTGTTTGTGCTTGTATGCGAGGTGCCTACAAGGAAGCCAACATGAAACCAACAAACCAAGCCTGCCAAAAGCTACAGGTCCTGCCATGGTGTAGGAAACCTGTAATATGTCAAAGGTCTAAAAGGTCTAATCATGACAATGATGATAATTCTAAAAATGCGACGGTGATCCTAATAACAATCATCACAAGAATGATATCAATTAACTCACAGAATTCGGGGACCTCTTCGAGAAACCTCCGCCCGCTTTCCAAAATGCATTCCTCGCTTCCCCGACTTTTTTGCGGCGAGGCGCCGATCATCTGGTGGCCGCTCTGCAGCTCAGCGTCCCCCGGATCCGTGGCCATGGCTTGCCTGTGGCTCAGGTTCAACCCTCGGGTGCTTGAGGCACCGGGGTTGGACCGGTCTTCCAAAGCATTCTCTTTCAGGTGGTTTTTTCTTCATTGCAGACCTGCACCCTCTTGTGATGCAAGCCCTATGACGGGACAAAAGTGGCCTTCGGCCAGAAATGTCAAGGCGATGTTGTATCACCAAGGTTCCCAGCTTGTGGGAACCCTGTTTTTTTTGGGCGGAAATGGCCAAAAGCGGGTTGGGTGCTCGCATCCAAAACAGAAAGCGGGGGGAGGGGGCTGTTCCCTTTGTGCAACAAGCAAACTAAAACTACATCCAGACTGTGTTGTTCAAAAATAGGGGGCCCTAATCCCAATCCACAATCCGTGGTCGACACCACAACAAGGCACCACCATCAGGCTAGGGGCCCAAGGATTTCCTTTCAACAACCTTGTCTTGGGGGAGGTTGAGGGTACCACCTGTTGAGACAAACGAAAGGTGGATGGGAAAACTCAAGGCATGAAAACCTTGGCTAGGGTCACAAATAATGCAGGCTTCAACAGTATCCAGTTCAACGATTCTACCAGAGACTTCACAATGACGAGACTCAAGGGATGGTGTTTAGATTCCGGCTATCTACTAAGAACAGTTGGTGAGCTAGCGGGAACTTGGATTTCAGCCATGAATTGACACAAAGCCTGCCATTCAAAGACAAACGGGAACTTGTTCTGCGGTATCAAATCTAGGACCTCCCCCCCCCTCCTATGTGTTTGCGCTCTTGTGCGTTTGGGTCTTCGCACAAATGGGGACCCCCCTGTCTGGCTGCTGGAAACAGCCGCAAACCCAGGATTGGCGACCCCACAGCTCGCGCTGTTGGCGAATCAACATGGACCTCCAAGTTCGCTTTCTCAGGTCTTATCCTCGGCTTCTCCAGAGATAGCCCGATAGCCCCCCCAGCCCTGGGAGGTCCGCGAAACGCACGGCGAGCGGCACATAGAGCCAGGATCTTCCGCCCGCCGCCCTGATGGCTGCGATGTAGGCCTCCAAGACTTTCCGGCTCACCCGGCCGTAGAAGGCCCCGTTCGTCCACTGCGCTTGGCCCTTCGCTGGCGGCCTGGAGTAGCCTTCCACCTCAACCGAACCGGACGGACGGCCACAAACTTCCATCGATGGTCAGCAACTGGAAGCAGCTTGTTGCCGGTTTTCAGGGTCCGTATGGCTTCCGGAGGCCGAGACGCTTGGAGCCCACGAAGCAACGGCTGTCAGTGCTGCGCATCCCAAAAAGGGGTTCCGCATGTTGAGACATACAGACATGTGTGCGAGTTTTGATGAGCACCCCCTTTCAAAAAGTTGGTGGACATACATCCCCATACAAATAAGGGTCCCCAAAAAGCCATACCCCCAATTGATATGTCTATGAATTCCCCAAAGTGAGGAATCAGTTCTCCCAGCTCGACCCTGGAACCAAACGAGACGCCAGCCCATCGCCACCGATCGCCACCAGACCGCCACTCCAGCGGCCACATTAGTTGCTAGGAACCATGCAGTCCTAAAGGTCCGGTCCAACTGTGATTGCTTCGGGTGTTCCCGGAACCTTGGGGATTACCCCGGCAGCCTGACGTCCTACTGCGACTGTGGATGGACGAAATCTTGCACCATTCAGAATTGAAGCCCCATGAACTTCATCAACTGTAGGAGGATTTGGTCCATCCACAGTATCTCACTCCGTCGCCGGCGATGCACTGCATCGTAGAACTGCCACTCCCGGATGTTGAGGCGGGCCATTTGCTCCACCCGCCGCGCCGCCTGCCCCGAGTTGGATCCGGATTGTACGAGGTCGACTTTTGGCGCTTGGATCCCAAAAACAAACGGGTGTCATGTTGGTAGGTTGCATGTGGTCCTTCTTAAGGGTGACCCTTAACAAGTGGGGGCGGGTGCTGTGATTTCGGTTCCTTGCTCGCGTTGCCAAGTGAGCAGGAAAACACGTCAAAACCTTGGCTTGGTTGAAGTGCGCCCATTCGTTGAAAACCGTTTTGCCAAAACCCCATTTATCAAAATGGTCATCTTGCCAATCAGACGCCATATCAGGGCTTGCCTAAAAAATGATTGTCCCGACTTGGGACCACAGCGGGATCCGCGGCTAGCCATGCTTCAATCCACGGACACCTTTCCAAGGGAGGAAGCGATACTGAGCTTTACGATCATCGTTGAGAATCCGACAGAATCATGTGTTCAACCACAACAATTACTTCTTGATCTTAGTGGTGCTTGGGGGCAGAACAGCTCGGCATCTTGCAGATCTTGCCAAAGTCTGGATCCTCAAGAAAAGAACTCGCAATGGGAATTAATGTGTTCGGTCCTCTCTCTGCGGATTTACATGCACGCCCCGCCTTTTTTGTAGACCAATCTCCTTTGATTCCAATTTGGAGAGCAGAAATCAGCATATCAGCCGTCTGCTTTTTAAGAGTAGGCTTAAAAGGGACTTCCAGGGAAGCCACCTGTTTTCGGGGTGCCTTGTTTTGACCTGCGTCCCTGGTTTTCCGTAGCGCTCCTCCTCCTCGGTGATCCCGTCGAACGCGGTCAGAAATCCGTACCTGAGCGTCTCGAGCCGAGCGCAAGTGATGGCTGTGTCTTGGTCATTGCACACCTCAACCTAAGATTCCATTATTTTCTACTATCGCTTTAGCCCGGAGTGCAGCATCATTGAATGATCAAAGCTAATGGCAAGCTGATGGCAAGCTGACGAGCTGATGACGAGCTGATCCCAGTCGGTTTCAATTGCAAGCAACTCTAGTAGATGGCCAGTCGTGGTTGTCTTTAGATTATACTTCTGATGTTCATGGTGTTCCAAGGGGATATCTACTATCATGGATTCACTCGAAGCATTGGGGATGGCAAAGACACAGCCTGCGGCTCATTGCCCAGAGGCTTTCCATGGGAAGATGGGGCAAGTGCCCTTTCTCCTAACAGCTAGGAAGGAAATTGGAAGAACGGTACGACAATTGGGTGCCACCGAAGAGCCGGCAGGGCCCGGTGTGGTCCCCAACAGCTGTTGAAACAAGCAAACCAGGAAAACGTCCGGTGCGAGCTTCTACCAGATTGGGCAACTGGCATCCATCTCAATAGGATTCCACCCCTCCCCCCCCCCAATCAAAACCAGGGAAGACAAACACCTGCAGCCCGGCGGCTCCCCCTTCAGCGTGCTCGCAGAACTGCTGCAAACCCCGCCCAGCGCCAAGCACAGCCATGGCAAAAGGAGACACATCCGGCGTTCCGCGTTAGGGGCGCAGTGCGGTTGGTTCGTTCCCTGCGTTTGTCAAACAATGCCCCCTTTTGCAGGTCAAGATTTTAGGGTTGGTTTTGCTCACCATGTCCTGACACAGCTTTCTGGGGCCACACTTTTGCAAGGATTTACCTGATGAAGCTGTCCAGTCTTTGATTGCCCCTGACACGTTTGCCCTACAGGCTGCGCGCGGGGATACCAAGACAGAAAAAATATCGTGTAGCTCATGAGGGTGGTCACAATTGCGTTGCTGACAAACAAAGGATGCGGAACGCCAAATTGGACGGATCATCACCTGCCGACATGACCAGTGTGAGTGGAAAAGGGCCACAGAAGCAGAGGCCCAACCTTTGATTCCCTCAAGAATCCTAAAGCCCTGACAACCCTGATTCCACCACTTGCATTCGGCCACGCGATTCCGCTGTAAAGCTCCTGCTTTCTGGAACATTTGCACGATTTATTTTCCCTGACAGTTCCCTATAATCCCCCTTTTGGTAGCTTTAAACATCACCGTTTGTGCCAACTCAAAGTGAGCGTCCTCTTGGTGAAGTGACAAGCCGGCCAACAAGTCGAAAAGCCACCGGAGGACTGTGAATCGGATTCCTGGCCAGTCCAGTCAAAATGTGCCAGGAAGGTGCGCGAACCTATGGTAGTCGCGCCCAAATGGCAGCTTAAGATTTCTTTTGCGGTGGCTTCTGAGACGGTGTGTTGAAGCGCACGGAGTGCCCACAAAAATAACCACTGCCAATGTTTCTCCACTGCAACTACGGCTTTTTCTTCCGGTTGTGTGGGAGTTTTGGCAGACTCGCTTGCTTTTTAGATGGTTCCAGCTTTGAGATGATTGGTTCTTTGGAACTTTGAAGACCTGCAAAAGCGGCAGGTCGAAGCAGGGACCGCTCAGCCTTCCGCCTGCCACCTTCCACTATCGAGTTGAACCCCCCCTAACCCGGAAGCGACCAAACAAAAACCAGGGATTGACGAGAAAGACCGGAGCCGCAACGGGTTTGGGTGGGGACGGGGCCCATAAACGAAACCTTTCGGCGGACTTGCTGGAACCGAGGCAGCAGCCGGCACCTTCATCCTCTCATGCAGGATGGGGCACCTCGAGTGCACGCATGTCTCAGTATACACTACTCATTCTATCGGAGTAAAAACAACATGAATGGCTTTCCTTACCAGGGAAAAAGTGGAGATGAACACCAAACAATGCCATGTTGCATGTACACTCCCCTCACAATAGATGTCCCGATGAAGAATAAACAAGACAAGCTATCTTTTGATTGACAAGCCAAGCCCTTCTCTATGTAAGCGATCCGCTCCGACTGCACGACTGGCAAGCAGCAGTGTGAAAGAAGGGCAGTTCAACCTGCACAACTGCTGATGTAGCGCGGCTAACAAACTGTGGGCAGCTTCATCATTCACCAACCTGAACTAGGGGGTCCGTGTGAGCGGAACTCACCTTCATCACAGATATGGTCACAAACTAAATCCCTTGGAGAGGCCGCTGTATCGCTTGCATGTTTGAGATACTTCAAAAACCTGACGCAAGGGATCCCCATACAGAGTGCGTACGAGTACATCATAGCTTTCGCGCGTGTTGCCCCCGATTCGGTGAAAACCGCTCGCCAAAAATAGGCACATACTAAAAGGGCCTAAAGCAAAACAGTAGGGTTGCCGGGTACGTCAAAGCCAAAATGTAGTCATGATATCAGTAGCAAATGTGCTTGCAACACTACTCGCCCTAGGTTTAGAGAGTTTCCGGTGGTGTAGCCTTGCGGAGCAACCCCTCTATTGCTCAGCCAACTAAAGGCAACAAAGAAAACAATGCCATGAATTAGCACCTGTATAAGGCCATGTAATCCGTCTTCGAGCGCAAGAGCGAGGGAGCCTTTAATCTAAGGCAATAATGGGAAAGAAGTGACCAGATAATCCTAAAGTTGACTCTATCATTGCCACCTTTCTATTTCTAAGATTTTATCATTGGGAATTAATATGAAGAAATCCCAAGAGAAATAGATTGTAGATCCGAAGACCTTTCCATCTCCCGTTATCTCCCAACTAACCAAAATAAGATCATAAATTCTGAATTATAATTGTAAAGAAAGGGAAATGAGATGATATGATGTGGTTAGGTGTAAGTGAGTGAGATTAGATGGAGCTGTATATCATGAACCCTTTCTCTAAGAGGAAAGAGGGAAGTGATTGGGAATGAAGGAGGGGCTCATGAGATACAGCTCCATCTAATCTCACTCACTTACACCTAACCACATCATATCATCTCATTTCCCTTTCTTTACAATTATAATTCAGAATTTATGATCTTATTTTGGTTAGTTGGGAGATAACGGGAGATGGAAAGGTCTTCGGATCTACAATCTATTTCTCTTGGGATTTCTTCATATTAATTCCCAATCATAAAATCTTAGAAATAGAAAGGTGGCAATGATAGAGAGTCAACTTTAGGATTATCTGGTCACTTCCTTCCCATTATTGCCTCAGATTAAAGGCTTTCCTGTCAGTCATTACATCTCCTGGACATCTATTCCTTGCAAATATTATCTCTTTTCCTTTGTTTGGAGTCTTCTTTAGAATTATTGCATCATCTTAATATCTACTTGTCTCTGAGATATAACCGTGAGACATAATAATTCTTGGAAATTCATATATTTTATAATCTACAAATTGGGAATGATAGATAATTTGTAATAAAATAGTAATTCCTAAAAAAAAACTAAGAAAGACAAATAAAAGCAAATAATATAATCCTATATCCTAACCTCAATAAAATCCAGGATTTACAATATAAAAATGAAATTCTAATAAAAAGATAAGATCCCAAATAATCTTTCCATGTCATATCTGTATTTGATGGTTTCTTCATAATATGTCCATCTCTTTTCATCTCTCACTCCTGTCTCCTTCATGTCGCCAGTTCTCTTTTGCGTGCGTGTTTGCGTGCGTGCACACGCGCGCACGGTGAAATTGCCTACGTACAAGGAAAAACAGTTCCCTTTCGCATGCCAACAGTGCTTTTTCGACTGCCTCGATGTCCATCATACCCGCCCCAATCCCCACGGACCCCCGGCATGAAGTCCGGCTCCACCGCCTGCTTGATGGCCGCCTGCACCTTGCGCTGCTCCACCTGGAACTGGAAGCTATCTGAGGCAGGCGTCCTAGTGGAAACACTTCAGACACGCTCGTGCGGCCGAGCAACACCCGCTGCTCCCATTTACGACCATCAAAGGTGGCTGAGGGAAACCGGGAATCATAGTGAACCCCAAGGTTTTACAAGATGGCTCCAAGTGGAAGCTCTGAATGTTGCTCAGTGAGATGCAATACCGCCGTTCAAGGCTGGTCACGTTCGCTTGCACCCAGCGGCATCAGTCCCAAAGAAAACGCCTCTGTTTGCAGATCAGACAATTGAGACTCCGTTGGTCGCATCAATGTAAGGCTTGTCAACTCATCAGAAGAGCAAACAAGCCCAGGCCACTAAACAATGTATCCAAACATATCCGACCAGATTTGCAAACAACTTGCAGCAAACACCATATGCATACAATGCATACAATGTATACATGCAAGAAATGTGTATGCATTATATGCGGGCTCTGTCACACACTCCAAACATGATCCAAAACACGTTTTTCACCGCCTTCCGCAGCATCTTCTCGTGCTCCGCCTGGGACTCCGTGGCCTCGAAGGATGGGGCAGCCCCGTGTTGGGGTTTCGGACGTATCCGCATCCCCAGCTTCGTGGCATACCCGCATCATGAAGGGGAACAAACCAACTCGGCAATCCCACCCGGGAGAAATATGTTATTTATTTATTTGTCTTATTATTATTAAAACAAAACAAAAACTGTCCAACAGCTGGGGGCCCGGTCCACAGCCACCATCTCCTCGTGGAACTGCTGGAGCCTGCAGTGAGCCCTCCACGCTGATCTGCACTAGGGATGCATGAAACCCTGGGATAAACGACTGGTGCGAAGTGGATTTGTCCAACCACCTGTTGGTCTCACCTGCTCTTGGAAACAAACATGCAAGCTCCAAAAGAGCCCCTTTTTCAAAGAACGTAGTCTTCCGCAGACCCCCATGCAGGTCCGGTGTTGATTCTTGGGAAGGGGCAGCAACATGTTGGTTGTTTGAGTAAAATGGATCAAAATAAGGGGCAACAGATTGAAAGGTCGGGCTGACAGAACTGCATCTCTTCTGACAACTCAACACCGGGGTGCGGTGTGGGGCAAATGAACAACATATTTACCAATGAGTCTTTTCGGGTTTCACGTGGCTTTCAGCTGTGTGTTACCTTCGTCACATTGGCCAGAAGAGGGTGATGAGTTCGATGTCTTCTGTGATCCGCCGAGATTCGTAAAGCCCAGAGAACATGATCCAGATCACGCCCAGGAAGGTTCGCACACTTTACTTGTTTACATCGCCAGGGCCTCCGCTTCCATCTCTGGTGTGGTTCCCCTCACCAATTCTGCGATTGTTCGCATCCGGCCTAGGGTCCTTTCCGAAAAACAGATGGCACTGGTAACGACTAGAACCGGACTGAAATCAGCGCCGTCCATCTTCAACCAGACTGATCAAAAAGAACGCCAATCGTACCCAGCAGTAGGACTACCGGGACCACAGAATACGAGCAACAAGCGCTTGGTACCAGCAGCAGAACCTTGAAGCACAATTACAAGTCGTTGCGCTGCTACGTGGGCTGAAAGGAGCCAACAGGAAAGCAGAAGCTGACAGACCCACCAGAGGTGGCCAAAGCATGGCTTGGCCCCTGAGTATGATTATCACCGAAATCCACACCTACCATTCAAAGTAGATGAGCTTCCATCCGAAATGGACCCCTTTTGGAGTTCAGTGTAATTGCTTCGGGCAAACCGAAAGAAAGCCACTTTTCCTTTTTCTGTTTCCTTTTCTTTTATTTTCGTTTTTTTGCCACGGGGGGGTACCCCAAAGGAAGTCAAGCAGTAAAATGTTGGAGGGTCCCATGTTAAGACATATCCCCATTTCGGGGGGGGCAACTTGAACCCTGCTGGGGATCCTATGCCTTTAGCTTTCGTGTTGCGTGATTGAGGCTTCTCCGAGCTTCCGCGCGTGGCCAGCTTCAAGGCCAGGCGCTCTTCGTTGGTGAGGTGGGGATCCCTCGCGACTTTCTGGCTCGGTCGGTCTCGTCCCCAGGACGAAAACCGGTGCCGGTGGATGGTGCTTGACAGGGTTGCCCTTTTTCCGCAGGGGCAGAGTGCCATCCGATCCCAACGCGCGTTTTGAACGTGGAGCAGTTGTTTTCTCTTTTTGCTCTGTTCAACAGGGTTGCTCAAGAAATGTGGCTTGACCTGGTGGAGGTCCATCTGTTGGTGGGGAAAATGGCAAAAATTGGAACCATCAGCTCTCAACGACTACTTTTTGGACACCAATGGATGATAGTTTGATGTTGCTCAAGGAACAACTTGCGGATGGACAAAATGCACAATTCAGGGCAGATGATTTAGTGTGAAGTGGATTTTGTCCATCCACAGCATGGATGGTGCTTCCCAGAGTTGATCCCAAAACCCCGGCGGAAACCGAAGGATTTGGACCGCATTCGTGCCGGAGCAACTCTGGCCCCCCAGGCTCAGTTCGCTTCGAGCTGCGGCTAGAAAGGAGTTGTTGCCGGAGCATGCAGAATGCGCAAATCGCCTGGCGTGATATCTGCGCGGCCCCGAGCACAAACTCGACACGGCGCGTCACGCAGCGCCAAGTTGGCTTACAGCAGCAGGCTCCAGGGACGATCTTTCCCCACTGTGCAGCGCCAGGGACCCTGGGGTGCCTGACCACCTTTCTGAATGGGTGGCGTTTGGGTGCTCGGAACCACCTTCCACAGGGTTCCAAAAAGTTGGATTTGAAAAATGACAGCTGCAATGATAGTGCTCAATATGATGCAGGAAAGCAATGCGTGTAAAGTTCGCAGGGAGTCTGAGCGGTAGGTTGCACTTCCGACGGTTTCCTTTGCCCAATATTATATTGGTACAACAGTGGGTCTAAACTCATTGAATGGAAGAGTGTTGTGACAAACGGCTTTATGCAAAAAAACGTGGGGAACCCTGCACTGATTAAACTTGCAGAGGTAGATCTGAACGCTGTCACCACAAAGGAGGGCCCAGTGGCTTTGGGAATGTGTCGAAATGGGGGAACCACAAACATGGTGGTTGCGCTTTTGGTGTGCCTAGACCTCAAAAACGGCACTCTCGAAAATGGACACCCAACTAAAGAAAGGTTGTGCGCCTCTAGGTTTTGGACGGTTCCCATTTGCCTACGGTACGCTGATACCTGGAAGCCTCCAAGGAATGGCCCAAGTTCCGTCTGGCGAAGAGGGACCCATGAATACTGGGAGAAGCCACCCGACCAATTGAAGGATTTGTACCCGACAGGTTTGGGGCAGCATCTGTGCCAGAAGAAAGCCAACCGAGGGTGAAATAGGACACACAATCACCTGTTGATACTGTGGGACTCGTGTCTTTCCCAAAAGGGGACCTCTTGGTTTCACTTTCAACGCCCGTCCCTTGCTTCTGGCAAACCCCCTTCGTACAGTAGTAGGGTTCCCTATGTATGTCCCATTTAAACATCAGCCACCAAACTGAAACCCCCTTCCACATCACCCACCACAAATCAAACCCGCTTGAAAGGCCCAGATGGCTGTTTAAACCCGCTGCAAGAGGGAAGCATAGGGGTGTGTCCGAAAAACTGCAATAGGTGACCCGCCGAAAAAGTGAAGGGGGTGGCAAGGGCAGCCAGCCGAGGCTTGGGCACGGTCAGGGAGTCCACCGGAGCGGAGCTCGCAGTACCGGACGCCTGGCGAATCTGCAAACGCGCGGCCGATGCCAAGCTTTGGGTGGTGCGGTGCTTCTTTGCGCTTTGGCTGTGTGGATCTGTGTGTGTGTGTGTGTTTGTGCTTGCTGCGCGTTGGCTCCCCAAGGTAAACTCGTACACCCTCCGAACTGGTTGGTGGACTGTACTTCTGACCAACATTTGGAACATGCTCCAGCTGAAACCAACCAGGCGAAGCAAGGACTGTGTCCAACTCTTTCAGCGGGGGTTCATTTGTTTGGCCAACAATTGACTAAGGTAAACCCTCCATCCAGGCCCAGCTTCGCCCGAATGACACCACCACCAATCAGTGTTCTGAACAAGACATGTCAACAAAGGGAACCCCTAGCCAAGGGAAACCCTGAACAAGAACCGCCGTTCCTAAGCAGACCCAAGGGAAACCCTGACCCAAGTTGGTGTCCCTTGAGCTTTGAACACCTGGCTCCAAACAACTCACCCATCCCCCCACCCATCCCTTCCGCCACCCAAAGTCGGAGGCTTCTTCCGCCTGGTGGTTCAGCTGCAGCGGCAAGCTTGCCTCCGCACCCTGAAGCCTGGCTGCAGGCCGGCCAACGGACCAAAGGCGAGGAATTTATGGGGAAAAGCCCAGGAAAGGAGCCGAAATCAAGGGAAGCAACCGGGAAATCATGGAAAGGGGCCGGTCCCGCGGGAATTGTAGCTGTTTTATTTCCCAGGGGCGGTCTCTCTCTCAAACATGTTCTTGGACCTGTACCTTGCTGATGGTCGCAAGAACTGATGGGTCGCAAGAATAGTCCCAACAAGACCCCCCGCCCCCTTCGCTTCCTGAATGGAACCTGTTTGAGGCCCACTGATCAACTGCTTGATCAGTGTCTGATGGGAGATATAGCCCTTTCAATCGGGGCAGTTTCCTTAACGCTGATGTTCTTTTGGTGACACTTGTTTCTTAAACACAAAGTGTCGTCCAAAAGTTGGGTCCTGAATACACATGGTAAATGTCCTTTCGGCTTCCCCGTCAAAAGCTGTCCAAAGCTGTCCAAAAGTCAAGCCTCTATACATGGCTAATGTCTTTTTGTTGCCCCAAGAGAAAAAAAAACTCCAATCCACATGTTGGGCTATGTGTACATACATGGCTAATGCCCCTCTGGTGTCCCAATTTACTGAAGCCCAAAAACCAAGGAGGCAAAAACAAACTTTTCAAACGGGGGGTCTCCTATCTTCGATTCGTTTCCTTCACAAGGGACGCCCAACCCACCCCAAACCGAACCCAGCGCATCGCAGGCTTGCCGCTCGCCTCCTCTCGGCATCCCGCAGCTCTTCCTGCAGCGCTTCCGCCTCGGAAAGGCTCAGCGGCGCTAGGAAGCGGGAACCCTTTTTGGGGGGGTTGACGATTTCATGTGGGGAAGCCGCCAACTAAAAAGAAGTCCTAGCAGAATCGAGCTCTGGATTCATAACCGATGCAAAAATTAACATGGGGGGGGTTCTATTGTAGAGGGATCTTCGGCCTTTGGTTGATCAATCCGGGGTCGACGTTATTGCAAGTGAGCCAACCACAACACACGGGCAAGAAAGGCGCCAAATTCACAATACTGTCCGTGCACCCCCGCAAATTGAAAGGAGTCCACACTCCTTTCTCAGCCCCGAGGAACCTGACATCAACAACTGCTTCGCACCTATCGGATTTCAAGATCATGCGAGTGGTAGGCAGGTGGCAAGTGGTTCACTCACCGACTCCTGTCCATCCCATGGAAGGGGGGTGGGGTACATGATTTTCCTCCTAGGAAGGCATTTGAAGACCTTACTGTATCAACATTTAAGGGACGGTTCACAGGATGGCCAAAGGGTGAAGCAAATCAATACCTTCAGGTCAGGGCTGTCCTGCCGGAAATCACCGAACCCAGCTTTCCCAACCCTTGGCGTGTTGGCCAAACATGTTTAGGGGGTACTCCGCCCAACAAAAAAAAGGAGTGAAGGATCTACTCTAAAACTGGGACCCCCCCTACTGATCAGCCAGGGGTGTACTGATCTGGGGTGAACATTAGCACCTACTAAAACTGAGCAGAGCCGACAAAGCACAACTCCCAAAATTAATCAAACACCAATTGTATAAAATGAACCAAGCATGGCAACAACAGTGAAGACGCTAGCTTGTGATGCATTTCTTGTGTGGTGACAGGTGGATGAAGCAACCAAATGCAAGATTACGTACGCATTAGCACCATAGATTACCACAACTGCCTGGCGGAAATCTGTTGAGTCAACTTTTGCCCCCATGTCCGAAGTGTGCCTTGTGGCGTCTGCTCTGTAGTAAGTGGCAATGAATATTGACCGTTGCTCAACTCCCTCTCTTTGCTTGTTGCTAGGGTACCTCTGAATGCCACTTCCCGGGACGAGCCTGCCGGTTCAAACATGTTCCAAGCACCGGTTGTTTCAGCCCCCCTCTTTTAGACTTCCGCCCATGGCCCCAGGGCTTCTCATATTCTAAATCACCACCCGCCCGAGGACGCTCGCTGAACAATGATCAAGTTCATGTGATCGCTTCAAAGGGACGCATGGGTGCTTTCTTGATGGTATTCGATTCGGACAAGTTCGCAAAGGAAGCCAAGGGAAGTCAGCCTGGGGGCATTGCCTCCGCGCTTATGGAGCGTCTGCATCAACTCAGCCCGTGGCCCGCTTCTGAGCATGTGCCACCCGAAGCTCCTCAGGCGGGTGGATCTCTTGACAGGTGAAAACATGCATCCGCAGCGGGCAGTGGCGAATCCCATCTGTCCATGGCCCAGAAGCAGCGTGCGTTCCCCTTTTGCTTTTGCCCCTTGGCACTTTGAATCTGTGAATGTTGAAGCCAAGGAGTGGATTTCCCTTGCGAAGGGTGCTTTCCAAGCATCAACAGGCTTGCAAAAAATAGCAAAGGGCCACCAGCCCCCCGAGCAATGTGCACTCTTGCTGACAGGCGTGCCTTTTTCAGCCCAACCCACGGGTGGGGGGCGCTGCAGTTAACATGAAACCCAAACAGCCATCATGATCAATCAATCCTTTTGGGGGACCCCCCCACCGTTCGTCGTGGTTCCACGTCAATTGCATGTGTGGACCAATTTTGCTCCGGGAATCTGAAAACAGTATTGTCCTCGCCATGGCCCCGGAACAGCCAGGAAGCTTTCCACTGATGGATGGGAACAAGGATCGAAGAACCAGCAACCACAGTACGAAACCAAGGGTGACCATAATGCACGGCAAATCCAAAAGGCAAACAGCCATGGGTTCCACCGTGGCTGGAAGCACTGAGATATGGTCAAGCCGCAATGGTATCTTCGAGCGGTGCAAATAGGCGGGCCCATCTTGCAAGCCTCTAGAGGAGTATGAGAGGACCAGGCCACTGGAGGGGGCATCTGTTTGTTAACCACGGGAGGATGCCCCAATTGTTTGTTGCACTGGCATCCCTGCTTGTGATCAAAGCCAACCAGCTCTATCCATCATATCAAGGTGCGCAACGGACAATATAAGCGGCTAACGATATAAGCGGCTAATGGTTCATTTGGAAAGTCCCCCATGTCCTCCCTAAATGAATCATAGAGTACCAAGCTCTGCCTTTCATCGAACTCTTGCTTCACCAGGAAATTGCAACATGCTTTTCCATACCGATGCATCGGACATCACCAGGGACAAAACACAGGCCAACCCGGCCATGCCCTTCCCCATACAAGCCAAGTGGGGGCCGCTTAAAACTGCAACAAACCCTCACCCCCCTCCCCCAGTGCCCTCCACCCTCTCCTCTCACCCCGTCCCAGCCCATTTTGCCCCTCCAGAAAAACCCACCCGCCCCACTGCGCCCCCCACGCACTGGTGCTCCAAGATGTACCCGGCCGTGGCCGCCTCCCCTCGGCGCTGGCTTGACGCCTCCGGACGGGTTCACTCACCGGTGGGATGCAGCTGGACGGGGCTAGCCCCGCTGGCCGCTTGGGTTTGGGCTTAGGTTGGTTTTGAGCCGTGACAGCGGTGTCAGCCATGTGGGCCATGGTCAGCCAGTGGATGAATGTGTGTGTGTGTGTGCATGTAACAATGCAGAAGATGCTGAGAAATCATGATGATGACGACGACTGCAATGACTGCTGCTCATATTCCACGAGGTCCATGCGTGAGACATGTGAGCTGTGGGACCGGGCGCAAGATCAGAACAGACTTGGGCATGTCCGAACATCGGACACCCGAAGCGGCAACAAGTTCCCTTGTACTTCCCTCTAGACAGTTCCCCAAAGACACGCCACTCGACTCTGGCCTGACGCCGCTTCTGCTTGCGCAGCTCCGTCTGTGCCTTCCAATGGGGCGGCTCAACGAGAGAGAAACACGCTGAAGCGCCCATGTGGTCGTCTCCTAAAATGAGGCACCTCGCTTCAGCAGTGAAAACATGTCAGGGGAACATTTGCCCACCCCTTTCAGATGTCACAAATGCCCAACCGATCCTTGGCAAGGGTCGCCTTGTTTGGGAGGCCCCAAGTGGACGGGGTGATAGCCGAGTGGTGGGTAACACTTTGCTGCAAACCCTAGGTTTCCTAGGATGATCTAAGTAAAATCGGGGGATGGTTCAGCCCCGTACCAAAAAATGTTCGATTCTAGCCAATATTGTGTGAACCTGATTGAAAATAAGCTGAAAAGAGATCCCATTGCAGAGCGGCCTTGTTTGGATGTGAGCCCACGCCCGATGAACCAGAGCTCTACCAGTAGTATGAGTATGCTTCATCCAATTTGTGGCAGCAGCTTGCGATTCAGTTTGGTGGAAACCCGAAGGAGTCCGTGTGAAGGTATGTAGATCTGCCTCTAAATGAAGAACCCCCAGCATGATTTCGCCTTGCTGTTGCTTTAAAATCGGCTCAAAAAGAGGGCCACAAAATGACACCCGTATGAGAAGTCATGGCCGCATTTTCCCATCCAACCATGTCTAAGCAAACACACTATTTCGCCTGCAACCTGCTGCTTTGGGCTCTGAGGAACCCAATCAGCACTCTTTGGTGAATCAAAAACTACATGGCATCCAGGGAAAGTAAAAACACCATTTACCCCCACTGGTTCCGAACGGGTGAGAAAACAGCATCGCAGACAGGGCAAATGGGGCAAGGGGTGTGAAGGGACTCAGTCTCGCAGCAGCAGGAGAGTCCCTTGTTTTAGGGCACTGCTGGATGCTAATGTCCGCTTCGGATTTATAGAAAACCCCTCCAGATTCATCTTGGGTGGTTTCCCATGTAGAAGGGTGAGGAAACAAAAAGGTTCCTGAACCGACGTCCACCCCTTGAACAAGTTGGTCAACTTCCAAGACTCGCTCTCTGCGAGCACGAGACCCTCCTGCGGCTGTTTTGGGCGACCCGCTGTTGGCTAGTGTGCAAAGGAAACCACAAGGAAACCAACCATGTGCGCTCCCAATATGGCAAACACATCTACCCAGGGTCCCAGACCTCTGCCCTTCATATGCTTGGTAACTCCGCGCCCCAAAGGTGTCTTGGCAAAGCTACGGCGACGAAGACTTATTTCAAGAAGTAAGCCTCTTGCCAAACCGGTCTTCATGATGCTAACAATTTCTACCAATTTCATGGGGCTCTGTTTTTATCTGTTTGTTTGTAGAAGTTTCTACATTTATCATCGCAACATCACCTCGTGGGCAATGTGCAACGAAGGTTTGGGTGGCGTGATGCTTACAATAGAGAGCCTGTATTGCATCTTCCTTTTCAAAGCAACCCAAAACGGCATCCTTTTTTGCCCCTCCCTCCTTCCAAAGGTGCCAAATGGAGGTGTGTCGAAATAGGGATTTGGACCCCAGAACGTTGGTTTGCCCATTGTTGTCCCTGTAAAACGTCTAAAGGAGGTCCTCCAAAAAACCACACCGCCCAAATCGAGATCCACACCGATCGCCCGAAAGCTCCGAGCTCTGCACCGTGTCCAACTCGTCCTCCGCGTGCATGTGCTCCTGGGAACCCACCGCAACGCGACTTCGCTTGTCCCCCGAAATTTGTGCAGTAGGTGTGACCTCCCTAAAACAAGCCCGAAAGGGGAAATCCCAAAAACAGGCACACCCATTTGGGAGGTGGCTAGTTGCAAGTGGCAAGGAACCTTCTTGGCTTCGCCGCAGAAACGTTTGATCCCTTATTTTGGGATACAGAAGTTTCGGTGTGGTTGAAGTGTTTGGACCATTTGCCGAACATCATTTACATGGGCAACGCCCAACAATGTTTGAGGGCGTTCCCGGTTAGATTTCATGGCCAGGTGACCCCCAATCAAGTGAATTAGGGGGGCGCTGGGCTGCCGAATTTTGGACACCACCACTCGGTAAAAACAAAACCTACCCGTTTGTGCCACTCAAATTAGTGAACAACAAAATGTCCCCTTCGTTTAGCGTGAACCCACGCAGGCCTTTAAAAAAGCAGCCTCCCCCTTTTTGATATGAAACCGTAGCTTTTTTGGGGAACTGACCCCCCTCAAAGCGTGAGAAAATAATACCTTACCTGTTTGGAACTCTGGCCGAACTGGGTCCAAGTCACATCCCCAAACTGACCGAGCTTAACCCGCCGTACCACTCCAATGGCCCCAGCTGAATAGGCATAAAGTGGCTGCAACAGCCCGAAACAGGTTGTTTCTCTCCCGTCTTTACCAGCCCCAAAAATGGCAATCAACCCAACCCAACCAACTCAACCCAACCCAAACCCTCCAGCCCGGAGGCCCAAGTCGGCCGAGTGCGGGTCTCCCGCTCGAGGAGCGGCAGGCGCTTCCGCAGCTCCAGGGCCTCCCTGAGCTCCGCGCGCTTCGCCTCCAGCACCCGCAGCTTCCTGGCGGATGGTTGGGCTTGGAGCGGTGGGGTGGGGGGGTTGGGTGGGGGTTGGGCGGGGGGTTGGGCGGGCCAGCCTGCAAGGCAAGCTTGTGATGTGGACATAGACCATGTGGTATGCGCATTGGCAACATCAACTGGCAGCAACCTGAGCACCTCTATTGTGAAGGCTGTTGAGAGAGACAACTTGAGCACGAAACCCTGGTGTTGCATAAATGACTCTGCTCAGATTCAGATGTGCCACTCAAAAAAAATAACTCGTGTGGCGGCAACAAACATGCGCGGGTCACCGGCTTGAACACGTGCAAATGTACAGCGTATGGTCAAAAATGCTTCGGGAATGGCGACCTTTACACACGTGCCCTCAAGCAACAAACCAAGGGACCGCAAGCAAAGGACTCAGTTGTACGAGAGTTGCAAGTCATCCAGGCCGGGGCGGCGGTACAAGTACGCTGGTCCTCAGTAATGACTCTCACCTCCCAAGAGCATCAGTCAAACACGTCTGAGTATCTTCCCCAACAGCCACAGGAGCAGTGATTTCTGCAACTGGTTGCATTTCAAAGTCACCCTCGCGGTTGCTTCTGGCGGTCTCCCTTTCTTCCAAGCTTCTGACGACAACATTTGGAAGCCACTAGGCATGTTCAGAAACGTAGGCTTGAATGATGGATCCCCTGGACCAAAACCGATGGAGCGCTGCTTCTCATGTGGACCAACCCTTTGATAAATGGGACACTTCTCGCCCCATGCGTCAATCCAACTTGACGTTGGATTGACGCCGTATCTTGACCACAGCCAAGGGCCCCAAGGCTCAATTGTGTGAATCCAAAGTTTGAGCGACGTGTGCTCGGCACAGCTTCAGCGGGCCACAAACCGCCCCAAAGACAAACTAGAACAGCTTGATTTCCATGTCGTTGCTACAGAAAGTCCAGAGTAAAGTAATCCATGAACAGTTGGAGCGAGTCTTTCTGTAGTTCGTGGGCATCTGGCATGTGCAAGGCTCCGTCAATACAACTGACAAACAACACCTGCAGGCGTCCGAGAGGCTGACATCAGGGCCTGATACCTATCTTGGGGGCGTCGGGGCCCTGAAAAATCCTTCGATATGTGGTTATGATTCGCTGTAACATTTGTGCTTGATTGGCTGCTTCAACTTTTAGCCGCCAAGTGTAAATCCTGACTACCCGCTTGATAGCTCCAATCGACGAGCTCAGCCCCTGCAAGCGCCACAGCTGGGGCTCCGTCCAAGCGACCAACCTCGGAGTATTGTGAACTTGGGACCCCTTCCTATCAAAGAGATGTTCAACTACCCAAGTGTCCATACTTGTATGCCTGTATATGTACAGTTAAAACCAGAACTAAAAACAAGTGGTTACATCCAAGTTGCCCCATTTCCCCTGGCAGAATGTTTGCCTCATCATATGTCAGGAGTTTCCTGGCCAGCCATGAAGCTCCCTGTGCTTTTTTGAGGTGGCTGCTTCACTTCGAAGAATCCATCGGCGACAAAGCCACAGGTGCAACAAATTTCATGCAGAAACAAGACGGTGAAACGGCTTGGAAGTGATTCGAAGCCAGTACTGCCCCACAAAACGAGATAGACCCCGTTTGCTTCACATGGCCAGGTTCCCAAAGCCAATTCTGCATACAGGAACACAGGTGTCCAAACGGCAATTTGCTGAGTTGCCTTTCAAAGCCATCCGCCCAAGTCCCTGATTTCAGGACACCTCTTATCTTTGGAGAATTCTCTTTTGAGGTTCATCTTTAAACAGCTTGGCGAGTGTCAATGCCTTTTGCGGTTCTTTGACTGGGCTGCAAACCTTGCAGTGAGGGCCTGGGCAACTTGCCCAAGGAAACTACAAAAAGTGACTCCAAGAATTAGGAGCCCGCATTTCCTTTTTTGGGTTGGACTCGGAAAAAGGGAAGCCTTGTAGCAAAATGTTTTTCAGTGAAGAACCCACCGCTTGGAGTAGAGGGCGATGTCGCGCCAAAGCACCACGCGGGGCTGAATCATGGGTCTGGCAAACTTTGAAAAATGACTAATGACTGATGCCTTGTGGGTGTCCCTTTGTGTGGAACTAGAAGCAACCTGCCATTGGCCCAGCAAGTCAATTCTGCCAGCAGAAAGGCAAGCAAATATTGTGAAAGACGTGTTTGACGTTTCGACACTCCGGAGACCTTGTTTTGCTCCGTTGATAGGCCCTTCTCTTCATTGGTTTGACTTCCAGCTTCAGGTTTCAATCATTTACATGGGGATTTCGGGAAGCTTATGCAACCACACCCAACTGTGAGGGTGTTCAATCAGGGTTTCCATATTTACACGTAAATCTATACAACCACCCCCCATGTTTGAGGGCTGGCAGGCCATTTGTCCTCAGTACATAAGCCTTCAACACCCCTTGCTGGGCTTCCCAGACTGGTTCGCCACCTCTGTAAAGCGCTGCGCCGCCTGACTGCGGATCTGGTTCCTGTTGGCTGGCCATGCAAAACAGGGACTTGAGAACCATCGCGCCGTTTGCAAGACAACTTCGGTACGTGGGAAAGGTTCCTGTCCACCGAACCATGTTTGCGGGAGGTGTGCCCTTTGTTTCTGCACGGGAAAGATCGATTTCCTGAAGGGACCCCCTGTCAGGCACCATGCTAGCAGGAGGTTTGGCTGACATGTGTGGTGTTTCTGCTTGGGGTTTCTCGGCTCGCAAATTGCTGCTGAGTTTCTTCGCGGAAAAACCATGGCTGCTGACCACCTAGCTGACATCTGTCAACCAGTGAAGGGCCGCAGTTTACGCCAACTCCTCGATCCGATTGAAGGAAACCCTCCACGCCTGGCTGAACGCCTGCTCATGCCGTCGAACCTGCGGAGGCAATCAGGAGGGGCTCTACCAACCACCCACCCAACAAAACTGGGGCAAAATTATCGCGGTCTCATTCTCTCGGGGATGCTTTTGGAATCGGTCCAAAGTCGAATGTGGGGGGACCAACTGCATAGGCCATGTTGGTAGGTTTCCTCTTGGATTCCCTTCGAAGCCAACCAAAATGGGGTTCCAGCCAACAGAAATGCAAAAAGAAAGTGTTTCCAGATCATGGCTTTTGCAACCCCCTTTTCAGACTCAAAGGGAACCTCAAAACGGCGACTAATTGGGTTGCAACCCCTTTTTTGTAAGAAATTCCCAACCCCCAAATGGAGGTTTCTCCAAAGGAGGTCCCAAACTGGCCCAAAATTTGTCCATGCTCAAGTCACCCAAGTGGTATGTTGAGGTAAACCAGACCTAGTTTCTGACTTTCACTGTCAAACCCCAGCCAAATGGGCTTGTATTCTTGAGGGTAGCCCTTTCAAGTTGGAGAGAAATGTTGGTCCAAACCCCTTGGGCACATCCCAAATGGATCTCCGGCAGCCCGGCTCATGCATCCAGCCTGCCGCCGGACCTGGCGTAAGACTTGCCACTTCCGGATGTGCGGCTTGCGAAATGCATCCCACACTTGCCCCTACGGCGCTTTCTGGGGAACTTGCGTGTTTATAGGCGATATGTGTCTCCAATTGATGTGGAACGCCAAAAGAAAGTGGAGGTTCTCACTGGGCTTTCTTGCAAACAACCCCAAAAAGGGTGCCCTCAAAAAGAAGCCCATGTAGAGGTGACACATGTTAGTTTGTATGGGGTGTGAGAAGTCGGCAAAGAACTTGTCATCCAAAGGAAGCCTAGGATTCATAAACCGGTTGACTCACAGGCTCCTAGCCGCAGAGATAATCAATGAATTAGAAGGCATTGCCGCACTGTGTTACAAAACAATTCCCCCCCACATGAGGAAAGAATGTGGGCCATCAATGCACAGTTGCCCAAATGGTAGAAAAAGAATTGGAACCCCGTCCAAGTTTGCGCGGAACCACTCGGCTTACCTCAAGCTTCCTTGGAGTTCATGAATCCCTAGGTAAAAAAGCAGTTGGCTTGCTCCCTTGTGGGACCCGCCCGTGTATCGCCAACCATCCCTTCGTCCAAGTTCGTCCACCCGCCTCCCCGCTGCCAGAAAAGGACTGGGCCCCCAAATGAGGCCTTCCAAAAGGACTTTGTCCAACCCCTTTTGGGTCCCCCTAAGGCACTGAGCAACCTTAGCAACACAGCTGTCACACGGATCTGATCGATCTCACCACTAGAAAAACAAGCGCAAGGAATATCCCGACCTGAAACCTCTTTGAGCACGCAGGGATGCCGCAACGGATCGGCACTCTGAATCGTTTGCTGTCACTGTTGGGAAATCATACAGTGTGATGAGCATGTTGTATTTGGACTACCCTTCTCACCTTGGTTCAAAGGGGAACCAACAGCTACAAGCGCCATGGTTGTTTTTTTTCTTGACACCTCAATGGAAGCCAGGGCTCCCAGGTTTGGAATCGGACCCCTGGGTCAAACCCACGCATCGGCCTCCTGCAAGGACGCCCGGCACGAGGATACGCGGCTGGCGAACGCCTGGCAGAATGATAGATCCCATGCAGCGCCTCTTTGGGGGTCGGTCCGGCCATTAATTCGAAGGCATGTAAAAACCGAAAACATTGGATTGATACTGTGCCCTACCCCGATTTTGATGGTAAGAGCATCCCCCTTTATGCTACACACACGACCTTGTGACCATCTCACTTGCTCAAGCGGATGGCTGCATTCTGGTGCAAACTTCCAGAATGATGCGATATGGATTCGAGGACTCGTCGCAAGTCCAAGAAACACCCGGGCCCGCCTCGTAGTCTTCCATGGCCTGTGACCAGCACTCCTGGGCCACGGACGCAAAGGTTTCACTTCACGGCAGCAGAACAGGATGTTGGATTTGTTGAACAGGGCCGGTCAAGCGGGAGCCGCCAAAAACGGGTGGCTGGCCTGTGGCCGCCCTTCGAAGCAACCCGGCAGCAACTACCGGAACCATTCCGGAACCCCTGCCCAGCCCCG
This sequence comes from Effrenium voratum, assembly GCA_963377175.1. Lineage (NCBI taxonomy): Eukaryota > Dinophyceae > Suessiales > Symbiodiniaceae > Effrenium > Effrenium voratum. The sequence continues at coordinate 353,720 of CAUJNA010003461.1, read as the reverse complement.
GAGCCTATCTGGCCAGCGACCCCAAAGCTTTCAGCTTTTGGGGGAAAAATCCTTCCTCTTTCCGCTCAAGTAGAGCAAGCCAAAATACCATGCACAACTTGCTGCGCCCCTTGGAGTCCGACATGGAAAGTGGGCCGGTGCTTACGGAATCCAAAAACCATCTGCTCACAGGGAGATCCTCTAGATTTGCTTGTTTGGGAGCTTTGTTGACTGACCCCAGCTGGTATCCTTTGGGGACCACGCCTTCTGGTTCTGTAGAAGGTCGCCGGCCACTTGCTGCACTCTCCAGAGAGACTCCTGACGAACCATGCGAAAATGACCTCCATGTCTCAATGAGTCACAAACATACTCACCAAGCCTTACCGCAAGCGTGGAATTGTGGAAGCAGCCCATCCGGCAGGCAACGCCCATGGCGCATCGCGCAAGCCACATACTGCACCACGCGAGCAATCTGAATGCCCTCAAAAAAGCTCAACTTGGCCCCTAAAAAACCGGCTGTAACCCTTCTGCCTGGGTCACCCGGGCGAGCTCCGGCCTCAGTCCCCACTGGCAAAATTAAGACATGATCCATCCTCTTGTGGTTTCCCTACGGCAAGCATGAAAATCCGGGCTTGCACCCAGAAACGGGCAGTCTTCACACCAAACGGGAACGCGCCAAGAATGGGGATCTCTCGCAAAAGGAAGGGCACAGCTACTTGAAGCCGGTTCCCAAACGATGCTGATGTGAACATGTGGTTCACACACACACACATGCCAATGGTCACTCGGTTCCTGCAGTAGTCATTATTCCCTTACTAGGAACCCATACACCATTTTGGCTACATCTTCCTGGGGTGACCATGGCACAAATGGGTTCAAAATCAAGATCGAGCACTCGGGACCATTGTTTTCAGGCCGCAGCCAGTTTACAGAGCTTTCCTCAACCATTACCCAGCCACAAATAGTTGTGGCTCAAAACCTCAGATAGACATCGCTCCCATCAGGATTTGTGTCCACCAACGTTCGCTCAGTGGTGTTCCAACTACAAAAAGTCACGCTGCACATGCACAAAGTCCACGCCAGGCAACACTTGCGGATGAGAATTAATCCCTGCGAAAACTGGGTTTCAGAGCCGGGCCCACACAGATCTCAGAGACTCACTTAAGAAGCGGCCTGGAAGAAGCGACCTAAGCGCTGCTCTTACGATCACAAACAACAAATCCGATCCAAAACGAATCGCCTAGCTTCGGCCCCCGGCCACTCGGCGCCCGAGTGCTCCTCCACCTGCGCCACGAAAAAGCCCGCCTCAGGCGCCAGGAACGCCGACGAGGCCCGTGAAACGCGTTGGGGCAAGACCACTTGCTGGAGTGGAGGGAGTCCTTCGGTTTTTAGCTAGGTGTTAGCTTCTGCCATAATACAATGATACAAATTGAGATTTCTTGAGTCCGGGAGTCCGGGCCAGGTGTTTCGTCGAGAGAGAAACAAACATTTGAAAGAGGAGTTGCCTGGTTGACAAGCCCTCTGGGGTAGATCCAACTTAAGGGGCTCATTGTCCTCGAACTGGGGTCGTCTCAATGGAAGCCACACCGGCGCCGTTTGGTTCCATCCCAAAGATGGCTCTATGAAGGTCAATATGAGCCTTGCTAAAATCCCCATGCGGGTAGAACCCAGCGCTGAACTTGCCAATGGGGTTGGGAGCTGCTTACGCGAGGCTTCAACAACTGGTCAAGCAAGCCTGGTCAAGCCTACGGGCATGCCAGGAGTGCACTGGGGGTTTGGGAGGGGATGTCCAGCTTCCGCAAAATGTCAAGCACATCTAGAAACAAACTGGCTGTGGTTTTCTAGTTGCTCCATGGAAAATTATAGTTTTCGGGAAGAATCCAAGCTGTTCACGGAGACTTTCGGCGTTTGGGCCCGTGTCAAACCACGGGCAATCATGTTTCCTTTCTTTGAGGTTCTACCAAAACACCAACCCCAAAAAGGATACGAGTTCGCAAAACACACAACACATACACACACACACACACACACACACACACACACACACACACACAACACACACAGACAGACACACCTCCAAAACACCAACCCAAAAAGGATGCTCTCAAAACAAACAACACACACACACACACACACACGCAGACACACGCGCGCAGACATGTTTCTTCCTCCCACCTTGGCCTCCCCGCTGTTTCATGGAGCTCCCGCGCCACGCGCTGGCACTCCTCGCACCCCACCCCGCAAGCGGCTTGGGCCGATAGGCAGGGCATGAGTTGGAAGGACAAAAAAAACTGAACCATCCCTTCTGGAAGGGAATCTTGGGTTGCCCAACACCTCGCTTCTTCGGTTCCACCAAAGCTGCGGTTCCCCAAATGGAACCGCAACAAGGTTGCAATTTCAACCAAGGTGCTTCGCAGTTGCCCAAAAGGCTCAGCCAGATCGCAAAAGGTGTTTGGCAGTTCCCCAAAAGACTTTTGGCTAAGTTCCGAAAAGCACTTGGCAGTGGAGGCTTCATGGTTCCCCAAAAGGAGGCGCCCAAAAAGGAGGTTAGCCACAGAAATAGCGACTTAACCAAAGGGTTGTCACGATTCCCCCAAAGGAGGTTCCTTCGCATAGGGAGTGATGATGGGATCCAGCTCATGGTGGGAGGAGACCCTTGTTTCGCCTTTTAACAAACGTTTGCTTGAAACGGAACTTTGGGAAGATTAACGGAAGCCTCGGTGGCTCAAGAGGTAAGGAAAGCCCTCCTTTGCGGAGTCCTAATCCAAATCAGATCAATACCGCAGGTCCATGACTGAAGCAAAAGCTTCTGGGTGGTTCAGGGATCAACAAATACAGCAACCTCTTTGGAACAGGACGAGTACTTGCAAGCATGAAGCTGTGATGCAGAAACATGGGACGAAGATGGGCCCAAAGAAAGGAACCTGCACAACATCCCGCGCCTCCGTTTGGTGCCTCTGGATGGCCTGCAGCTGAAGGTTCCGAGTGAGACACCCTGAAAATGGGCCCCTCACCGAAAAATTGGCATGTTGAAGCTGGCTGGTAAAGGTGGCTTTAAGCAGAAAATCTGGGACCTAAACCAAGAGTTCTTCAAATTGAAGGGTCAGCCCATCCTAATCCATACTATCCATAATCCCTATGGTGAAATGATTGCACAAGGGGCCCAACCTCATGGAACCAAAAAGAACGTATCAAGGATTGTCTTGCAGGCACTATGTCACCGGAATGGTTGGCCAAGTCCAGCCCTCGAACAAGCCAAGTGAAAGACCGAACTGTCTGGCCCTTGACTAAAGCACAGTCGGGGAAGAGTCGAGGAAATGAACCAGCGGGGATGCGAGAGATAGCGGTGGAGCCACCATCCCTACTCCCATATCCCTGCTCCCAGATCCCTGCCACTTGGCTCTTCTGAAGAAACACCACCGCCACTATTCAACCATGGGCAAAGTCACCTGCGGGGTGGAGGGTTAAAGGTACTCAAAACTCGAAGTTCGGACAGCCTTGGGTCGAGAAGAAGAAAGCACCAAGCGTAGCAAAACAGGGTTCCTTCCACGATACCGTTTGGTCAAGTTAAATATCACCTTACCAGCTGTGTCAAACGCTTTCTAAATGTACCAGGTATTTGGAGGTGTTACCTTTCAGGGACCCTGGACAAAGGTAAGTCTCCATATTGAAACGAAGCCAAGCTCTTCAATGTTACTTACAGTCTTGCTTAGGGATGTTGTTCCTTTCGATTTCTTGCACGCCATTCCAAAAACAAGGTCACCCCTTTGTTTGACATGAATGGGTCTCAAAACGGAAACCAAACCAAACAGTTTGCCAGTCGCAGTACTGAAAACCCCACGCCCCGGTCACAAGTCAGACCGCTGAAAGGCCGCCAATTGCCAGAGATTGAATCCCCAAGCGTGTTCCACAGACACGGCATGATTTGGCGGGTGAATTATGGAGCTCCAAAGCTCCAAGCACGTCCCGATGCCCCGCTGCTTGCTCTTTCTCGTCAAATGAGGGTGCATGGCTGATCCATCTCGTATGCTGCATGGTTCATGGCGCCCCGCCATTAAAAATATAATAAAAAACATATGCAATGCTGAAAGGATTTCACATCCCTTGCCAAACCCCAAGCAATCATCTGGAATCCATCAGTGTACGGCCCCGGAAACCACTCCATTCCCAAGGAGCGGCGTTGCGTTTTTTGCCTCAGAATATGCAAATATGGGCACCTCGTGCAAAAAGGCTTTCGGGTACCCTGTGGCTTGCGGTTCAACCAGTCCCAAAAGGCTACCAACTCTCAAACAGACAGGTTTCCAAGAGATTCCTCTTCCACACCGATACCAAGCCTCAACAACAATACTCCAGAAAAAATCCTGTCGGGTGTGCGTCCAACAGAATGGGGAATCCCACAAAAAGGGTGATTTTCCTTCAAACCACCCCAGACCCTTCAAAAAAGGACACCGCCAAATAGACGGTCTTTGAAAAGGCTATTCTTTTTGGGGTTGCTTCGGGAAAGCAAAGGGAGTCCACATAGGCCTACTAATACAAAATCAACAAGTCTATTTGCAAGTGTTTTTGCCTGGATGCTTGTTGTTTCTTGGTGTCGTGTATTGGTCACCCCTTTGGTCTGACACAAGCCCCGCATCCGCCTGGCGCTCTTGTAACGCCTCCTGCCACTCCTTCGCGTGCCTGGCGCCGGCTTGGGGCGGCACCCGAGCCTGACCTGTGCCTTGTTCGAGACCCAAACCGTTGCCTGGATTTTTGGTGCATGGTGTTCCACCCCGTGTTTTTTTTTTTTTTGCGGGGTGGGGACGGGGGGAGGGCTATTTTTGGGGGACCTGTCTTCTTCTTCTTCTTTTTTGGGGGGGCTACTTTTCGAAGGACTGTTTTTGTTTCTGTTTTTTTTGGGGTGCTTTTCGGGGGGCTGTTGGTTAGGGGCCTGCTTTTTAGGGGCCCCAACCTGAATAAGCAGATTGATCGCGCCATGGCTGTTCACGCAAAGGTAGGCACGTGCCCGCATTTTGAGACCTATGGTCTCCGGAGCCCTTCAGCCTGAGCTTTCCCTTCAAACTGGTCCCCTTTCCCCACCTGGTCCCAGCTCCCAGCTCCCAGCTCCCAGCTCCCAGCTCCCAGCTCCCAGCTCCCTCCCCTGCCTCAGGTGCTTGGGCCCCTGCAGCAGCAATGCCTCCCAGAGCGCGCACGCGGACTGCTGCAGCAGCGAGCGCTCCGCCGGCCAACTCTTCAGCGCCCCTTTGGCCCGCTGCGGCACCAGCACCGTTCGGAAGCTGCTGCCGGAGGGGCCGTCGCCGCTGGTGATCTCCTGTGGGACCCAAGTGGGGGGAAGTGAAGTGGCCATGGGTCAAAATCCCGGTGACCCCGGGGAACCGGAATAAAGGAAGGGAAGGTGCTTTTGCACTTTTTGGGCAAGTGTCTAGTTGCGGAAAATTGGCTCTTAGGATTTGGTGATGCGAAAAACATACGTGCTATGTTAAACGTCTGCGGCAGAAAGTCAAAGGAAGCTTCAGTGAGAATTGGTCGGTGGGTACATGGCTGGGCGAGTCGGTCAGGCGTCCAGCCCTGGCCGGCTGGTCGGTAGGTCTTCTGACATGGTTAGTTCCTTTCGTTTGGCTTGCTTTACATCAAAGATTGCCTGTACTAGGAGTTCATGTTCCATGGCACAGCACTTGCTGCGTGCAAACTTGGGGAGTGAGATGAGTTACCTGATCAATCTAACCAAGTTACCCACCATACACTCGACAAGCTTCTTCGCCGCTGGTTTTTACAGCGTTCGTTTAGCGTCTTGGGGCAGGAGGGTTTGAGGCTACGGTTTCGGGTTGAAGTTTGTGTCTCGGAGGGTTCGCACTTGGGTGTTGTGCACGCACGGAGGTCTGGTACGTTTCCGAAGACCCGGACAACAGGTCCTGGGAAGTTGCTTGCCTTTGGTAAGCAAAACTGGTAGATCCTGGAAAACGGACCTTTCAACAGACCTTTGGCAACAACTCAACAGTTCAAGGATCTACCAAAGGACCAGTTCCACTATCATATTCAACAGACCTTTCCACTTCCATGACTTGAAAGGCGATGTCCATCCTCAAGCGGGCAACTGGAAGAAGACTCGAGAATGCCCCCAATGAATACGCGGGACTGGACTTGCATCAGATCTGACACCCTGTATGCATCTACCCTCTGGGCACATGCTCCAAGGATCGGTTTGAAACAAAGACTTCAAAGTCGATTGCCTCAGCCGAATTTTGCCAAAGCAAGCCAGAGAGCTTTGGCAGCTCGCTTTTTCAGCAAACACAATACACGGGTGATCGTTTTGGCACTGCCACCAACTTTCGAGGTGGAAACCGGGGCTCCAATGGTTTACCGTACGGACTCTTCGACCCTTTTGACGGAAAGGGCGGCGTGAAAAAGCAAGAAAGGGGCCGATATCACCTGCCAGAATTCTCTCTTCGTTCTCTCCAAAACAAAATCAGGTGTGGCTCCTAGCAAAAACACAAACAACTCTAGTGCTACCTTCCCCCATTCTTCCGAGGGATCCTCCTTTCGAGAAAACCTCCGGAAACCCAGGGAAACGGCAGGTTTTTTAAAAGAACGATGGTTGAAAAGAATGGGGAATCAATCCTTAGAAAAGCTCTCAACTCGATCCCCGAAGCAAACAAAGGTCAACTCAGCCTTCGGTGGCCCGCCTTCAGGGCCTCCTCCAGCCAGCTGAGGTACCTCAGTTGCTCAGTTGGCGAAACAGGACACCAAGGAGCATGAATCAAGCCCATTTGGCCTGCCCCCCCCCCCCAATATATATATATATATATAGACATATAACAATAGGACAAAATGGAGGGGTGGTCAAAAAGCGGCCTGTTCCTTCTCAGCCTGCCCCTAGGCTACATGCTTTCACCGAAGTTGCCCTCTATGCAGCGGTCCAATTCCGACTTCTATTTGATAATCCTTATTGGTGTTGGGGGAAACTGACCCCAGCAAGGAAAGATAAACGTGCTTGCCTGCCAGCCAAGGCTTGGCAAGTAGCCTCAGGGTGCAAACGGGAGGGATCATCAACCTGGCCTTTCCAGTGCGCACTCAGCGTGGTCATCCAAGCAACCCACACATCTGGGTGTAAATCTCTTCTTGAGGTGCACATGTCAGCATTGTTTGAAAGGGAAAGCCAAGGAGAAACCCCATTTGGAGGGTCAAATGTCTTCTAGCGAATGGTTGAAGAGGCTGGCAAAAGATTCTCTTCCAGACCCACATAGCAGTTTTCCGTCGGTTTCTCTTTAAACCAGCTCATTGGCGCCGACTTGTAACAAACACCCAAATCCAGGACTAACTGTTTTCAAAACTCTCATAACTCCCAACATTGGAAAGAGTTCAGGTCATACTCACTCCCAAGCAGGAAGAAGAACAAAAGCTGGGCCTTCTTTTCTGGGGCCCTTTCCCCGGAACCTGTCCTTCGGTTCCTTCGGTTCCTTCGGTTCCTTCGGTTCCTTCGGTTCCTTCGGTTCCTTCGGTTCCTTCGGTTCAGTCCGGTTGGGCCCTGTGGCTGCAGCAGCGGCAGCGCGTCCGGGGAGTCCAGGAGCTGCAGCAGCCGCTCCGGCGACAGCAGCGAGGCGTTCCCGGCGCCGGAGCCGCCGGAGCCCGCGAGGAGGCACTCCACGCAGGTCTCCATGGCCTGGCCCACAGCCCGGGAGCGGCGGTCGAAGGGGGCGGCGGGGGGTGAGGAGTTTGCTGCGCCCGTTTTGGAGACTGGGGAAAAAAAGGAGAACCAAAGGGGAACTTAGGGGAACTTCCAGTTGCAAGGGGAAACCATCCACGGATGGTGAGAAACCATAGGTAAGGGGAAGCCATCCATGGTAAAGCCTAGAGGTAAGCTGCGCGTTTTGGAGATGGGAATTTTCAGAGAACCAAAGGGAAACTCGGGGAATTTGGGGGGTGATGACCTCAAAGGTGCAAGTTGAACACCCCGTAGCTTGCGCGATTTTCACGGCCTCCCAACGGCCGAGAGCAACGGCCAGGTTTGCTGGGACCACTTTGAGGTTGACCCAAATGTCGATCAAACCTTGGGAAGTTTGGGAGCCGTTTGGGCCCCCCAAACCTGCCTGCTGGAACCGTGCGGGGGGCACGAAGTCCGGCTTGGCCGCCAGGTACAGCAGGTGCCGTAGCCTCAAAGCCTCCTCCCAGGTGTTGTCCAGCTCCGTCCACTCCTTCGGCTTGGACGGGTTGCAAAGGGGGGGGGGCCTCCATGGGAATGTGTCGAAAGGACTTGGACTCCAAATACGGTGGGGGTCCCGTGGAGTTTGCAACCAACCACAAAACAGATAGCAACTTCAAAAAGACACCCACATGAAGGAGGATGGTCTTCCAAGGAACCCGCAGTCTCGTTCCAGGCAAATTGGCGGAACCCCTTGTGAGCTGGAAGGAAAAGACTCAAACACCAAGTCCTGAGAGGGGTCCAGTTCCGCCTTTGCAGCCAGCCTTGGGATCCGGCCTTGAGGACTCCCTGCATGGTTCAAAAGCCAGGCTTGCGGCTTGGAAAGTCGCTACCATCCACCGTCACCCAACAGCTTTTGGCGCTGGTGGACTTGAGAGTTTCAAACATCGGCTGTTGCTTGCCCAATGGAATTTTGAGGGATTGGGCGGAGTGCTAAAGGCTTTTGAGCCCCGGAACCATTTTGGAGTCAGCACTTCATCCAAGTGGGGTGCGCCAACCCCGTCAGGCAGCACAAAGCACAAGAAGTGGACGGGGTGAGGCGGGGCTTAGCAGTGATGGGGTAGCAAGCGCTTGTCAACTCCTATGAGTAAACCTGTTCCCACTTTTGTCACTGAGGCCTCAACCTTATACCCATGACATATTATATATATATATATATATGTATATATACGCACATTTGTGTACATGTCTGCAGGTACATGCTGGCTAACCCTTTTGTACACACAATCCCTTTGTACTCTGCTTGCGAACCCCCCAAAAAATCCTCCCGCTGTCCCTCCTCCTTCAGCCTCGCGCATTGACGCGCGAGGTCCAGCGCCTCCTCGAATCAGCGGCTGTGCTTCACATGGAATGGACTTAGGGACCCGCCGCCCCCCCCCCCCTCCGGCTTAGGGACCCCCCAAAAAAAAGAGAAAAGAAAAGAAGAAAGGAACGCCCACACATTTGGGTGGTCCCACTTATCCTTGCTTGACACATACCCAATTGAAAAGGAAACATAGTGGCATGGTTTGCGAGTGTACTAGCACTCCTCTTGGCAGGTCAGCAGAGAATGAACTTCTTGATGGTTCCCACTTAGGATCAACCCCTATGGCTTCCTTGCGTTTCCCGTTCAACAGAAACTTAACAAGACAACCGTCAAAACGCACACACACACACACGCACAAACGCACACACACACACACATACATACATACACGCGGAAATCAACGCCCTAGAGACTGGGGCGTTCGTTTCCTCCAGACTCTCTGGGCCGAACTGGCGACGCTGCTCGGTGGCCATGGCGCCATTCGAATGGATCGAAATGGATCCACGCAACCACAACTTGGCGCGGGAGACGTCCCCGGGGTGAGGGGTGCTTGTTGGGCAATCTGGTAGTCTGTGGGCATGACAAACATCGCAAAACAGGGATGGAATATGTGAAAAAGAAGATGTGCTGGTGAAATCTCTATATGAAATCAGAACGATTGCACGTAATCTCCAGGAAGAAAAGCTTCTGTCGAACGAAAGATCATTCTGCCGTACTGCCCAGGTCAATGCAGCGAAGCTTCCAGAACTTTGAAGCAATGAATTGCTCTAGTAAGATGTTGGCGAAAAGGGGTGCCAAAATGCATGGCTCGAGTCATACATGTAAAGCTAAGGGCATGTGTGTGGTCTAAATCTTGCCTGATGCTTTGTTCCCCTAAGCCTGCTGCTGCTGTCGGGGTGGATCAAGTCTCTGGCTTAATGTGAGCTTGATTGTTTATGGAGGAACAAATGCTCTGTGGTATCCGATGAGCTCGAAGTTGAAAAACCTGATGCAAATGCCCCTGCATCACTGAAACAGCTCCAGACACATATGTCTGGCGCTTGCAGCTGTGCAAGCTACACTGCGTGGAAAGCCAAGGTCGCCAAGGCCTTGGGGGGATCAATCCTCAAGGCGGCTGCAAGCTGAAGAAACACGTGGCCAACGTCGAAACAGTGTGGGATCGTCTCGAAATGAGGATACACCAAAAATGGTTGTTTCACTTTGCCCTCCCGCACACATGCACAGCCATGGCACCAAATGTTGCGAACATATATCCTCCGTCGTCACTTGTCGCATCCTCGGCAAGGCATCGTGCTTTGCTGCAAAGGCTCCGTCGTGCACATACTCTCTCAGTTCAATATCCCTGGCAGGGGGCTGCATCAGCGCGCCAGCATCGGCCATTTTCTGAGCCTGCCGTTCAACTCCAAGAAGCAGCAGGATTCGAGGGGTTGCTCCGATGACCCTAGAAGGGGTGGACAATTGGAGCATATGGAAGGGCCTCTGCCAATTCAAGGGACGCCTCAAAGTTTCACGCTCGACTTCTGCTCACTCGGAACAGCCCTCGTGGAGGCATACGACCAGTAAGGGCTACCAGCTAGAACGGGCCTGGCCAACAAGCATAAGTTTTATTGTCAGTTATTGTTTTCCAGAAAACGGAAACATCGGTGCATCCTGGGTGAAATCAAGTTGCAAAAGCCACCGTTGTTGAACCACCTCGGGTTTGTCTTACTCGTCGTATTCGATGTGGACCTTTCTTCGCGCGTTGCACTCCAGTTTCACAGCCCATGCAAACAAAATAGCTGCAATTTGAGATGGGTGTGTCCAACGAATAGAGGGCCCCCCGGCAAAAAGGTGGGCGCTCCTTTGACCCGAATCCAGAGAAGGGGGTCTCCAATTCTTGTGACACACCTAGATCAATGAGCCGGCTGTGAAATCGGAGAACCCTCTGGCAGCTACAGAAGGTTCTTGATCCAATTGCCGTGCTCCTTGTCGGGTGGCCTGGCGACACCAGATCTGTCGGGTCTCAGTCGCTCTCTAAAACCTGCCACGTCCATCCGTCCATCCGTGCATCTGTCCAGCCGTCCATCCGTCCAGCCGTCCAGCCGTCCATCCGTCCATCCGTCCATCCGTCTATCCGTCCATCCGTCCATCCGTCCATCCCTGTGTTCAGGGAAGAGGGGAGGTGCCCCAGTTCGGTTCTCTTGCCGTTCCTCCAAAAGGGGAATTAAGACATGAACTCAATTTCAGGTGTCAGGCCTCTCATTCTCCCCTCATTCTCCGCCATCTACTTCTATGCTTTAGGGAGGGGGGTTCCCAAGCCGAACGCGGGCTTCAGCCCCGGTACCATCATTGGCCCCAATGGAGAAATCCTCAAACGGAGCTCCATGAAGCGCTCTAAGCCCGATTGGGAGGACCCTCAACTGCAGAATGGGAGGGGCACGGAAGTAACCTCTGGCCGTTTGCAGAATCCAACCTCTGGTAGCATCCACGTCCGAAAGGTACTGGGGATGACAGGCGAATAAGATCGGAGTGTTCCTCACACCAAAAAAAACAAAACTACTGGCCAAATTCAGTATCCCTTGCATTGCTGCGTTCCCTTCCTTGCAGGGATTTTTGTCGGTAGGATCACCTGCGATCCCAACCTTTCCAGGATCCCGCAAAGAAGACCATATGGCCTGTTGGATCCCAGTGACAGTCCGCAGGTATCTTCGATTTGAGCTGAATTGTGGCGATTCTTATCTGGCGCGCTGGGTGGCTGAACAGCTTGGTCTGAGCTGTTGAATACTCGCTGGGTGGCTTAACATCGTCAGGATTCCACGGTTTCCTAACCCGGTAGACTGAACCCCCAGGTTCCTACGTTTAACTCTGTAATCAAAAAGCAGACTCCGACCGTGATCGCCTGGCTGCGGCCGTCCGCCTGCTGCTCATCAGCCCCTGCCTGTGGAGGGCAACGTGTTAAACGGAAACCACAAAGCAAAGAACAGCCGGGCCCCCGATTTTGGCACAGACAAACACCAGTGTAATAGAGGGGAGAAGTAAATAGAATGACATGGTGAGGTATGTTCCAATTCCAACTCTAGTTGTTTGTCTCCTGCCCCCATTTTGGGTGAAGTGAAATGATTCCGCAACCGGAAAGAAGGGGCTGGAACCTTCATCACGGGTCAGGTCGCATACCCACTTTTGCGAGGTCGCTATCATTTAGACCAACAAGTACTTCACCATGCTCAATGTCGCCCATAAGAGGAAAGGTCAGAGGAAAAACTGGCGTCTGCCTATGCCACAGTCAACGCAACGCCTTCCAGAAAGGAGTCCAACTCCTGCTGGCACCACTTGGAGCGTGTTTCATCCATCCCAACAAGTGCAAAGTGGGTTTTGTCCATGCACGAGAGTTCGGCTGGTTGGACTCAGCAGCCCAAGGCAGAAAGCCATGGGAATTTTGAGGGTGCCCTCCCCCTGATAATTTGTACATGATTGTCCTTTACAAACCTCGGTTGCGAAATCTGCTCCCCTGCAAAAAGTGACTAACTTGTAGTGGTTGAATACGGAAAACCTCGTTGGCAAGTCGAAGTCCTAACATCCCTTGGCAAAATGCGCCAAAGAAAAACGGCACCGTTGGATGAGAGCCAGCGGGTCGCTGAACTGGGCCCTTCGTTCTGGGCATGGATAAAAATTCAGGATTCCTTAGATGCTTCGTTTAAACGCCTCACCAACAAAAGCTCTCTCAAGATTGGTCCAACAAGTGTTTAAAAGCTAATAGGGAACCCTGTAGATCTTCACCCTCATCGAAATTGGCGCAACAAATGATGCGTCAACCACCAACAGAGAGGAACTATAGAGACTCCTTTTCTTCCAACAGCTTTGGCATAAGATCGCTACGGGCATGGGGACCCTCAACATGTTTTCGGGCCGGGTGCAGATTTATTCTTTGGAAAATATGGCTACGTTGCAAAATTAAGAACTACAGGGTTTGGATTGCTCCCTAACAGCAAGGCCAAGTCACTCTACCATAAAGGTTTGATGTTTTGGGAGCAACAGGCATTGCAAAGCGGACTGATGTAGAGAAAGGGCCGTAAGAAATAGGCATGCCTTTTTTAGGCAAGCTGAACTGTTGCGCACTCTGCTTTTGAAGCGGCGGGGGCCGAGCTGGGTCTGTCTCAAAACAGGGGACCCTGAAAAAATGGGCGGTATTCCCTTGGCTTCAGCGTGGGAGTGGCTGAAATGTGACTTGGTCACAACACAGTTGAACCCAAGCTTGGTAGGGACGGGTCACCACCCTCAAGAAAAAAGAATTGTGTCAAATACAGGGATAAACATGTGGGTTTCACGTTGGTTCAGCCAGGATGAGAAGGACACCCTCAAAAAAACACTTAGAGATATGGATCTCAGCCAAACACTGACAGGGTAAAGAAGCCATTACCAAGGTTCGCATAAGAAGTTTCGAGCACAGCACATGTGGCGGGTTCTGAGGAAGGCGAGCAAAAGAGGTAACCCCCCGAAAGAGGAAAAATAGTTGTCTCAATCTAAGGGTTTGAAGTGACAGGTTAGTTCTGGGTGATCGAAACAAATCAAGAGGCACTCTGCCGTGACAAAATAGGTTTTGCGGTTGTAGGCCCCTGCAGAGCCCCCTTTCACAACCAAATGCTCTCTTCACTGCTTCTGGACGCTCTGATTCAGCCGCTTCTGCGAGAATGTGCTTGGAAAACAGGCAGAGAAGGGTTCGACAAATCAAGTCAAAGCTTATGTAGACAACCATGTAACCGCATCATGCTTTGACTTTGGAGACAGAGCTTCCACAACTGCATGAAGGCTTATCACGCGGACTGTGCTGCCTGATCTTTTCTTTGCTTTCAGCTTTGTTGAACCTCGGCGCAGGCGCCAGATTCGCCCTGAAAGTTGAGTCAAAACGGTCTACCCAAAATCGTGTGAACAACCAAACAGGCGGCCGCACCTTCTTGTGGCTGGGACCGGCTGCCTAACCGACATTTACCCTGGCTCAATTGACCGCAATGCGCTTCTCCAAACATAGGGCGCCAAAACATGTATGGACCCTGGCTTGAACAACCGCCCATCATGGCGTTTGGTGTGCACGTTCTTGACCTTTGCTCATTTGGGCTTGTCAATGGCTGCATTCCCTGTGCTTTGCCTTTGAAACCAGCCATTTGTTGCTTTTTTGGGCTTCCCAAAAGAAAGACATGTGGGGATTCTCACAATAGGGGACCTGTGCTTGGACGTGTTTATATAAAAACTTGTGGTTCGGGCACGGACCTGTGCCCAGGCAATTGGGAAAGTTGGGGTAAGCAAGCCACAAAAGAAAGGCCCCAAAACAGTAACCAATCCCCGGTCCCAAAGATAAGGTTTCCCACACACAAGTGTCACAAGTGACCAAACAACCACAACAAGAAAGGAAATACCAAAAGAGACACCCGCGACCTGAGTCGACGATGACCGCACGGGCACCCCCCACCAACCTGCCCCGGGCCGGAGTCTCTTTCTCCTCCGACACGTAGTGATCGACGTGGGGGCCCGGCGACTCATCCGAGATCGCGACGGGTCCGAACTTGAGCTCTCAATGAACACTGCAAGAAGCACAACGTCATCAAGCTTGAGCTCATCAGCCAGATAACTCCGGAGCCTAGGCTCATCATCCAAGTGTCCCGTTTGCCGACACTTCAAGCCTGTCAACTCTGCAATCTTAAACCTAGTTGGCACTTCAAGATCTGCCGTCCCCGAGTGCCCCTCGGAGTCGGTGCATTTTGTCCCTAATAACCTTCAACTTCGTCTTGATACACTCCCTGATGGCCGTCGTAAAGCGAGCGTCCAACACAGGGTACTTGCAGGGACCACCGAGCTGATCATTGCTGAGCTTCTGAGTTTCGGAGATCCACGCCAACGCGTAATCGGAATCGAAACTGAACGCATTCCTATAACCCTTTCTGTAATTTCCGAGAGCCATTCACGCAGCTTATCAGCTGTCGGCTCGGACGGCAACGTGATCGTCACGCACTTGTCATGGGGCTTGTCGTTACTCGCAACGTTCGATAGAAGAACCCCTAACAGGGTGCGCGTTGCCGATCTGCATTGCTCGCACAACCTCGCCGGACCGTATGGACATGACCCAGGACAGGCACCAGAACTGCTGCCACCGCCAACGCTGGAAGGGTAACCTGCATAGCCTTGAGTTTGGCCAACGCCATTCCCTCCGCTACCTTGGTCAACCCAGCCCCTGTGTCCGGGTCCATGGAAACTAGCCGCCCCGCACTGTGTACCACTATTGTGCTGAGAAGTAAGGGGCGCTGCCAGGCCAAGGTGCACCACCAGATTCCAGGACAAGGCCCAGCAGGCCCATTGTTGCCACTCGGCCCCCTTTCCTAGAGTACGCTTGTGCAAAGAGTTGGCACACCTCTCCAGGCTCAAATCCCGAGAACGCACGCGAGCCTCTTTCCCACAGTCAGTGCAATTATACATCGCCAATTCCTGGGCACTCTTGCGACTCGCAGACAACACATGTATGCCGAGCGGGAGGATGCCTCCTGCCATTGGGCTTGTCCTTGAAACACCCCTGGAGCCGCCGGTCAGCGCCAGCAACTCCAACTGCGTCAGCGTCGGAAGATCGTCCGGAAAGGCAACCTACTTCCTGGAATCTTGGTCGGAGCGATGCGCTATTGCGGGGAGACCTAACGGGAGATCTGGAACTTGCTGCAAAATACCTGTTCGACTCAACCCCCCTATCGGGAGACGGCGTCACCGGTTGGCACGTCCAGGCGGAGAGACCTGTCTGTTGTTGACGTTCTCCATGCAAGATACGGCGGCCTGCTCTCATCTCCTACGGGAGATGTTCTCCTCCTCATCAACGACATCCATCCGTCTCGCATCAGACTCACTAATCTGGCTGATCCTATCGGCAACCTGAAGTCTGCAAGATATCCATGAAACTCATGAACTGACCCAGAAAATCCTCCTCGATGACCTCAGCTCGGTATTGGCCGGGCTCAAGAGCCCTTGCTGGATGAGGTTCCTCAAAGTCTCCAGTTCATCGCAAAGTTGATGAAATCGTCCTCGTCCTGACCTGAAGCCACGGAACAATCAATCATCACTGTCGTCCACAAACCTGCTTCGCCCGCAAGGTGTGTCCCTATCGGGAGCATCACCCATGCGACCACCACCTGCCGAACTCTCCTCACAATCCTCGTAGACGAAGTCCGGCATCCCTTCACCTAACCGGGGGCCACCTAGGATGGCCCTGCTCATCCATGACGCTCCTCGCGCTTCGTGGGGTTGGCGTCATAGTGCTTGTAGTCGTAGGTCACAAGCACGCAGGAAAGTCCTACGGCTGATCACCTGTGGCTCGGGCACGGACCTGTGCCCAGGCAATTGGGAAAGTTGGGGTAAACAAGCCACAAAAGAAAGGCCCCAAAACAGTAACCAATCCCCGGTGCCAAAGATCAGGGTTTCCCACACACAAGTGACCAAACAACCACAACAAGAAAGGAAATACCAAAAGAGACACCCGCGACCTGAGTCGACGATGAACCGCACGGGCAACCTGCCCCGGGCCAGAGTCTCTTTCTCCTCCGACACGTAGGTGATCGACGTGGGGGCCCGGCGACGCTCATCCGAGATCGCGACGGGTCCGAACTTGAGCCAAACACCACGGGATAGTCACTAACGCGACATACCCGATGATTTTCCAACACATGCTAATCACAAAACTAAAAGACAACTACGTATTTGGAGGGGCCCCAATTTTGAGAAAAACACATATTTCCAGTTTGGTTTGTTTTGCCCCGCTCTCCCCATCTGCTGCCGCAGACGGGTCCACACTGCAAGGGAGTCATGAAATTTCCTAACAACAGGGGGTTAACCCTGACCACATGTTTGTTGCCGAATGCGCAGCAACGGGTGCCCGTTTGTTCAGGGTGTCTTTGGAAGCTGTCTTGGCGAGATGTCTTTGGGGTGTTTTGGGAATGTCTTGGCGCGGATGTCTTCGGGGGATTCTGTGGGGATGTCTGTTTTCAGTTGTCTTGGGCGATGTCTTGGGGGATGACTTTCGGGGTGGATCGTCTTCGGAGGTTGTTTGCAGTTGTCTTGGGCGATGTCTTTGGGAACGACGTCGGGAAGTCCTGGCGAAGATGCCTTTAGGGAATGTCATTGGATGTCTAGGCCCTCCACTAGAGAGGTTAGAATAAGGGTACCCATTTTTCTGTAGTCTGTTCTAGTAGGGGAACCCTCCCCAAAAAAAGGATAAAAGGGCACTGCTGGGGCACCTAGATGTCTTTGCTTCTGTTCCTTGGCGTGGAATGTCGGCTGTCTCTGAGTGTTGTTGGGCCGTGTCCTCGGAGGTTGTCTGTGGGTCTCTGGGAGGATGTCTTGATGAGGGGTTGATTTGTTGAAGATGTTGCTGGGATTTGCTTCGGGGGACTGTCTTGGGAAAACTACGCTTTGATGTGCCTTAGGTCGCACAATACAGTTTGCGAAGCAACGCAGCTAGAGATCCCGTAAAGTCGTAAAGTGCACGAATGCAAGGAGCAATTGCAGCAAGCGTGCAAGCAGAACGCGAAAGTCAGTTAGCAGCTTGCAACGGCTGTCGCGAAGAAAGTGTTGCAGCACAAAAAGGTTGCGCGCCAGAAGAGAACAGAGAAATGTGAAATGTGCAACCGCAAGTGTTGCTGCGATCTGTTCGTTACATGGCGCGTGGCGACTTGGTGTAGCACCTGTAGCGCCTGCAGCATTTCTTTGGCTCGCGTATTCACATGCTGCCCAGAAATGTTACCCCAACCGTCGCGAAAGACACTATATAATGTGTATAGATATTTATATATATATGTGTGTGTGTATATGCTGTGTATATATATATACTATGTATATATGGTCCCGTGTTCCGTGTTGCTACCCCCCCCCCCCCCCTAATAATATGGTATGGGTCCCCCAGGACCCCCCCCCCCAGCCCGAGCCCCGAGCCCCCGGATCCTGGCACCTACGGTCCCACCCCCACCCCGACCCCCTGAACTCGCAGGACAAGCCCCACTCCCAGGACAAGCCAACCCGCAACAACCATAAACCAACCCTAAACTAACCCTAAACCAACCCTAAAAACACCCTAAACAAAACCCTAAACCGTAGACCTCTAAACCTAAACCAACCCTAAATCAACACAAACCAACCCTAAACTAACCCTAAACCAACCCTAAAAACACCCTAAACAAAACCCTAAACCGTAGACCTCTAAACCTAAACCAACCCTAAATCAACACAAACCAACCCTAAACTAACCCTAAACCAACCCTAAAAACACCCTAAACAAAACCCTAAACCGTAGACCTCTAAACCTAAACCAACCCTAAATCAACACAAACCAACCCTAAACTAACCCTAAACCAACCCTAAAAACACCCTAAACAAAACCCTAAACCGTAGACCTCTAAACCTAAACCAACCCTAAATCAACACAAACCAACCCTAAACTAACCCTAAACCAACCCTAAACTAACCCCAAATACACCCTAAACCAATCTCTAACAATAAACCCTAAACCTAAACCAACCCTAAACCAACCCTAAACTAAACCCTAAACCAAACTCTAAACCGTACACCTCTAAACCTAAACCAACCCTAAATCAACATAAACCAACCCTAAACCAACCCTAAACCAACCCTAAACTAACCCTAAATACACCCTAAATATACCCTAAACCAATTCTAAACCAACCCTAAACCACCACAACCCAACCACAGGACCACAACCACAGGAAAGGGGGGTACTTGTCTGACCCATGACCATTGGAGCAAGGGGGGGGGCTGGCAACGCTGTACCATATATATATATATATACACATATATACACGACGATACAGCCTTTGGCAAGTAATCTGCCCGAGTGAGCCCTCGAAGACCGTTCATCCTGCTTCACAGTAGTCCGGTTGGTATATCAAATATGAAGGGAGCACTGCGATCTAAAATCTGCAGAGGTGCCCCAGCAGCATCAGCAAAGGCTCATGCCCGAAACCTGACTGAAACCCAGCCCTCTAGAATTGGCGGACTAACCCCATAGCTGCCGAGGAAAAGCTCGCCTTGGCCACTCGAGGTTGTTCAAAAAGAAATGGTCCCTGCTTTGGAAATTGGCACAACCTTCACATAGCGATCCATTTTGAGGCGAGATGCCGAGCTTCCTGCTGCGGGGGAGGGGTGCTGGGAGGCCTGCCAATGCAGGGGGAGCGTTTTGCCGGAGACGGTGAATTCCCTGAATGCGTATCTCGTGCTGAGGCTACCCTTTGTTGGGCGTTTCAAACAACGGGGGACACATCATTTCCCCCCGTTTCGAGACAACCCCAAATCTAAAGCTAGCACACCAACCAAAACACCAAGTGTCTTCCGGGGTTTTTAAGCGGTGTATGCATTTGGGAACAAGGCGTACGTCTGCACCTCGACATAATGCCGCACTCTCTTGCAGATTGGCCTGGACCCCCAAAAACACGTTGCTTTTGGGAGATGTGTTGCCTGGGTGTTATGCCGATTTGCAGGGGAAACGGGCCCTTCTCTAACCCAAAAGAAGAAAGAGACAAAACCTGTTGGGGAGGTTGATGCACACACTGATGGTTGCAACCGCTTTCTTGTCTTGGAAAAGCTAGTGTCTTTTCATGGGCGGTAGAGGTGCAACCCGCGCTTGAAAGGACGGGGACGGGGCATTGTAGGACTGTGATGCATCTGTGGACCAAAAGGTGTACACATTCCTTGGCTCAAGGATCCTGAACTGTATCTGAGCCTCGGCCGTTTTCAGGGACGGACCGACACCGCTTTCAGACTAAGATGGAATCCAAAACCATCACTGGTAGAGGAAACTGCTTCGGCGCTGGCCATTTTGGGGACTCTTCTTGGGGGTGCAAGTAACTTGGAAAGTAACTCTGCACCGAGCCTCGGAGTCGTGGACACCGACTCTTGCCTCTCGCGAAACGTGGCAACTCGCAGCTTCGCGACCGAGGCTGCTGCGAGCCCAAAACTCTCGGGCGCAATCTGTGGATATTGCGATTTTGTTCCCCCAAAAGACAATAGGGGCGGCGTCGTCGGTCTCATGCGAGTCTGGCCCATGGTCATGGATTTTTGGTAGGGAACCCTTACAAGGCTTGTAGAAAATTCCTAGTAGCGATTGATGACCATGCCTACCAACCCCAAGCAAAGGGTGTTTTGACCCTTGCACATGAGGTGATGGATCCTGATGACCGTTTCCGATGCCCCGTTTCCCAGATCGCCCACAAATCTTGGATTGTTGCGTCAGCACGGCTGCATTTCGAAGTCCAAGGATCATGACCCGTGTTCTTGACAACAACGCGAAGGCACATGCGCACGGCTAGCTGGGGACCCTTTGGTGGACTTCATTCTTTCTGGGGACCATCCAAAACATCCAAAACTGAGTGACAAGACAAGAAACAACACCAAGTGTACAATGTCCCACGACACTGCCCGCATTGCCTCGCGGGGGCGCCTCTGCCCTTGGGAGTGGGCCTGGCGGTCCGGGCAAATGGGATTTTCCCTTTGGCTTCCCTTAAGAACAGCGCACCCGTGCAGAATCTGCAGATATGAGCCACGCATACTCATCCCCAATGCTTGCGAACAACCTTGTATATCAGCCCCTTCGAAGATTTGCACGTTCGTTTTCTTGGGCTTCGGAGGAGGAGGTTCGGGGCCAAGCCGTTTACTGACCAGAGGAGGAACACGTTTAGGAATCTTTCGGGGCACAAGCCCCTTCTTGGAATGCACTCCACCTGTAGCAGGTAGCCGTTCTTTGCCGCGTGCTCATTCTGGGATTCCTTTGAACAGTTTGTTTAAGCTGCAGGATGCAAAGACTTGGAACCCGGTTGGGGGTGGCCATTCTCGGGGAAGCCAAACCTGAGCTGGACCCGGCCGCAGCCCCCGGCCCCCGGGCCCCCGGCCTCATGCCAGCTGCCGGCCTGCGCGTTTGTCCCCTCAAAAAGACACGAAGGCCTTTCCGATTTCCCCCCAACCGCAAAAGGTTTGATTCTGGCCTATAGTGAGCCATACCACGTAAACTCATGTCAAAAGAGATCCCAGACGCGTGGGTTCACGTGTAGCGGGTGATGGCTGCGCCAGTTGCCCGGAGGCTTTACAGCGACAAAATGCAACAACGCCGGGTGTTTGCTGACTTCACTTGAAGCAAGTCGCTCCAAGATGAAAGCTCCTTGGATTCGCTTAAGCACAATCGCTCGTCAATGCTGCCAACATAGCATGGGGCGAAGCAACATCCAACCTGTGGTCCTACACCCGTTTGAAATAAACAGCACTCGAGGACTGCCATTCTCGGTCAATGGATCAAGTGCCACAAGCCCATGGCAGCTTGACGCAAGGTGGTGAATTCAGGCAAAAAAAAAACAAACAAACGCACTAGACGTTTGTGTCTAGATACAATGATGGGCCGGCTGTCAGGCCGACGAGTCAGCACCATGCCCTAGGCGCTGAAAATATAAAGCGGGTGGTTTCTTTCTCTCACCAGGACATCCCACACCCAACATCCATGCCATCAATCACCCCTCATTGGCCTTGCTGCCGGGCTGGCGGGCCTTCCAAAGCACACAGGGACACCCACAAGAAATCGGAACCAAACCGCACGGGTCAGTTGCGTGGAGACCGGTGTAAGTGACCCTAGCCATTTTGATTTGCAATACAGCCGCCCCTTCCCGTAAATGGTAGATACGCAAGGGATACATCAACATGCTTGAGGCATCCGCCAAAGTCACCAGCAAGAGGCAAACAAGCTTGGATCATTTGCAGCATGGGCGCCGGTTTTGCCGCCCCCATCCCCCAGTAAAGCTTTGAGTTCAAGTTGTGAACGAAGTCTTCCCCGTCGTTGCTCTCCCAACACGAGCCCTTATGAGACTAGAAAACTCGCACCCATGCCCGAACATATTGTACCCCCGCCCGGCCCAGTTGGGCCGATTGCCACAGCCCATATTGCTGGTCACTTTGGTGTCTCGAAATGCGGAGAGCCAACCCCAAATAGCAAACTCATGCAGCACGACCAAGCGGCGGCTTTTTAGGCATTTTTACGGCAAAAGAGCCCCGGCGAATTTACCACGGCTGGCGGATAAGGCCGCAGCACACATGAATCCGGCCCCTTCCCAGTCGGCCTCCTAGAAGCATCAGCACTAGCAGGCCTGGACCAACCCCCGAATCCGCACTTCAGGTTCTGCACCACGTGGGATGTCCCCCCCCCCCTTTAGCCGTGTAATCCGGGGTTTCCATCATTCAATCGGTCCGTGGTCCATTTATCAAGCAAGAAGCCAAACGAGGGACTTTCGAATTGTCGTATGTCCCCGTGGCTCATTCCGTCATGTTCACACATAAGGACGGCTGCCAAACAACACACTCACCCCTTGAACACAGAAAAGCTTCCCTTGTCATCGACTGGATCCAAAAGCCCGTCTTTGGAACATCCTCCGCGTGTCAAAGCGAAGGTCTCGAGGCCAACAGCCCCAAGACATCCCTCTTCCAAAGAAAGGGGACCGGTGCAATGGGAGACGAGCCCATGTTGCGGGACGAGGTTCCCCGCATTCCGGCACTGGAAAACGGCATTTGTGTGTGCCCAACCATTTCTCTGGGAACCCCCGTTGAGACCATTAATGGAGTGGTCAAGACTCGTCAGGCAAACCAATGGTTTGCTGGATAGGATGTGTTTTTGCTGGCTGTCCAAACCCCAATGCCCATTTTTTGGCAGGGAGCCGACAAAAAGAGCGGACTTGGAGGGTGAATTGAACTCCCTCCCTTCGTGCGCCTCGCTGCCGGGCTGGCAGGCCTTCCAACGGCGGTGCGATGGATCCCTTGCCGGAAACAAGTTTCGATCGCGGCATTTCTGTGCCTTCGGACCAGCGCCAAATGTGCGCAAATGATGCTGGGGGTGCTGGGGATGCTACCACAAGCGTCATTTTTTGAGCCCTGGCTTGGCAGTTGAGCTCAGCAGAAGAGCCGCCTCGAACACCCCAAACCAGCCGGAAGCAGCTCAACAAAGCAATGCTGCTCATGCCACCTTGATCAGCCAAAGGATGCTGGCGATGCCAGGGGTGCAGAAGAAGCGCCTCATCCTGAAAAGGGGTCCGTTGGCTTCCAGTCCCAGAACCGCCTGTCGGTTGAAGGACACCAGTGGTTCCAAGGACGCTTCAGACTAAGCTTTTCATTTTCCGTTCAGTCTCCATTCAGCTATTCAGCTTCGAAGGGGGAGCACTTTAAAATCGGGGAGGACAACAGAGTTGGACAAGATTGCGGCGCAGCCAACCCCTGGTCCCTTAAAGGGAAACCACAACTGCTTTTCTCAGAACAGTGGTTGCTTACCATGTGTACAAGGGCTTGCATCGCCCAAGTTTGGGGGGAACACCAACGAAACTCCCATCTCTCCACACCCACTGCTCTGCCTCCTGGGTGGCCCTGGAGACCCACTGCCAGCCCTGCGAGTAATAAAAGCTCCAAAAAAAATGGGGATGGACGAATTCCTTGTTTGAAAACCATCCAGCGGATACCCTTCCAAAGAAGCCACCAAATGGACCCCCCAAAGCTCGGCTTCGCTTCGGTGTCCCGTTAAAGCAACCCTCAATGGATGTACTGTACTTGTCCAAATCGGGAATCGAACCCCTCCGAATGGTCACTCTTGTTGGGTTCCCTTCAAACGTAGACCGCCCTTTCGGGAGGAGCCGAAACCGGGAAGGCCATTCTGGTTCTCTCGCCCTCTGAGGAAGGTTCGGCCAGGGAGAAGTAGTTGGGGCCAGAGACAAAGCACCTAAAAGAAGACCTGCTTGTCGTTAGCTTTGGGGGGGAAAAAACACATGTCTCCACGAGGATGGATGAGGTAAATATGGAGCCTCTCAACACGACATACAGCCACTGACCTCTCTACAAAAACGCCATAAATCATGCTTGACATTTCACCTTGTTTCGCAAGTGTGCCAAAATGCGCATGAAGATTCCAAACTTGCAAACTCCATGTCGCTGCCTGGCGCTCGCACTCCCTGCTTTGGCTGCAGGCCTGGCTGCCATGCACTCGCACCAAGCTCTTGGCATATGGGTGGATCAGGGAGCCAAGCGGCTTTGATACGTATGGGCGTGTCAGCGTATATCACTATCTGGTTACATGAAATTGAAGAACCCCTTTCATCATTCACTTGGGATCTATGATATAAAGGGTCTGTGGTGCACCGTTGTCAAGACTT
Source organism: Effrenium voratum (assembly GCA_963377175.1). NCBI lineage: Eukaryota > Dinophyceae > Suessiales > Symbiodiniaceae > Effrenium > Effrenium voratum. Next base: position 329,554 of record CAUJNA010003461.1, on the reverse strand, counting down.
CTTTAGAGCAAAACGGCATGGTTCCTGTGATATCATCCTTTCAAAGATGACTACATTCCCAGCAAACTGCTGATGACATTGTCACCGATCCCGAGCAATAAGCGGTTGTGACTTTGTCACATATCTCGTTGACAGACGATTTGGGCATTATGTCACGCATTGCAAGGCACCAAATTGCCTTGAAGCAGCGCCGCTACTTGGAGTGCCGGACCTTGCATGCGATATGCCATAAAGGTCAGAGAATCTGGCTCCGGCACAGCCACAAAACTGCAAGAAGCTGGCTGACGGCCATCGAGCCTTGCAGCATTGCCGCCGCCAGCTGGAGTTGCCGACCTGAACAACACAAAACAGTCAAAAGTCTGCTGTGCCAAGCATGCCCCGGACTGAACGCGCGCCTGACGTATGAACTGGTTGTCCTGCAATGCAATGCAGGCAGCGTGTCAAGGGGCCTTTCTACGTCAGACCTGCTCTCTGACCGATCATGACATCCAAAACACTCAGCTCTCCTACTTTGAGGCGCCGGGGAGCCACTAGAGGCCCTGCCAAGCAAATGCAGTGCATGGATGTCAGCTTGGCACGCTCAAGTCAACCAGCTCAACTCAGCACACTTCATACCTGTGACATGCTGCACCTAAGCGTATGTTCATCCAGTTGTCAATATCCCAATTTCGGTGCACGCAGGCACGGTCTCACTCTGCCAAATTCAGGAAAAAGCCTCGCGCTTGCACTCCCGGCTTTTGCCACGGGCCTGGCTCTCATGCACTGGCACCAAAATAGTGAAACCTGTATGCGTGGAGGTCAGTGGGGGGTCACCGTTGTCAAGACTCCTTGTGGCGAACGGCATGGTTCCATTGATAGCGCCCTTTCAATGATGTCTAAGATTCCCAACAAGTCACGCATTGCAAGGCGCTGGCACCAAGTTGCCTTGAAGCCGTGACGCTGCTTGGAGTTCCAGACCTTGCATGCGATATGCCATACAGGTCAGAGAATCTGGCTCCGGCACAGCCACAAAACTGCAAGAAGCTGGCTGACGGCCATCGAGCCTTGTAGCACTGCCGCCGCCAGCTGGAGTTGCCGACCTGAACAACACAAAACAGTCAAAAGTCTGCTGTGCCAAGCATGCCCCGGACTGAACGCGCGCCTGACGTATGAACTGGTTGTCCTGCAATGCAATGCAGGCAGCGTGTCAAGGGGCCTTTCTACGTCAGACCTGCTCTCTGACCGATCATGACATCCAACACTCAGCTCTCCTACTTTGAGGCGCGGGAGAGCCACTAGAGGCCCTGCCAAGCAAATGCAGTGCATGGATGTCAGCTTGGCACGCTCAAGTCAACCAGCTCAACTCAGCACACTTCATACCTGTGACATACTGCGCCTAAGCGTATTTTCATCCACTTGTCAATATCCCAATTTCGGTGCACGCAGGCACGGTCTCACTCTGCCAATTTCACAAGAAGCCTCGCGCTTGCACTCCCGGCTTTTGCCACAGGCCTGGCTCTCATGCACTGGCACCAAAATAGTGGAACTTGTATGCGTGGAGGTCAGTGGGGGGTCACCGTTGTCAAGACTCCTTGTGCGCGAACGGCATGGTTCCATTGATAGCGCCCTTTCAATGATGCGCAAGTTCCCCAACAAACTACCGACGACAATCCCCATCGACCCGAAAAGAGATCGTGGTTTGACAATGTCACATATCTCCACCAACATTTGCAAAATGATAGGAGCTATTTCGTTCTATCAAGTCATTCACTTCCTTCCATGTGCCAGCACCAAGTTGCCTTGAAGCAGCGCCGACGGGAGTGCCAGACCTGGCTGGATTTGCCATTGCAGACTCACAAAACTGTCAACCCGCTGGCTGACGGCTGACGAGCCTTGCTGCACTGCCACCAGCTGATGTTGCCGTCCTGAACAAGCGCCGGTGAAAAAATCGCTCGGTATCTGAACTGGGAAGCGTATTTGAGCACGTGGCATGAGGATATCGGCAGTAGGCATCACGGCTGGGGCATGCCCCCAAAAAAAATGTTTAGCTCCTCGCGGAACCCTGGTGGAACCCTGGTGGAAGCTTGGTGGAACCCTGGTGGAACCTTGGTGGAACCCTCGTGGAACCTTACCTCAGGGCCGCCCCGGACCACCCCGGAGCCTATCTGGGCTGAGACCCCAAAGCTTTCAGCTGTTGGGGGAAAAAACATAATATGGAAGAGGGGTGGGTGGGAGTTGAATAGCTTGCAAACTCCCGATGTAGTGAATATGGGAGGGGTACCTGAAACAAGCTTATAGAGCTAGCATCATTCGTGGATTGCGGCTTCTTGCTGCCCTTCTTTGCTTTTCTCTTGTTTGTGTGAGGGAGCGGGGGGGGGGGGGAAATTGCAAAGAGGGTAAGGGGGATATTGCTGGGGATGGGGATATACCGGGGAGGGGGGAGCGGATTTTTCTTTAATCGTGGGGGGAGGGGGTGGGTGGTACAGTACATTTTAGGGGAGCCGGAAACAGAGTACTCATATTACGGGATTCATATTACGAGATACCCTGTATTTTTAATGGCGCAACCCCTGAATGAAATGAGAATCATCCACCCACAAGTGGATTTCTGCTCGCTTCCCGCTACATATGAATATTCCCTCTCTGCCAAACAGATTCTGGTATTTGCAAGAAACAACCCATCTCTCTCAGTCCCGACTGTGCTGAGGAAGCGTGACAAACAGCTGAGCCCCTTAAAGTGGTTTCCCCTGGAGGTTTGTTCTCTCTCTCTGGCTTTTTGTTTCCAGGGGGGGGGGGGGGTCAAACTGAAGGCAGTTTGGAGGATGTCGCTTTCATGGACCTAGAATAACACAACACAGCAACAGTCCTCGCAAGCTCGAGCTGGACGGGTCAGAGTTTGGCTTCCCCAGTAATGATTGGCTAAGTGACCCACCCACAGGGATGTTGCACTTTAAGCACTTTTATGGGGCCAGGAAAAGGTGGAAAAGGCAAGCGTCGACGGGCTCGTCTTTTGATATTTGTTTGAGGGAGAAGAGCGCTAAATTCCAAAATGAAACCCCATGTCTTTAGGCGGCTACAATACCATCCTCAGCCCATAGGCTTTCTGCACAGAGCAACTCCCCGTGCCTGCCGACGTAGGAGCTGGTGGTCCTGCATCGACGGCATGAAGTAACTCCAGATTCGCTATAGGAACTACCCGCCGCCACCAAAGGCTCAGTCACGGTGAGCGTCGCTCAGGTATCTTCGTTCAAAATGGCGTTTTGGCTCCCAAAGACTTCCTCTCACTCTCTCACAAGGTTGAGTCCCTTCAGGTTGCAAGCAAACCAACCAAAAACTATGGCAAGCAGGGTTCCCTCATTTCCCCTCAAACACCACCCCACCAAAAGCAAACTCACTTTGCACAGGCCCAAAGGTGACCCGTCGCTTGGATGGAGACCATGCGATCGTCTGCAACCAAAGAAGGCAAATCCCCTATGATGACAGGGCAACTTGTTTTTGGCGAAGTGCTTGAGCTATCTGAATGTGATGAGGGAACCAAGGCCGCTCTTCACTTTGCCTGAGCATAATGAAGCTGTGAAGCTTGTGCAGCCCACTACGCATACAATCATAATTGATTAGCTTTGAGAAAAGTCTACGTGCCTTGGAAAATCTTGGGGGTCGACTTGTTTCCTTGCAGAAATTGCAGCAGACCGCAAAGCCTCCGGCAATCGGTTTCTTTCAAGCTAGACCCAGTGCACATTTGAAAGCTGAGGAACAGTTCAATCCATCACACCCGTCATTCGTCTTCCTGGCTGTTGGGATCCCAACGCAAGTTGGAGGCCCAATTATATAGTCTCAGCATGCAAGTAACTCCCTTGCATGCTTCCTTACGACACCGTTCATCAAACTCGGGAAGTCTGCGCGCAGGCCAAGTTTCATGAACGCTGCTGCAAAGTTTGTCAACAGGGTTGCTTGGGGAGATGTCATCTGTTCATTTAACTCACTTACTTGGAAGTGCGAAATGTTCCTAGAATAGTATATGCAACTATTATTACTTTCTTCGGATCTCAAGTTTGAAAAATGTAGAGTGTTAGTCTTACCAACAACGTCTTGGTTGAGAACTCCGTGCACGATTTGCGGCGATGTCAGCCGCGTCATTTCCAACGCACGTCCACTTATCTTCAAGGGTATCTAAGTCGGCAACCTTGACCACGGAAAAATGTTCCCGGCCGAATGTCTCAACAGCGAGACACGCGTGGGCTGCCGTGGATGGCTGATACTGCAACGCACTTGAAGACACATGGAATTTGGTTCTCCCGTGTATACTGATCGATAATTCTCTGCTTGGCCGAATTACTTTGAATGCATTCTACAACTATAGCGCGGGCCGTGACGTTTTCAGCATGAAGGTGTCTAACTGTGCAGCTCCCATCCGTGAAGATGTTGTAGTGTTGCCCGCTTCGGTCACGAGCTAGTTGTGGCTTGCATCGATTCAGCTTGCTGATTTCTATTTCGAGGGCATGCGGTGGGAAGAGAGGGCTGATGTCGGCAACACGAAGAGCCTGCAAACATGTCTTAGCCTGGGAAGATGCAACGGTTTTACTGGGAGTAAGACTAGTTTTTACTCCAAAGTAAGACGTTTTTTTGGGGAATATGGGGAACCCTGGAAAACCTGCTTTGCACTGGGGGAATCCCCTGAGAACGTCGAACCCATCTCCTGCGTTGAGGCGCTGGTGAGCCACTGGCCCTGCCAAGCAAATCAATGAGCACGGCTCACAAGCCGTATCCACAAGCTTCGCGCTTCTCAACTTCCGCTGGGCAAGAAAGTCCAAACCCTTTTGTTTACCAAGATTATCCAAACCAAACTGCTTGTTTGTCCAGACACTCTGGGAAGGCCCTGCGGAAACTCGATCTGTCTGCGTCGGACATGCCCTGCGTCCAGCGATGGCGTTGAAGGGCCTTGCGCTGGCGCTGCCACTCCCCGCTTTGGCCACGGGCCTGCAATGCTTGGTCCGATGGCGGCATTTGCGCCAAAAACGGTCGACTTGAGCGGCGGCGTGTGTCTTCTGGGCAGAATCACACCCTTGAGGGCAGTTTATAGGAAAACCAAAGGAAGCCCACCACCTCGTAAGTTCTATTTTGAGACCAAACAATTTCCTTCCCGAATGGACTTACCTACATGTCCCTTGAAACATGGGATGTTTGACTTAGGGCAGCTTGCGAGTTGTAAGGATGGTCCACTTTGGTATCATAGAAACTGTTCTTTCCCACAACCATGTATGAGGCACGGAAAGCCCAGGCGAAACCTTGTTGCTCCCCTGCCGATGGACAAAATCCGCTTACCGGTGCAGGACTTAGTAGTAACCCAAAATGTGGATGTCTTCGGCGTCAGCCCTAGACCTTGGAGCAGCTCTAGCCACCTGCCAATGTGAGATGTCTTGCTTCTATTTCATGGTTGTCAAGGCCAATAGCACCTGGCACCTGATAAGACCTGGGCCGAATGAGGTCACCTTTCGGGGGCTCCGGGCATTGGGTGAAAGTAGATGGCACAATTCTTCAATTTGGGTTTAGTCATCCTTTACTTATCCACCAGTTGTGCCATCTACTTTCACCCTGGTCTGGTGGACCCTTGACAACTAAAGCAGCCTTGGCATCTCCCCAGCTCAACCTGTTGAGTGCGCAGCTGCTTTGGGGTGAGGTGGAGCCAGCACATGATGGGAGTTGGCACCTGATGCAAAAACGACATGCAATGCGTACTTGTTGCTTCGTTCTTCGCGGGCAGAATGCAATACTGGCTCTTCCCAAGCTGAGCACCGCCCAAATCCCGTTTATGATTGGTTCTATCAAAAGACCTATACATGTCTAGCAGCACAAATACAGCTACGTACGTGTATGTATATCTCTGCGTACTTACATATTTATGTATGTATACATATGGTACATATGGTTATGGATGGGCCGGCATTGTATGCCTTATCAATCCTCTGCTCCCCATCCATCCCTCCCTCTTCTCTTCGCCTAGTGGGCGCCGATGCTGGCCTGAAGCAGCTTAAGGAGACCCGCCCACCCCCCACCCATTGAAGCAAACTTCCCCCCAATGGCCAGTTTATCAAAACCAATGGCCGTTTTATCAAGGCGGGCCAGCCCCAATGGCCGTTTCGTTACAGCTCCTTGCGAACAACCAAATGGTCCCCCCTCCTCCCGTGATGGTTTTCCTGTCTTCGGGCCTGCAAGAATATCTCGAGAACCCGCCGACCCGTTTGCGCGAACTTGTCACAGAGGAGACGCTGGAAAGGACACTGTGCCTTTGAGGTGTGGAAGGCTTTGAGAAAGCATGTGTGCTGAGGGAAAAGCTGCCTCCTCGTCTGGGTCATGGTCACTTTGGCATGCTGCTCGTCTACATTGCCCCATGGCCATCCCTGTTGAGCCTAGGCAACAATGTCCCTTGGGCCCATGGCTCGTGTGAACGATTCCCAAGACAAGTTCCTCATTGTTTATATTTGTCTATAGGCCAAAATTGGACCCCATTAGGAACCTTGAAGGAGATGCTTCAGTCACAACATCTGCCCGCTTGGCGCAAGCGCGGCACAACTGGCCACGATGAGCTTTACCTTTTCCTGGTGGGATTTCCCTTTCAGATTGTGGCGAAATCACCCCAGCAAACTCCTTGCAACACCTTGCCCTGACCCAGAAAAGCTGACCACTTTGCGATCCTCCACCTGCGGCAAAACCCTGAATCCGGTTCCTTGTGAGTTATTTCTCAAAATGGTGAATCTCCCCATTTGAGCCTTTGAGGGAAACAAAAGGACACCAACCATTTTACGAGCTCCTACTTTAAGAAGCAGCCATCTTCGCTTTGAGGGTAGCCGCCAAATCACCCTTCCGTGCCTAGGTGGTGTCAGTGGCCTGGCAAACGGTGTATCAAAACGAGTTGGTCCCAGCGCTGCACTGCAGAGAAAAGCACGAATTGCCAACTATTTGAAGGCCGTGGTGCCACCCAAACTATTGGCGAAAAAACGGCAAACTGATTTTCTGAGACGAAGCATCAGGATCGTAGTGACTGTTGTCAACAGGTGCTGTGCCGTGCCTTCGTTGTGAATCTGCCTTGGTAGGCAACCAAGAAAAATCATCAAACACGCACCTCGTCACCATCATCATGAGCATCATCCTGATCCTGATCCTGATCATATCATCATCATCATCATCATCATCATCATCATCATCATCATCATCATCATCATCATCATCAGCAGCAGCAGCAGCAGCAGCAACATCAGCATCATCATCATCAGCAGCATCATCAGCAACAGCACCAAGATTCACCATCAGCATGGTCAGCATCATTAGCATCATCTTCACCATCAGCGGCAGCAACACCATCACCAGCAGCAGCATCAGCAGCAGCAAGATCACCTTCAGCAGCAGCAAGATCACCTTCAGCAGCAGCAAGATCACCTTCAGCAGCAGCAAGATCACCTTCAGCAGCAGCAGCAGCAGCATCATCATCATCGTCATCATCAGCATCAACTTCATCATCAGCAGCAGCAAGATTCACCATCAGCATGGTCAGCATCACAGCAGCAGTCGTCATCATCAGCACCATCAGCATCATCATCATCATCATCATCGTCATCATCAGCATCAACTTCATCATCAACAGCAGCAAGATTCACCATCAGCAGCATGGTCAGCATCACAGCAGCAGCAGCAGCAGCAGCATCATCATCATCATCATCATCGGTAGCATCTCCATCAGCAGCATCGTCATGATGATCAGCATCATCATCATCAGCATCTTCATCATCAGCAGCAGCAACAGCACCACCATCAGCAGCATCACCAGCAGCAGCAAGATCACTATCAGCAGCATCATCATCGTCAGCAACAGCATCACCATCAGCAGTAGCAGCAGCAGCAGCAGCAAACTCGTCATCGGCAGCAGCAACATCATCATCATCATCATCATCATCATCAGCAGCAGCAGCAGCAGCAGCGTCTGCATGCATCATCATCAGCAGCAGCAGCAGCATCATCATCAGCAACAGCAGCAGCGTCACCACCAGCTACAGCATCATCATCCTCATCATCATCCTCATCATCATCCTCATCATCATCATCAGCAGCAGCGGCAAGATCATCATCAGCAGCATCATCATCGTAATCAGGATCTTCGTCATCGGCGTCCTCCTCCTCCTCATCGTCATCGTCATCATCATTATCATCAGCAGCAGCAGCTGCATCACTGTTTGAACATCCGATATAGTGGAAATTGCAAACACCTAGGAGTAAAACAACGGTGCTGCTTGACAGAGTCAATGATTGTCCTCAAGTGACAACAATCCGTGCCTCACAATAAATCAAGATGTCCTGACGCTTCATGGATCGCAAGGGCGTGACCGCAATTCAGTGGAGCCTCGATGACTCAACCCGCTGTTGCAATCAGACCCCTGGTAAGCACCTTTCAGACGAACCTCAACAACCCCATGGTAAACCAAAGCTACTAACTAGTACTACTAACCAGTAGAGCATCCACGAAGGTTCCAACTCAAACGCCCGCGAATCCCCCCACGCGCCTAGGACGAGCTTTGGGTGGAGGCCTCCGTGCCAGTCTTTTGAACGGGGGCCCGGGCCCCAAAACGGGTCATGTTGGAAACCCGGCATGGGAACCATGCAGCAAGCTGTGCCCACGAGTGTGCCAAAGATTGCTTGAGACCCTTCGAAGTTGCGTGTTGCCTTTTGCTGCTCTCAACTGGTCATCCACGTTTGACACGCCCCTAAGCAGGAGTCCTCTGCCCAAGAAACTCCGGAACCCCGATGCTTGTGCAAGCCATCGCGGTAGCCATAAGAAGTAATCCCAAACTGGCTCATGAAAGTGACATATTCATATTTACCTTAAATTATTCATATTTACCCTAAATTACTGTTTGAAGAGAAACATTGTCTACCCAAAAGTGATTTTGAAAACCCCAAACTGCCCCCTGAAAAAAGCCATCCAAATGGCCCTAACATGCGTCATGCGGACAGTTCCCATATCCGGCTGAATTCGCATTCCCCCGCTTCGCCTTGAGGGAGGAGTCGGCGACACGGGCCTCGAGCAAACTGGCCCGAACTGGGGCCAGGGGATCCATCCCAGTAGACAACCAAGGGAATCACCGTGCCCAGAAAACCAAGGGAACTGAAAGAATGATCCATTTACGCAGAAGGGAATCACCCTTCAACTTAAAGACTGGCTCCACCACATGGTCTTCCCAAGCATACATTCCCAAAAGGGCCACGCGAGACCAGGACTCTGCAGACAAAGCAAGGTCCTCCTTCAACCCAATCCGCCGGTAAAGATGTTGGAAAGCAAGAATAGGTCCAGGAGTGCAGGCGATCGGAATTCGTTTGCTACAATCCTGAATGTGGCTGACCTTTGACCAACCAAGGAAAGCGAACCTTTCCTATCAGCAAATTTCCTGTGAAGGGTGCTGAGCCTTGCTAGCTTGAAGACAGAGAGGTGATCAAAACTGCCAAACCTCGCGCTCTTCTCCCAAGGACAATGGCAAGATTGTCTTAGTCCCTTTTTCCCTCTGGTGGTGGCTTGGGCAGAGCGGAAACCAGTGTCGAACGAAATGTGGAAAGAAACAACCAGACCCTGGCTCCCTGCAAAGAGAATGTAACAGGAACCTGCTTGTGCATTAGTTCCAACATGTTTAGATCAGGGCTAACCCGTTGGCCCCAACCTGGTGGAAACGCAACAGCGCAACAGCGGCACGCCCGGTCCTGGCGCTACCATCAGCCGCTCTCGCCTCAAATGCGCCGGCATTCGAGTGCTTTTTGGTGCCTCGGTGCCTCTTGCCAAGGCCTCTGCGCCAAAAAGAAACCTCGGCCCAACCTTGGGGTAACACCAAAAACAGTATGGTCATGAGCAAAATCCAAATTGTACCCCCGGTGAACATCCCAATCCCCAAGAAAATCGACTAAAATGGGTGGCGCGCCTACCCCAGACATGGTACCATTGGTTTTGACCCACAGCCATATGTTGAGATTCTGTTCCATGGCTAACCTGAACACATAAGCTACTCTTCTGCGGAGAGCCCACTACCCTCCTCCAGCAATCACGGAAGCTAACAGGAAGGCTTTGGAAAAACAACTTTCCTTTCGGGCAAGACCTTTGTCCACTTCCATGATTGTTAGAAAGAGTACTCGCCCTCGTCGGAAAGACCCTAGATGAGATTTCCTCCGGGACAAAAAATCAATTGAAGATTGACCAGGCCCAAGTTACTTTCAACTGGTTTATTCTCCTCTTGTGAGTTCATGGCAACTTTGCGCTGTGCCCTGCGGCTCCTGAGGGTTCTCAGTTGATTGCGGGTTCGTTGATGAGTTCTTTGGGATTCTTTGTTCCTGGCAAGCGGGCAGGGCACAAAGCACTGGGCGCAGATTTGTGGAAGCCCTTTGTGGAACCCTTTCAGGTGCTCCCTGCGTGTCTCACAGGTTCCGAACCTAAGTCTCAGCCGAGCTCTCCTTTAAGGGCCGCGCGCGCTTGGCGGGCGGCCTCTCAGTGCCCTCGCTGGGCGCAGAGAAACGCCTCGCGCGTGTCGGGAGGGGGGAAAAACGGGAGGGAACGCAGGACTTTTGGACCCATTCAAAGCCTGAGTGTCATGGTCCAATGGTAATCAACCGCGACTTCTGGCCTGATTATAGGAATCCTGCCCCCAAAGAGTCCAAAAAAGGCCATGGATTCATGCGTGGATTTCTGAGACATGGTCAAAACTACAAAAGATTCCAGAAGAAAACGGGTACTTGTAGTGAGTGCCCCACGCCCCTTCCAAATTGAGTGAAAGTATTGACCAAGCCTCTTGTGGATAGGCTACTACATTGATGACTATTCTAGACAATCCCAGCAGATTGAAGACAAATCCGTCCCACCAAGATGAAAACCATCAGAGCGCCCCCTTTTCGGCCAAAGTGGCATGCTTCTGAGTTGTTCAAAGGTAATCTGTTGGCAAGTCATTGGTGTTACGGTCAACTACCCCCTCCAGCTGTGATAGACGTGGCTTCAACCGGGAGTCGGATCACTTTTCGCTGAGGCCGGGGTCAATATTGTCCTCCCAAAAGCAAAACGGACTCTGCAGGAGTCCAAGACCACCCGGGCTCCTTCATTCAGGTTCTTTGCGTGTTTCTGGGAGCCTCCCGCTTGCTCTTGCCTTCTTGTGGTTTGGTTATGCAGGATTCCGCCCTAGTCGTTTTCAACCACAAGAAGGGAAACGCAAAAGGGAGAATGTCTACCACAAAAAGAGGGGGGGCTTGATTTACTGCAATGAACGATCCTACAAGCATGGCAGCGTATTGTCAAACCCTTTCCGCTGACACGGAGATGGGCAGAGCAGATGGCCATCCCAGCGCAGTTAGACTATTTGGCCACGCCGATCTTTGGGCACCCCGTGCGTAAACACTGCATAGTGATACGTGGCCCCGGTTTTTGGATAGCTTTGAACGAAAACCAAGGAAGGCCCCACCCTTTCCACCAGAATCAAGTCCTGGGTAATCTCCGGGTCACCAGCCCCTGCGAAGGGAGGCCGACTTGGATGAACGCTCCGCTTAGTAAGTGGTTTGTCCGTTGATTCGTGGGCCCCCTATCATCTACCCCTACACGTCATGCACTCAGGGGGCCTGGTCATAAAGTGGCCCACGTCTTGTCGGAGCAAACTTGCTGCAAAAGGAAACTAATGGAAAGCGAAAGGAAAAAAACTTCAAACCCGTGTCCACAGGGAACTGCGTAGCTGTTTTGCATTCGGTTCTACTTCTGACAGTTACGCGACTGGTTAGGCACCAGTACTGGTTTCCAGTTTACCATACAGTACTGGAGGGGCTCACAACATGGTAACCCGTTTAGACACTGCAAAAAAAATGGCGCCCAACGACACCTTTCAAAACGAGTCCCCAAGGCCGGAGCCTGGGGTACGCTTTTGGGCTGGTTTTTGCAGGAAGCCAAAAACAGGAAACCGCCCATTTGGGCGGAGGGGGGAGCGGTGTGGTCCTTGTAGAGACCAATCCATTTTGGGCGACCCCCGCTTGGTTGCGACAACTCGCTGGGCTGCCGGCTTGAGGCCGGTCGCCTTTGCCACCTGTGCCGCCAAGAACATGCAGCCGAGAAAGCCCGAGTTCAGTGCCGATGTGTCTTTTGCTCTGCGCAGGCCTGGCTAAGTATGTGAGAGGTCGTCAAATCTGAATCACAACTTTGGTGAGGATGCCCAGGGTCCGAAGGGACCGGCCATCGCAGTGCAATCCGCCGACCCCATGCCTGGTCCAGAATGGACCATGCTTTCGGCATGGGGGCGGTGTGTTCTGTGTTGCTTTTGTTGATATGCTTTCTATAAGTTTAATGTGAATATGATTATGTAGATATATATATATATATACCTATATGTCCCTTGGGGCGGCCCTTGGGGCTGGTTTCTACGTCGGCTGGATTTCTGGATTTCTGGATTTCTGGATCTCTGGATTTCTGGATTTCAGGAATTCTGGATTTCCCCACCCCTCCCCCCCCCTCCCCCACCTCCCCCCCCCCAGTCCCCCCCCCCAGTCCCCAGTCTTTCCAATCTTCCCCCACTTCCAATCTTCCGTAATCTTTCGGCTTCTTCCAGTAGTCTTCCGTAGTCTTCCGTAGTCTTCCGGCTTCTTCCCGTAGTCTTCCGTAGTCTTCCGTAGTCTTCCAGCTAGTCTTCCGAAATCTTTCAAGCTTCTTCCCGTAAATTTCCGCAATCTTTCCGGCTTCTTCTCCTAGTCTTCCGATACTGTTTCGGGACCAAACAACGCGCGTGTCCTGTGCTTTCGGGCTTCTTCCCTAGGCTTCGGGTAGTCTTCCCCCACCCCTCCGCCCCCCCCTGTGTCTGTCTATGTCTGTCTACGTATCTGCATCTGTCTTCGTGTCCGCGAAGACCCCCCCTGCCCCTGCGTGTCTGTCTGTGTCTCTTTGTGTCTGTCTGGGTCTGTCTGCGTCTGTCTTCGTGTCCGCGAAGACCCCTTGCGTGTCTGTCTCTGTCTCTTTGTGTCTGTCTGTGTCTGTCTGTGTCTGTCTACGTATCTGCGTCTTTCTTCGTGTCCCCCCCCCCCCGCGTGTCTGTCTGTGTATTTGTGTCTGTCTGGCTCTGTCTGCGTCTGCCTGCGCATCTGCGTCTGTCTTCGTGTCCGCGAAGACCCTCCCCCCCCGCTGCGTGTCTGTCTGCGTGTCTTTGTGTCTGTCTGTGTCTGTCTACATATCGCGTGCTTTCTCTCGTCCCGGGCCGAAATTCTAAGGTGTGTGGGGGCGGCGGAACCAGGCCGCAGGCCATTAAATATCCATCGGCTGTCTTTCCTTTTGGCTGTCCCTTTCAACAGACCCAAAAAGGCCCTCCATTTTGCAGATAAGTCATGCTAAGTTCACCAGACCCCGGAGCAAGCTCGGCTTGGGGTGCCCATTTTTCTCTGGCAGTGCTGGTAGCCCTGGCAACCGTGAGCATAGCGCGCGTGACGACACTGGCAACCTTGCTACGAAGAGCAACTTGAGTCGGGAACATTTGAGTTGGCAATGACCGCCAGCAGCAATCTGTGGGCAAAGCACGTCCAAGCATCGGCTTCTAAACTGGGGCCCTCATGCTGTGCGGAGCCTGGCTGATAAACTATTATGGTCCAAGGGCCACCCTCTTGGCACCAACAATCAACCAAAACTAAGAAGCCCAAAACTCGAACGCTGGGCAAGTCTTTTCAGCTGTGCGTTGCAACGGATGGGGGCATTCTGATTGCAAATGCTCTTCACAGCTTCTCGGGCTTGCTTAAGACAGTGCCCTTCGTTTACTTGATCCTCGTAAGGTACGGAGCGGGTCCATGGGCCGTTCAGCGTCTTTACATTGGCAGCAACCCTGCCTCTCTTTTTTTGTACCTCCATTTCGCCTTTCACTTTACACAAAAGCGCGTGAAGAACTGAAGAACCGGCGGGGCCAACCACCGACCGGCTCCAATCCTTCGCCACCCCCAGCCCTTCGCTGCGGCCCAAGCTGCCGGCGCCATGCCGGGCCGCGGGGGTGGCCCCGCGGGCGGCCGCGGCCGCGCGGCCGGAGACGACGGCCTCTCCGGGAGAGGCGCCACGGCACGGGACAAAAAGCGACCTATGCTCACCTCACAATGCTGCACGCTAACAAGTTTTCAGACTCGGGACAGTCTGGGAGTTGGCTAAACGGCTAGCAACCGTGGTACAAGGGTGCAATTGGGGGTACGCAACACCTTCACTGACTGCTGGAACTTCTGAGACTGTTGAGTACTACTTAGACTATCTCCAAAGTTGCGGCGGTTGGATTTCAGCCTTCGATGCGTCAGATTCCCTGTCATGTTCAATTCGTGTGAATGCTGCCAAGCCTTTTTGAGGAAATGTGTCCTTAAACATTTTGCCGTCTACAATTCCTGTTGCAGGGCTCATGAAACCAACCCCCAAGGAAAGAAGGGTTGTGTGGCCCGATATCACAATGTTACAAAGGTTACATACCCTATTTCGTTTTGGGGTGTTCCTTCCGGGGGGTAGTGGAAAACCTCTTATAGACAGCAGGGTTCCCCACTTGTCCTCTTTCAACATCACCCACCAAAGTGAAACTCAATCATAACTGGCAAGTGCAGTGTGTTGAACCACTCTTGCCCGGGCAAGTCCTGCATGGATTGTGTTTTGAGTTGGCCCTTTGCAGGTTGGCAAGGGAACGCTACAAAGCCACCCAGGTTTGGGCTTCCTGACGCGTACCCGTTGACACCCGGCTTCCCGCTTCGCCTGGCAGGCCTCGCAACGCCCAGCGTGCCCACGCTGCCGCGCACCGCCAAGCCCGGCCTCAAAACTGAGGGAAGGGCGCGCGGAGGGGAGGCGGGGGAGGGAGGGACGTCGGGGAGAGTGAAACGGAAAAAGGTTGGGGTACTTCCCTTCTCAAACTCGGGGAACGCCCCCGCCCCAAACTGGTTGGTTTCCTTTTGGCGTCTCGTTCAGAAACCAAGCAACGCGGGTTTGCCTCTTCGGTATTTCCAACAGAATTGGGGTGCCCTTAGCATGAATGGTTTCCTCGTTGTTTCCTCTAAAACATGCAAGGGTCTTTGCTCGCCAGCGGCTTCGCTCCCAGAAAATATGTGGAGAGAGAAAACCAAAAAGTTCGAGACCAAAACAAAACAACTGGCCTTCACCCGAGAGATTGATTCAACAAAAAGATATAGAAACTCAGACTTTGACACACCCTAGTGACAAGACCCAGCACTAGGAACGCATCTGGTGGACCTGTGTGCAGCTCAGCAAGTCGTAAGCCATAGTGGAGAGAAGATTAGAGCCCAGTCTCCCTGCAACTGATGCTCACTGAGTGGCCAAACCAAGATTCAAGTTTTTGTGTACCACTAAAATTGTCCTCCACCGGCGTCCTCCGGAACCGGCCCCGTCAAGTCACCTTCTTGGAGGGAACCTTCTTGGACAACTTGGCGCAGACATGCCGAGGAACGCGGATCGGTCGCTTGCTCTATTGCAATGAGATGCTTGCGGCAGTGCACTTCCTGCACGGCTTCCTACTTTCAGCCGGTCATTTTGCCCTTCGTGCGGTAGACACTGCGTAACTGTTGGGATGAGCTGGCAATACATGAGGAATGTTTAAACCACATATGCTTAGGGATCCCCAATGGTAGAGATGGTCATAGACCCCTTCGCGGTAAGAATCTCATTGGCGTCTTCGGAAATAACTCCGAAAGGGTGCCATGTTAGACCAGTATCGCAGTCTGGGTGCCAGCTGGCCCAAGCCACTCGTTCAGGGACGACTGTTTTTTCTTGAGGGCTCCAAAGCCCCTTCCCATATTGGCCCAACTCATACCAAGTCTTGTGTACAACCCCAAATTATAAATATATCAATTATATCATATGCTCCTCCAAAATCGAGAACGATCTTGTCACCATGGCACATATAGGGCTAATTCATGGTTGGTGTTCTTTTGGCTTCCCTTCAAAAAACAATACAAAAAGGGGCCTCTAACCTTCCTTCCGACAAATCGAAACACCCCTATAAACGTACTACCTACAGAAATGGTGGTCAGTCAAATTGGAGACACATCGAAACACCTAATATAAACGTGATACCTACCGAAAATGACCCCTCTGCCAGCTGCCAGCCCTTTCCCGGGCTCCCGCGCGCAGAGGGCGCCGCGGCGCGGCGCGCCTGGGCGGCGGCGAAGGGGAGCTTCTTCACGGCGCTCGGCGACTGAAAGGCCTGCACCTGGGATGGCGGGGCAGTGCCTGTCCTCGGTTCCAAAACAACCTGGAGGATCCTCTTTTTCTACCTGGAGGATCTTATTTTAGCACGGAAAACTGGGTAGTCCGCATCCTCTTTGAAACTGAACCCGGAGGAAATCAGTTTAGCACGGAATTCTCATGTTAGGAGGCTCACCTCGTTTCGTCCTTTCGGCTATTTGAACCCCAGCCGAAAAGGACTTTGGCACGCCGCCAAAGGAAACGTCGAAAAAAGCAAAGCTTCCTTCCCAGTGATTTTATCGCAAGCTGCTTCAAAACCCATGTCTTCTTAAGTAGAACTTTTCTTGAAGTTCCAGCCATCACAAAATAGAGGTATTTCTCAAATAGGAGTCCCCTTTTGGACAGTAAGGGGAAACCGAAACAAGACCAGCCTCCTGAAGGGGTCCCCAATTTTGGAAAGAAGAACCAGCTTGTATATATTTTCAAGGCTTCTTGGACAGTCAGGGCCAGTTGGAGTCCCCCCCCTGGGTCATCCTTTTTGAGCCTGCCTTTCGGCAGACGGTGCCCTCAACCGTCTTTTTGGAGGGGGGACAAATTGCCTTCAAGAGGAGTGTGTCTTTTGGAGGCGCAACCCCTTGTTGGCTTTAAAGTGAAACTGGAAGGAAACCAACATCTTATTTTTTGGGGCTCCCCTAATTTTGAGACAGACCTAGCAGTGTAGTCTAAAGTGCGTGGCTGCCCTGAGACGCGAGACAAATATCTCCTGAGACATTCTTAAGTGAGAAGTGTCTGCAAATGAGATTCGGGTCAGACCACTCCCTTTCTGCTGTTACCTTGGGCGTCTCCTCCTGGCTGGCACCTCCTGGATCGGAGTCCAAGAAAATGGGCACCATGATTCGTGCCCTTCAGGTGTGCTTCCTCTGTTTGCCTTGTCGAAACCAACGCCGCGTGCTTGAAGCATCACCCCAGAAAACCCTCACCTAAAATCCCGCGAGCCGGGCCCCGGGTCGCCTCCTTTTCGCTTTTGAACATAACCTCGCGCGCCTGCGCTCGCAGCGCCGTCATCACAGGGCCCTTCTCCGAGGAGTGCTGGAAGTTTTTGATGAGATGGAGCTTCTTGGCTGGGGTCAGGCGGGTCATTAGCAGCCTGGCCGGGCATGCCTTGGTTTCGGTCCTGAGAAGGGTACCCTCAAGAGAAATGCCCACCCACGTGAGCCATCAAAATGAACATAGAGCCGGAGAAGCCGGTGGTCGGAAGCTTCCAGAATTTTACAAACTATGGCTATGTTATGACTCATGTTCTTCTTTTGCTTGATCTTCTTCTTTCCATGTTCCATGTTCATTGGTTGTGTTGTTTCCACATGTCCTTCTTTATCTATTTGTTCATTTGTTTCGCTCTTTCTTTCTTTCTTTCTTTCTTTCTTTCTTTATCCATTTATTTATTTCTTTATTTTCTTTCGTTATTTCTTTCTTTGCTTAGTCATGTTATGTGTGCTTTTTTTCTGAATTGTATTTCTTTCGTTCTGCCTTTGTTTATGTATTTTCTTTATTTATGTTGATAGTTCTTTCGTTATTCATTTAATTTATGTCGTTATTTGTTTATGTCTTTCGTTCTTTATTTCTTTGTTTAGTTGTTGTTTTTCTTTCTTCCTTCTTTCTTTCTTCCTTCTTTCTTTCTTTCTTCCTTCCTGCCTTCCTTCCTTCCTTCCTTCCTTCCTGCCTTCCTTCCTTTCTTCATTTTGTTTCTTGTCTGTAGTTCTTTCTTTTCTTTCTGTCTTTCGATTTACAAAACGATATATCTATTGATGTATTTATTTATGTACGTAATTATTTATTTATTTATAAAATTTATGTATTTATTTATTTATTTATTTGTTTATTGTGTATCTATGTCTCTCTCTGTCTATCTATATATCTGTCTATCTGTCTGTCTGTCCGTCAATCCGTCTATCTATCCATCTCTCTCTGGTCTATCTATTTATCTATCTACCTTGCTTGTCTGTCTATCCATTTATCTATCTATCTATCTATCTCTTGACATATTTATCTATCTTTCTATCTTTCTACCCACCTACAACTATCGATCTAGCTCGCTATCTGTATCTCAACCTATCTTATTTCTCTCCATCTATCAACCTAACCCCCCAGCAGGCACAAACGCGGAAGGCTGAAGGGGCCCATAGAATTCTTGGCCAATGCCGGTGAGAGGCAGAGAAAGCTTGGCTGCGGAAAAGGGCCCCAAGCCAACCCGGCTCTAAGTGCGGTGGTTCCTAACAATGGAACAGGATACAAGATGGGGCCACCAATGCTAACCGAAGCTAGCTGGCGCCACGGGGCAAATCTCCAACAGGGTCGCGTGGTTTAAGGTGCCCATTCGCTTTTCCTGTTTGGCTTTGGGCACAAGATTGGGTTGCACGTTCCAAATCAACCCACCCGAGGTTCAAGTCATTGGCCGCATCCAGCTAAAGATCGCAATGCTTTGAGCAGCGCATCTTCAAAGTCTTCAGGAGTTGAAACTTGGGGGGAGAGGAGTCCTCTTTGAAGACTTTGGGTCAGCCTGGTGTGTCCAACATGTACTTCCTTCATCTAAATCCAAACAACTTCTGGAAAAAAAGGGGCTGGTCGCATCTGGAGCAGTCAGTCCGTGGCACTGTTGCAAGAGATGGCCACACACAACTGCCTTTAGGCGTCCGCAAGCGCCGCCGCCACCACCACCACCACCACTACGAGACAGGTTTGAACTTCGTTTCTCTAACAGCCAATGTGTCCTCCGATCCGCACCTGGCTTGAGTCTCGTGGAGATTCCACCTGACGGGAGCGGAAAAAAAGGCCAGCCCTGCATTACATTCCCACAAACGCACCTGGGTCCCTCAAAATGGGTACCCTCAACACAACACACACACACACACACACACAGAGACACACACACACACACGCAGAAACACGTGCAGAAACACATGCAGAAACACTCCCTTGCCTTGTGAGAGAGATGATGAACAAACATCTGTCCGCCTTCAGGCCTGTGATCTTCCTGAAGCGTCAGTACTCCAAAAGACGTGAAAGCAAACAGTCAATGGTTTGCAGGTTGCCGATGAACAAAAACGACCAACGCAAACAAGAACAACTGATCAAACATGATTGGAAAACGGAAGAACTGGTGGTTGTTAGTGCTATGCTTGCTTCCAATCGTCCGGGCATTGCCGTCAGTGTGCCCAACGGGCTGGAAATCGACCATTGCTTCAACCCCCTTCTCCCAGGCACTTCCAAATTGCCAGGGCTCTAAGGGTTGTGCTTGGAACGGCGTCAATTCCAAGCAGTTGAAAATCCCCTGCCGTCGCAGGAGTATTCCACATGACCCATGGCTGTGCGTCAAACTAGAGGACCCTTTGGGCCCTGGGCCTCCAAAAATCGAATATACGATCTACGCCATAACTGAACAGAGAAGGAACCCGCAACAAAAACAACGCCGAAGTTTCGGCATCTCGTTTTGGGATGGCCCCTTCTTTGTCATCCTCTTGTTGGAAGGGGCTTCCTTTGCCAAATTCTGACAATTTTCCAGCAACCCAAAAAAAGGAATCCTGGGGCCGGCGCAAAGCTTGGAAATTCTGAGAGGCAGGATAAACTAAGTTGGTTTGAGAAGCTGGTTTGAGGTCAAGCTGGTTTGAGAAGTACCCAAATATCAAAATGCATGAATCATGACATGCAATGACTTGCCAGCTACATGGAGCACCAGGAAGGCCCTCTATCTCTCCTCCGAAAAGGCGCTACACGCTTTTCTCCATGTCATGTCCCCACCCAAATCCAGCCTGGCACAACACGAGCCCATCTGTCAGCAAGGAGAGATGCAGCCCCCCCCCCCCGCCTGGTGATGAAGTTGTCCACCATGGCGTTGCTGGGGCCCTCCTCCTCCTGCTCCTCCTTCTCCGTCCGCTTCATCCGCCCAATGGGCGGAGCTGAAGGCTGCCGGGGCTCCCGCGGCTCCCGGAGCTCCCGCGGCTGCGGCTCCCGCGGCTCCCGGAGCTCCCGCGGCTGCGGCTCCCGCGGCTCCCGGAGCTCCCGCGGCTGCGGCTCCCGGGGCTCCCGGAGCTCTCGCTCGCGCGTCGGAATCCGCTCCGGCCGCCTCTCGCGCAACCAACCCCACCACAAAGCAAAAAACACACAGGACTGCCAAGAGTCATCTGCTTCTGTTGGCTTGCGTTTCAGGTGTGATCACGGCCTTTTGCCTTACCTTTGAGCTCCTTTAGCTTGTGCCAGGTTGCTTTCAGAAGACTGTGGGCAGGTGATTTGGGGTCCAGAAATCGTCCAAACCAAAGATCGCAAATCATCTGAAATTATGAAAAGAACTCCCTGCTATGAAAGGACCCCATTTCATGCGCCGCTTCCTCTGCTTTACTTCATCCAGAAATTACGGACTCATGCACCAGGCTGAATTGAAAGCTCCCCAAAAAATCTCGCTCTACAGAATCTATGCAGTTGTTGGTAACTTGATTGGATCATCCCGCTGCACAAAAAGCTTCTGCGAGCTACTTCACTTTCACCCGCCGATAGAATGTAAGATGTATCCCAACTGCCCCCATCAACAAACTGACTCTTGATAGCGGGCAACAAATCAACAGAGCGGAAGGAACCATGCCTGACCTCACCACAAAAGCTGCACGTGCAACGAAACAGCCGATGCGATTTGACAATATAGGCTACTGATTCTCTGAAAGAGTGGAACCTCCAAACAGGCCCCATGCAACTTAAGTAGCAATACGTGCCAAAATAGGGACCCGAAAGAAAATGCCGGCTTGCCTGTTGGGTTTCCTTTCGTGCCCGCCCACAAGAAGTACCCTCAACAAAGCACACATCCACATGATCAAAACAGCCATGTGCAGGTCAACAGCACAGCTTTACAAATCAGCGGCCCTGAAACATCCATGTGGTTTCCACTGAGAACTCATTGAGCAGCTCTACTAACAAACGATTCTTGGGTGAGTCTACCCGTAGAGCAGCGTTGATTGCTGTGTCAGTTCAACCACACATCTCAGATTTCCGTGTTTGTTTGGTTCTCCGGTCGAATCGGCTCAAGCCGATCTCGTCAACAGGGGCACACGGAGGTTGGCAGAACCCACAAATCGCCTGGAAGGGCAGTCCTTGGATCAGGTAATAGACGGACCCCCTATATTACCCTCACCCAAGGAGCCTCACTTGAAAAGGGGCTCAAAGCCAGAGGGGGAATTTCGGCTTCAAATGAAAGCAAGAAGGTTTGCCCCTGACCTGAGGCTGACACCCACCCCATGTCAACAACTGAGCGCAAGTTTTGAGCGGAGGTCTCCAGTTCTCCAGAGGAGGAAGGGGTCCACCCTGACAAAACGGGGGAGGGGGGGGTCACGCAGATCCACTTCTCCTGGATTCCCCCCACATTTCGGGAAAATCAGCTATCTGTCCCCCCCCTCCCCCACCCCCACCCCAAGAAGAAGCAAAGCAGATCTTAATGTCAGGCAGTGGGAGAATACTCTTCATACACCTCTCCAGGATTGTAGGATGCAGTTGACATTAGCAAACGATCCGCCTGATCCATCTTGCCCCCTTGGAGGGCTGGTTTCTCAGCTCCCGAGGCTTTGCCGGCCAGTCGCCTGACACCCCGACATGGAAGCGGTTCGAACGAGCCTCGGAGCCTTCGCAGCAGGGGCCTGGGCTCTGCTTCGAAATTCGGCAGCCCCGCCAAACAAATGCGGAAATCAGGCACCTCCAGCCGGGAAATCCAGCTGCAAGCGACAGCAAACTGGGCATTATATACATATATATATATATATATATATGTGGTGTATATATATATATATATATGTATATATATATATGACTCTTCAAAGCACCACATTGGTGCTACTGGTACCTTAATCGCGAAACGGTGCATCCTTTACGCCGCATAAGGATTAGTGCCAAAATGGGAGGATTGCCCAGCTCCACTGGGCAGCTCCCCTCAGCAGCTGATGGGAGTAGAATTGATGCCACTCCCACAGCGAGGGAGGAATCCTCCCACCTCACCGGATGCCCTCCCGGCATCATGGGTGAGGAAGGAAAGTAGCGAAGATCAGCTTGATCAATTCGCTTTCGACTGAGGGGAAGACCCGGTTCTCAGTCGGAAATTGCGGGTCCGGATGAGTAAGTTCATCCGCCCATGTGTTAAAGTCGCGCTTCACATGCGACGGTCCTAACATGACCTGGTGGTCATGCAGTGTTAACACAATTTCCATGAGGATGGCCGCATTGGGCATCCTGCGAGTGGAATCGTTAAGCAGGGAGAAAACGTTTCCCTGGTTATCACTAGCAACCAGAATCCTAGTGTGAGAAGCCGAGCCGGCTGCACAAAGCAGAACAGCCCTCACCAAAAGGAGGAGGCCGAAGAGCTCCAAGGCCGCTATCGCCCGCTGCGGGTCCCCAGTAGTGAAGGCCCACGGCTCGCCCTCCGGTGTGATTCTGTGTTGGAACCACTTCACTCGGGACTTGTCGGGGTTGGGCACGTCCGAGCACCAACCACCAACCCATGCATGGTCCGCCTGTTTGCCAGCTCCCGCATCAGATGCCCCCGTCCATGGAAGTGTGGGAGCAAATGGAGATGCCAGTGGGAACCTCTGGTTGAAGAGCTTCCCCAGAAGGATGGCCAGAGCACGAACCAGCTTCGGTGGCCTGCCCGAAGTGGTGCAGGCCTTCTTCCAGCTCCAAAAGGGCTGGAGGAAAGGTTTCGTCAATGGACACGCCGAAGTAGCCCATTGAATCCGGCCCAGGGCTTGTTCCACCTCCTTGCTGGTAAAGATGTCCCCCTGGGCCAGCCGTTTGAGAGTGGCCAGGATTATGACGTGCTTGACTGGAGCCAGCAGCACACAGGGCGTGATTGGGTCCACCACGAATCCCAACCAGGTATTGACCGGGGAGAGCGCCGTCTTCTTCCAAGAAAGCGGGACTCCCAGCGCCAGAAGAGTGGCCAGGATGGCTGTGGCGTCCCAGTCCGCCCTGCTGCATCTGAGGACCCAGCAGTAGTCGTCCACAAAGACTAAGTGCCAGTCCACCTGAGGGAAGATGTAGTACAAGAGTCTGAGCACCAAGGATGCCTTTCTTCCCCAGTACAGTTGTGCCGAGGCCATGCCGTACGTGCCCACTCTATTGACCCACCACCGGTTCTGGATGCAGGCCACCTGGTATTTCCAGTCTTTCTGGAGCACTTTTATGCGCCTGTGGGCCTTGGTGACATCCGCCTTGAGGATGATGAAGGTTTCCCCCTGTGTCGGCGGCTGCCACGTCAGGGGTTCCCCCCTGCTCCCCCCAGGGCGTTCCGTGCCTGGGGGGTTGGGGGGAATGGGGCCCTCCTATCAGGGCCCTCGGCACCTGGGAGTGGCCCCTTCCCTGAGGGTGTTGACCGCGGAGAGACGTCCAGGCCGCCGGAGGTCTCCATCATCCGCCTGCCCCTATCAGGGCCCTCGGCACCTGGGGGCAGGCTGGTGCTGTGGGGGTCCCTCTCAGGGCCCTCGGCACCTGGGGACTGCCCCTGCACCGGCTGGTGAACATCCCGAGGTTCCTCATCAGTGCCCGAGGATGGGGCTCGGAGTAGGTGAGGATGGTCCGCATGGAGGCAGTCTCCAACCATCGGTGCGGTGGTCTTCTCCTCCGTGTGAGCCTGGATGTGTGCGTTTGCTCCCCCTTTTGAGCCATCATAGATCGTCCTGATCTTGTCCGACTCATCAATCCCTGCAAGGGGGCCCGGGCAAAGTTCCTCCGGTTTGCAGCGGCACCTCTCTGCCGCCTCGGAGCGAGTGAAGGGCCCGTCCACCATGTCCAAGGCTCGTTCCTCGTAAAAGGTTGATTCGATTTCCTTGGCAAAGAGTTCAGCCGTTGGGTAGTTATCATGAGCCACTGGCGGGGGGGGATCTTCCCCCAGCCAGGCTTCTCCCTTAAGCTCCTCCTTAGTGGGCCAAACTCCCGGGGAGGTCAAGGTAGGGTCCGAGACTCCCAAGGGGACCCCCTCTTTCAGTGTTAGGGGGAACTCCCAATCAGGGTCACCTGAAAGGGATGCCAAGTGCGACACTAAGTCCAGGAGGAAGGGTTGTCCTGGGCATCGTTCATGGAGGTGCCTCGGTCCTAGGATAGCCCGCAGCTCCTCGAGGTCGGCTTCCTGGAAGGGGTGTGTGGTGGCACCTGATGCCAGGGACATTCGGACCTTGTCAATCCAGGGCCGGGTAAGGGTCATGATCAGGGTGCCCAAAGTAGCCAATGGGGAAATTCTCCGAAAAGGGGGGTTGAGCCTCCCTGGGGAAGGTTTTCCCCCCCCATCCCTCAGGGGGCGTGAGCGGAAACCCAATTGGACAATCGCCACCCGGTCAGTGAGGTGTGGGACCCTGAAAGCGGGCAGGCATTCGGGGCGGTCCAGGACCTGGTCCCCCTGTCCCTCCTTCCCCAGTTGTTCCGCATCTCCGGCCATCGGGGGCATGGGAGATGGGAAGTCTGGGTTCATTGTTCCACGAGGGCTTACGGTGTCTGCCTCAGGGTGGAACTGCCCGTGCAGGCGGGGCTTCGGGGCGTTCTTGCCTCCGGGCTTTGAGCCCTGGTGTGATGAGGAGGGACCGCCTCCTTGACTGGGCCCCCGTTTTCCCCGGGGGGAATGGCCTTCCGGGGGGTCCGACCCCCGCCCCTTAGGTGGTTCCTTGGGGTTTCCCGGAAATTGTGAGGGGATCCGGATGTGCCCCGGCGCTGCGAGTGACACAGCGATGGCTTTGGCCAGGCCTGCCATCATATCCCAAGGGTATCTGCTAAGAGTCGAGGACTCGTTGGTGCCCACATGTGACTGATGCGTGCACCGCATTTGATCCCAGTCCTGGATCGGGAGATCCGTGGCCAGCGTAGTGGCCTTCTTGACCAGCTGGCCCAGGCGGCACTGGTCGAAGGAGATTGCTGTCAAGGAGTTCTCCTCCATCCAAAGCTGCCCCTCCTCTGTGATCCAGAAGGATGAGCATTCCTTGGCTTTGGGCAGCGAGCTGCTCACCACTGGGTCCTCCGGGTGTTCCAGGAAGGACCTGGGCCCTGGCAGAGAAACCGCCGCTCGTGAGGCCCTTGCCAGGCTGGTGATGTACATCTGTCTCAGAATGAGGATGCTGTCATCATCAAGTTGAGTCTGGGCGGCCTGGTCCAGGTGTGGAAGGCCCCAAAGTGTCTCTGGAGTGCGCCCTCGCACCGGGGTGGGAGCCCCCGGTTTTGGTATGTGGCGCAGGATGGACCATGTCCTGCAGTTGGGTCCTCCTCCAATGAAGACCACTCGGCCCTGCTTTGCTGCCGTGCAAAGAGCTCCATACAGCTCGGGTTGGAGCATATCGTGGTCCCCTTTTGGTCCAGACCGTAGGATGTCTACCGCCACCACCATGCTGGAAAGGTGTGGGTAGTTGGCATGAAGACAGCTGTCCAAGGAAGTTGGGTCTTCCTTGCCTGCATAGAGCAGGACAATGATGGGCCCACTGGATGGAACTTTGGGCGATGTGCCCTGTGTCCATCTCAGCCGCTGTACCAGACGCTCAGGGATGTTCTCCATCCACGGGAAGATGTCCAATCCCGGTGACGGCTCCGTTGGACTTGTCAGGGGGGTAGCTGAAAGGCGTTGGCCCCCTTCATTCAGCCCCACCGAGCTCTTGTGGAAAACCACCGGGTCCTGCTTGATGATGTTGGGCGCCGGAAGTGGGATCGGCTGCTTCCTGGGAGTGTCCCTTGGCGTTGCGGTGTGCTGCCAGTCATCCGGCACTCGGGCCTTCTGGGTGCGGCCCCCCGTGTCAGGGCCCTCGGCACCTGCGGGGAACCGTCCCGTCCCCGCCATATCAGGGCCCTCGGCACCTGTGGCTCGGGACTGAGGCGCCGCCGTTGTGCCGGTTGTGTGGCTGTTCTGATCACGGCGAGGGCGTTGTGCACGCTGGTTCTGCCGTCCCCATCCTTGTTCCGCCGAGGATGGCCGCCACCTGGCCTGTCCCCCCCCTGTGTCAGGGCCCTCGGCACCTGCAGGAGGGGGCTTCTGTGCCTGCTTGGGGCGTTTGCGCCCCTTCTCGCCCCCCCGGGCCTTATCAGGGCCCTCGGCACCTGAGGCCTCCCGGGGGGTAGGGGTCAGCGCCCCTAGTCAACCCGGGCAGTCCTGCGGGAGGTGGTCCCCCAGGCAGATGTGGGTCATTGCCAGGATGAGGTTGGACTTGTGGGTGCGGCCGCAGTTGCCCGGGCAGCCCCGCGCATCCAGTTGTTACAGAACTGGTTCCCTTTCGGGTCGGTGGCTGCCTGCTTGTTACCGCCCCGGGACGCCTGATTGTTCGGGTGGGGGGTCTTACCCTTCCCTTTGTTCCCAGGCTTGCCCTTGGACTTCCCCTTGTCCTTGGACTTGTTCTTGCCCTTCTGAGGTGGTGCGTAGTCCATGGATGTCCTGGTTGATGGGCGGCCCCTGGAAAAGGTCTTGATCTTCTCATAGACCTCACGTGTCCAGAACAATGTGTCCTGCCTGACCGACAGCATGGCCGCCTTGAGGGTGTTGCCCTCATGCATCTTCTCGTGAATCTTTCGCCATGCGTTGCGTTCGGCAATTGCCAGGACGTGGTCCTCTGGCGGGGGAAAACGGCCCCCGATGTCCTCACCATAGAACCACTCGTACCAGCTCTCCAAGTCCTCCCGGGTGATGTCGAACTGGCCGAACTGCGGGAACGAGAGGACGCACATGAGGAGGGTGTTGCGGAACACCGCGTGCATCCTCTCGAGCTGGTGGCGAGTTTTGGGCTCGCCCCGCTCTTCCACCTCATCCTCCCGGTCCCAGCCATCAACCGTGCTCTTCTTAGTGGTCTTCCATGGCCGTTCTCCTGGCTCCGGGAGTGCGCTTACCAGGTATTTCATGGGGATGAAACCGATCTCGCCTCCTGCGCAGAGCTTGAACTGGCGCTTCACCAGCTGGTCGCTTCCTTGAAGGGCCAGCTTGGGTTTGGTGAGCTTGGTCTTCTCCTCCCAAACCCTCTCCAGCTGTCCCCGTTCGCACGAGACCGTGAGATTCGGGGCGGTGTCCCCGGGCGTGTGTGGCCCGGGTCCCGCTGTTGCATGCGCCCCAACTCCCATGGATCGTTGAGCCGCGTGAACCACCTGGAACATGCGGGCCGCGATCAGCCGGGAGGTCACATCCGTGTAGTGGTGGTTGTTGGGGGCGAAGCCCAACTCCCCCGGCGCCGTCTCCCTTGCACGGTCGGGCGAGTCCCACCGGGTCGCGAGGTCCTCCATCGAGACAAAGCCCTCATCCGACAGTGTCGCTTGGATGAACCACGGGATGCCCTTGAGGACCATGAGGTTCCTGGCGGTCTTGTGGAGCTTAGCCACTGCGTCCGTGTACACTCCAGGAACTTCCTGTGGTGGTGCCACCAACTCATCTGGTGTCGCCGCCATGGTGTGGGTGGGCGGGATTTCAAATCACAAGACAAAAGATCAAAAGGTCCACTTGAGCCAAAATGGTGGCCCAAGTGGATACTTATTAAGAGTCAAGACAAGCGACCACCTACGGTTAACGCTTTAGCCCAGACTCTTCAAAGCACCACATTGGTGCTACTGGTACCTTAATCGCGAAACGGTGCATCCTTTACGCCGCATAAGGATTAGTGCCAAAATGGGAGGATTGCCCAGCTCCACTGGGCAGCTCCCCTCAGCAGCTGATGGGAGTAGAATTGATGCCATCCCCAACGGACGGATCGCATCAGCTGCCAATACCAACGGACGAGCTGGTCGTTGGGGAGGTCCTCCCTCCACGTATGCCGTGTGGTCCCGCTGTCGCATTTCAGGGCCCTCGGCACCTGTGCGTCCAGCGGTCCGGCTGCGGTCCACCCGGTGCGGACCCCGTCAATCCGCCGCCTGGGATGCCCGGGGACATCTCAGGGCCCTCGGCACCTGTGTCCCCTGGTTCCCGGGGCACTGGCCCCCTGGGATAGGGGTGAGAACATCTCAGGGCCCTCGGCACCTGTGTCTCCCCCCTCCAGGCCCCTTCGGGGTTGCGTGTCAGGGCCTTCGGCACCTGCGCTCCCCGCTGGCCGCGGGGCTGGGCCCCTGGGGGGGTGCCGGGGAGGGCGTATCAGGGCCCTCGGCACCTGCGCCCTCTCCCCCTGCCTCCTTGCCTTGAGGCATGGGGGGAAGCGTGTCAGGGCCCTCGGCACCTGCGCTATCCACCCCTCACTCAATTTCCGGGAGGACGACCGCCTCCTTGTCCGACTGAGTGTCCACGCTCTCGTCGGTGTCCGAGGAGAGGGAGATGGAGGCCTCGGAGTCCTGTGCTGCGTAGGGCTCCACGGCCATCCACGTGTTCGGGAAGGTGAAATGCCGGAAACATCTGGTGCATCCCAGGTACACCTCCGGCTCAGCATGGAAGTCCTGCTCCGCCAGCTCCGAAATCTTGAGCGGTCCCGGCCTCCAGCCGCACCCCACTGTGACTCCATCTGTGTCCAGTAGGTGCATGCTGTAAGCTTTGGTGGGACCCTTTCGGGCCGTGGTGGCTACCACCGTCAGTGGACCCCGAGGCGGGGGCACCTCATCCGCAGCCATCTTGGTGATGGCCGGCTTGTTGGCGGGGATCACATCCCAGCTGGCATTCGAGGGCGGTGTGTCCGGGACTTCCTTGAACAAGGCCTTCGGTGAGGCCGGGCACTCCACCTTGTCCTCCCAGTCCTCATGTCCGAGGTCGACTCGGACCGCCCTTCCTGCCTCGAGTTGCATGGACGGGAGCTTCTGGAGGACCTGGTCCCAGATGGAGCACACCACGTGTCGCTTCTCCCGGGTGTAGACATCCGCCGTGGACTCCTTGAACCAGTTTCCCAGGTACTGGCGCTGGTCCCTCGGTATGTGCGCCTGGAATGCCAAATCCGGCATGAAGACCCGGAAGGAGTACCATGAGAGTTCAGCCACGTCCTTGACTGGCGCGCCCTGCTTCCCCAAGGCGTCTTTGAGCCACCTCAGGGACCTGTCTGGGGTTCCTGGGCGGGGGATGAAGCCCGTCCTGTCCTTGTTGATCGTGGGGATCAGGTAGTCCATCTCGCGGAACTCCTCCGAGGCCCTGAATCTCTTCCACCACCGCTCCAAGGGGATCCACCATCTGGCCCCCGAGAAGGAGAACAATGGGGCGATGAGCGGGACCGGGTTCCGTTTGATGGCCACTGCCGACGTGGTCTTCGTTTGCCAGGCCAGCAGCTCCAGGGTGTTGCTCGTGGACTTGACCGTCTGCGGCGAGGTGTGCTGCACGTCGTTGAAGCGCGCACTGCAGGCCAGGTTGAACCTGGCCATCGCCATGATGTACCTGTCCACTGCTTTGGTCAGCTCCGGGACCCGGTTCTCCGGCGGGGCCCCTTCTGCCCCTTGTTCCAGGGCCCAAACAATTGCCCGGGTCGGAACCACCGCCTTGCGCTGTGGCTTGACCTGGGTGTCCACCAGCGTCTCCTGGATGGCTTTCCGCTTCTCCAGGAGTTGTTTGTGTTCGTCAACGTTGAGCATGCCGAGTTTAATGGAGAGCCACTTTAAAGTGCCCCACCACTTCTGGAGCTTCGCCGGGGTGACCTCCAACGTGACCGCCTGGTTCATGAGGTGCCGGACGTCGCCGGCCGTCCAGGGGAGGTTCTGGAAGCCGATCTTGCGCATGCCCTCATAGGCCAAGCAGTGTGCCCGGATGGTACGGAACCGGGCATCACCAAAGAGGTGGCCAAACTCCTCCAGCTCCCTGGCCCCCATCACCTGGTGCATGTAGGGGATCTGGTGCCGGAAGGGGATGAAGTATCCCAGGAGGCGTTCCAACCACCTGGCCCTCAAGTGTTGTTCCAACGCTCTCTGAGATGTCGGCAATTGGGTCTTGATCTTCCCTGGTTTCCAATGCCGCCACTTGTTGGCCACTGCCAGGACATCCGGGGCCTCAATCGATCCGGAAAGGATCCACTCTTCGCGGTCCCGGATGGCCTGTTCCATTTCCAGTGGAGAATAGGTGTGCGATTGCCTGGCGCCTGCCGCACGAAACAGAAGTTGTTGCAGGGTCTTAGTAGCGAGCTCCAAATCCGCCTCCTCCAGCGGTTGTGGTTGGGAGCCGAGTATCCTCGCGAGGATCAAGTTGTAGGTGTCCGAGGCCACCAGGACGTGGTTGCCGTCAGGTGCCAGCCCCACGATCCGTGTCCACGGCCGCGGGTCAAAGACCACCGCATCCGGGTTGGCGACCTTGTCCTTTTTGACCCATTCCAGGCAGCACGCCACGAGGATTTCCCCGTCCGACTGCACTGGTGCAAATCCAAGGTCATGCAAAATCAACTGGAGCGCGGTTGGCGCCCCTAGGAAGGTCGTCCCAAACGGGGAAGGGAGGCGGGGCCTCCACATCATCATGATCCACTCGAGCCGGGGGCCTAGTCCCTAGGTGCAAACCCCAACCAAACAACAGGGGGCCCCCCAAAACCCCGGAAAGTCAACCCCGAAACGGAGGAAACGGGGGAAAAAGGGGGACCCAGGGAGCCGCCCCGAAAAGGGAAAACCAAACAAGAGAGGGGAACCAAGGCGCACCCCGGATCAGCCCAAGCCGCGCCAATTTTCCTCGCCTGGTGCAAGTCTGGGCCTGCGCTGTTCCCTGGGGGGGGATATCAGCGCCTTCGGCAGCTGTCCCCCCCCGGGGTGCGCTGCGCATCCGTTCCGGATGGCCGCGGTCCTGGATGGTGTGCCGGAAGATGGCGTTGTCCCGCATCATCACGCGGCCCCCTTCGCGATGTCATCGATGCGCTTGAGCGCAGCAGCCTCCGGATTCCGCAGAATCAGCTCCCAGATGGCATTGGAGACGTGGCCTGTCTGGGTGGTCTGGCTGAATCTGAACCTGGGCACCTTCTGGTCCACGATGGAGACGTCCCGCAACGGGGCCGAGGGCTCCACCCGGCGGTAGTACTCCAGCCGCTCCTTCACCCAGCGGTTGTAGAGGCCCTCCGGCGGCTCGTCCAACACCAGCTGCAAGATGGCCTTGCCGGCCCGGATCTGGAGGAGGCGGGTGCCCCCTCCCCCGGCACGCCAGTACCCCTTACAATACTTGCACATGTAGCCCCCCCGGGTCTCCCCTTTTGTCTTCGGGATGAGTTCCCACGGGGTGACGGAGCTCAGGACCAGGCCACACTCCATGTGCGCCCAGAAGACATGCTTCATCTCCACCGGATAGTTCTTCTTCCGGTAGTCCTTACCCACCACGCCGTGGACGTTGTCCGCCGTGATGGGGGGGTAAACGATCCCCTCATCGCCCTCGCCTCCCCTGGGGCGGATGTCAGGGCCATCGGCACCTGTCCGGCACCCAGGGGCGGAGGGGTCCAGGCCCATCAGCTTGATCATGTCGTTGGTGTAGCCGAGCTTGCGGTAGATGGAGGGGGCCACTGAGTCGGGGACTGCGCCGACCCACCACTGCTTCGTGTTGCAGCGCCAGTTGACCTTCACCTCCGCCAGGGCCCCCGGTCCATGAGGGCCTTGTACACCTCTGGGAACTGCTGGAGGCTCTCCACCGGGACCGAGATGCGCTCGTCGCATACCGCCCGCAGGATCATCTGCTCCTTGGAGTCCGCCACGTCCTGGACCGGGAGCTGCATCACCTCCGCCGGGGTGTCCGTGAGGAAGGCCCGGGCCGCGAGGACCTTGCCCATGGCCCGGTCGCCACTCCGGTCCTGTCTGCGGAAACGGAAGGCCCTCCTCCTTCAGGATCGCCACTCCGGTGGTCTGCGGAAATGGCGGAAGGCCCTGTCCTTTCAGGAAGCACCGCGCGTCCTCCTTCAGGGTCTCCCAGCCCTCCAGGCGGGTCTGATTCTGGGCCTTGTTTTTCGGGCCCCGCTGCCTAGGGCCCTGCAGCAGTCCCAGACTCCCCAGAGCTGGCGCAGGGTGTAGCTGTGCCCGAACATCCCCAGTAGGCCTGGGAGTGTCCAGGACGAGATCTGGCGCGTCCAGTGGAAGTCCTCATCCGGATCGTGGGGGGCAGCCCAAAAGATGGATCGCAGGTCCCCAGGGTAGGGTCGGTCCCCCGCCTTCGCCTGCTGGTTCAACTCATCAACGGAGTACCTGGCCCAGGGGAGTCCACCCACCTGGTGGTTCCTGGGATGCGTACCCTTCTCCAACGCCTCCGGATTCACCTTGGTGAGGTTTTTCGCCCAATCCGGGACGTGTACCGGGCCCGGTCGTCGGACCCAGCGGCCCGCAAAGATACGGACCTCTCCGACCCGTTTGCTCATCATCCAGCGCAGGACCGAGAGCTGCACCTCCGGGTCCTTGGTGTCCAGGCCCACCGGGGTGGCGGACGGCTTGTCAGGGCCCTCGGCACCTGAGCTCGTCACGCCAGAGCCCGAGGCTGGGGGGATGGTGGGCGGCCTGTCAGGGCCCTCGGCACCTGGGCGCGCCGCACCAGAGCCCCCCGCCTTTGGCATGGGGATCCCTGTCAGGTCCGGCAGATCTGACAGGAGGGCCGCCGGGAAGGGATTCCTACCCAGCGAGATGACCGCCTTGGCCTCAAGGTAGGAGTCCGTGAGGGATGTGAGGTCGTCCATACTGAAGTCCCTCCATGCCGTTGTCGGCTCGAAGACCCCAGTCTCAATGGCGACCCGGACCTCACTAGGCCACGCACTGAAGGGAGGCGCGATGGGCTCGAGCATTCTGGTTTCGAGGGAGCCCTTCGCCTGTCTGGCTTGGTGTTTCGCTTTCGCCTCCTCCGCAGTGGTCTGGGCCTGGAGGAGCTCCGGTGTGGGTCTCCCCCAGTCCGCACCCAGCTTGTCCAGCAGCTTCTCACGGAAGAGGTCCAAGTCCAGGTTCTTCAGGAGCAGGCCTCCATCACCTCCTCCGTCAATGGCCCCCCCTTGAAGTTCGTGGAGGACCGCCGCGGAGCGCTCCACCGCTTCCACCTGGTCCGCCTTCTTGGCCTCCTCCTGGGCGATGGTGGTGGCGTTGAGCCGGGTCTGAATCTTGAAGGCCTTCACCGCAGACGGGTGGAAGGCTCTGCATTCCTGGCCCTCTTCCTTGTCGCCTGGCAATGGGGGCCTCTCCCCCGGTGGGGCCGTCATAAACTCCTCGTCCAGCTCCATGGGGCAGTTCCTGATCACCGCCCGGACCGAGGAGGGGACGAAGTCCGAGAAGCTGGCCTGGTCCGGGTTCTCGCAGGCCATCGGGTCGGTGGCCAGCTCGCTGACGTCCACCGAGGCACTGAGCTTGAGGTCGCGGGCCCGGTCCGTGTCAGGGCCTTCGGCACCCGCGGACCGGGCCGCCGTCCAGACCGCATTGCCCTGGTCATCCACCGTCAACTGCCAATGCGTGCCCGCCATCTCCAGGGTGGCCGAGTTGGTCGCCATGTCAATGGGCTCCGTCTTCTTGCCGCACCCCATGCACTTCGTGGCGCCCTTCTTCACCCAGGGCATGGTGCAGCAGGGGCAGATCCAGGATGTGGGCACCTTGCCCAGGGGGCGGTTCTCCAGGCCCCCGTACCCCAAGCCAGCGCGCTTGCCAACCTGCTGTCCCGGGGTGCTGAGCCGGGCCTCATGCTCGTACTTCATCTTGGCGATGTAGAAGGCCTCCACAACGCGCTCCAGGCCCCCCTGCTTGAGTTGGGGGCCCTCAAAGCCTCGCAGGAGCCGCTGGACGTCCTTGGCCTGCAGTCGGCGGAGCCTAGTGGCCGTGGTCGCATCGAAGCAAGGGAAGTCGCCCGCCATCTGGTCGTCGCTGAACTGGTAGAGGCCCTCCGAGACCTTGAGGGCCTTGGTGAACACGCTCCCCCCCGGCGGGGGGGCTGCGGGGTTCTCATCCTCCTCCGAGGACGCCTGCTCCTTGACCTTCGCCATCAGCTCCCGGCGCCTCTGCCACTTGGCGTCTGCCCGGGCATCCAGGCGGGCCTCCTCCAAGCGGGCTGCAGCCGAGGGGAACCTGGGCATCGGCAGCTCCTTCTCGTCCTTCGCCAGGAGCTCCTCCATGGGCACGTCCTCCTCCGGCGGGTTCAGGAGCTCCAGGAACGCCCCTGGGGGGCGTGTCAGGGCCTTCGGCACCTGCGCCACCCCAGGGGCTGCATCTTCCATCGGCTCATCCTCTGCCTTGCGCTTGGCCGGGATAAGGGGGGCCTGCTCCAGCTCATCTGCGCTGGAGAAGAAACGCTCGTCAGGTGCCTGAGGGACCTCAGCAGCCAAAACGGTCCATCCTTCTTCCTCCCTCTTCACGAGGTTCGCCAGGTACTTTGCCATGGAGGCCTTTGCCTTAGCCTTGGCCTCTGCTGCCGCGGCACCAGCGTAGGCGGGGGCGTACATGGCTTTGAGAGTAGGGGAAAGAAAGATTTCAAATCACAAGACAAAGGATCAAAAGGTCCACTTGAGCCAAAATGGTGGCCCAAGTGGATACTTATTAAGAGTCAAGACAAGCGACCACCTACGGTTAACGCTTTAGCCCAAAAAAACACTCCCATTCAACATCCCCTTAAAGAAATAATAGGAATCCGAACCCCCAAACACAGCTGGTTTCCAACCCAACCCAAACGGGGGGGGGGTCTTTTTGCCACCTTTTGTGAGAAAATTGGCGACCCCCTTAAAAAGGAATCCTTCACTACGAGGGGAGTCGAACAATTTTCCACGAAAGGTGGCCAAAAGACCCCCTGAACCCAGGCACTCATCCCATTCGGCCGCCGCCGCTTGACGCCTGCAGGGCGTTCTGCTGGAGGTCCAGGCGCAGCAGCTTGGGGCACCCCGCCAAGGCTCCGGCCAAGACGTTGGCCGCGTCGTCGCTCAGACCGTTGCCCTTGCCACGCGACCGACGACGCTCGAAGCGACGCTCGGACGTTCGTTTCACGGACGCTCGAGGAAAGTTTTGTTCGGCTGAAGCAGAAGAGAAGGCACCCCAAAAAAGGGCTTCGCCTGAAGGACATGTATGTTTGGCAGTGATTTGTTTTATCGTTTGATTTGGGTGTTGTTCGATGCTTCACAAATACTATTTGTGCTACTTGGAAGGCACGCCACTTCTCCGAGAAACAAAGACATGGCACAAAGAATAAAGAGCACATCGACTAGGGCCATGCTGGGACAACCCCCTTTTTTCATTGACGGCAGGCTTCGAAACTGAAACATTTTCTCTCCAAGCACTCGAGGCCCCCATGCTACGATTGGACCTGGAAGAGGGGTCCAGACGCAGACCAGAAATTCATCCCGAGCCCCGCTGAAAGAGCAAAGGACACCACTCCATGTTTTTCCAACAAAGTGGGCTCGACAAGTCTGGCAAGCAGGTTGTCCAAAAAGTAGAATTCCAAAGCCACCACGGCCCACTTCCATCTTAAGAGGGCACATGCTGAGCCGAGGCATAACCCTCAACCATCCGGATCCCAAAGGCTTCCACTTGCTTCCAGCTGCCATCTGCACGCCACCATTTCTCATTTGCCCTATTCCGGTGGGGAAAGTTATCCAAAGTAAAATCAAGGGGCGGACACTGGGGGGGGAAGCGACGTCTGTGTTGTTCACGCGCATGCCCGAAAAACAGACTGGTGTTTGGAGTAGGGCAAAATATTTGGCCGCGGATCTTGGGAATGGCTATTCCGTGAAACGGGAACTCTCTGCCAACACCAAAACTCGACTGATTCAACACACGACGATCATGGCTATTTGGAGTTCAAGCTTGTAACAGAGACAACACACAACAACACCCCAGTTGTTTTCAAAATTTGCACATGTATAGATGTCGATAGTGGGTGCTCGCCCAGGAAAACGTCGTGAAATCAAAGCTGCCTTTGGTTGCCTCGAAATATATTCTTATTGGTTCTCTTCCAAACTCATCCCACACAAATGCGCCAATGATCTGTGGAAACCATGCGAGACCAAACCCGGAATAAGGAAGCCAAACATGTGCCAGCTATTGCTTTCTGGAAATCGTTTGGGGCCAGACTCCTGCAAATTAGCATAGAACCCAAAAGAGGGCCTCCCAAAAGAGCATTCCTCTCCTCCAAATTCAATGCGCATTTTGTGGGTTCCATGCAAATCTGCAGGGTACTCCGCTCCAAAACCCGTACCCCGTTCTGAGGGCATGATTTGTCAACCCTAAAACAAGGAAGACACTTTGACCGCGAACCCCGCCCTTTGAGAAACCCCCATGCCAGGGTGGCCCTGTTGATGGGAAAATATCCTTGGGTTTACCTTCCGGGAGATCTCTGCACTCTTGGGTGGTGCTCACTGCTCACATTCCCCAAAATGATCCCCCGAAATAACAATCAACATGGCGGACGAGCGAGCTCACTATCCAACTAGCGCGCGAACCTAACAAAGCAACTTAAGAGAGAGAGAGAGAAAGTGAAAAACATAAACTTACACAACATATTTGGAAAAACATAAACGGACGGAGAACACAGAAATAAGAACAAAACGAACTCTAAGAAGACTCCTTCTGTTATCTTTTCTTAATTACCACCTAGTTACCTTCCTGAATTCATTTAACAGTTGATAAGAGACCAGGCGATAACAGTCTTTAGGTGTCTATCACTTGACATGTCGTTTTTTTGTGTCACGTTTAGTAGTATCATATCCACGACACACCAACGAAGGGAATTGACTGTGCTAAAGCCCCAGACATGAAATGATTAAGTTGTTGCTTGGTACAAAACTAAAAAGCCAAAACAAAAAAAAACGACCATATTTTTATATTTGGTGTGGCCCGCATTACCAACTGTACGTTTAATAGTTTTCAGCTGATTCTCTGTTATTAAAGATTTGTAAAGAGAGACATGGCTTTCTTGATCTCATGTTGCTCGTGTTTGTTTCCCATGTTCTCATGGAAAACCTGGTAAGTTCTTCAAACTGTACCAACTACAAAGCAGCGGTGAGGCACGCTCCAAGGCAAATTGACACGGAAGGAAAACAAACAAAGGGTCAAACGTTGCCTCTACAAATGAGGTTTCTTTGGGTTGAAACTGCAGCCAATCTAAGTGCGGATCGTTTTCAGGGCTTGTCAACCTTTGGCTATACACGGGAGGCATTTGCAAATGGCAAGCCCTGTTCCTTTCGGACACCCTGACTGGTTGTTGCACCAACTGGCTTCCCCCGGTGTCTTCGGTACGACGGAGTTTGCAACCTATCCGCAGTAAGCACCGGATCGATCAAACTTCAGCTTAGGAACTGATTGTTCATATTCAACGCAGGCTGCCGGGTCACTTTCGGAATTGTAACCATAATATGTTTACCATCATTTCCAGGAGAAAAAACAAAAACGACTTGTCCAGCTTCATGTCCAACCCATGGGATGCCATGGATCGAGTCGACTCGGCGCATCCGAGGCGCCGAGAGGTCCAGGCGCCGCAGCTGTGTGAGCCGCAGGAAGGCGCTGGAGAGCCGCAGCGCGCCTGCGGACGACACGGGGGCCATGTAGGCGGCGTCGTCGGCTTGGAGGCGACCCCCTATGTTTGGTGGCGGTTCAAAGGGAAGCCAGAAGGAAACCTGATTTGTTGTTGCTTTCAGTTGTTTTTTGGGTGCTGTTGTTTGTTTGTTTTCTCTTTTTTTTTTTGTGGAGGGGGGGGGGGGGGGCGACCCACAAAATTCCAATTTTAAAATGGGTTACAGCCCCAAAATGCTGGGATGAGTTCCCTTTGTTTAAGGGTTTGAAGGTTTAGGGGCCCCTATGTTTGGTGGTTTTAAAGGGAAACCAGAAGGACAACCAGAATTTCGGGGGCCCCAAACATGATACACACGCATTTGCAGTTTGGTTGAAAGGGAGGCCGAAAGGAACCCCGCCCTTTTCACGTTTGGTAAGGGAAAACCGACAGGTTTTCAACCACACACTTCAAGTTCGTTGAAAGATCCAAAGGAAAACCACTTTTGTCAACTGGATTTCAGGGGGAACCAAAGGGAACACCGTGCTTTTAGGGTATAAGGTCACGGATTGAAGGGAAACACGGAGGACACCACCATATGCTTGAATGGATCGAGTTCTTGAGCGGAAACCGACTCGAGCAATTTAGTTTTAAAGTTTATCGTTCTGGGGCAAGATTTGTTTGACCCACAGCCATATCTGAGACAGAAATAGAAGGGGTGGGCTGTCTGGACAGGAAAAGAAAGGGGTTCTTGGAAGGGCTCCGCAAAAGTGATTTTCGAAGGGTTCCTCGAAGCTGTAGCGCAAACTGAACAAGTATCAAAACGGTTCCGCAGAACCGTTTGTCGAAGTTCCGAATCAATTCCTGAAATCACGCGCAGTTGTTGCCCAACTCGCGAAAAACTGTGTCGAAGTTCCGCGGCGCCAGAAATCCAGACCCACGCCCCTTCCCGAAACTAATACCATAGACTCCGTAAAACCAGGCAGCAAGGGGCCACCTCCGAAAATGGACAAAGGATTCGGTTCTAGCATGGCTTGACAGAGTGTTCATGGGTTCCCCGAAAATGCCAAAGGTATCTAAAACCCTCCCCCGACCGACGGGAGCCTGCGAAGCCGATCTCGTTCTTCGCCAGGTCGATGGCCTCAACCTCCTGGCGGTTGGCGGGAGCTCTGGGAATGAAACCACGAGATTTGTTGGTATTTGCAGGGGGGATTCCAAGCAAAAAAAACGTTGGGGAATCGAATTCCAGGGTTTCTGAACGGTGGTGCAGGATCATCCACAGTAGGGTTTCAGAAGCCATTGCTTGTTGGCGTGGACGTGGCGGGGATCGTTCAATCCAGGTTTCTTGGGGGTTCAACCAGTATTCATAGGGTTTCACACCTAAGGCACCATGGGAATGAAACCATAAGACGTTTGTTATGTAAGTTGGGGGATCGTTTATCATTCCGTTGGGTTTCTGAACGGTGGTGCGAAACGGATTTTGTCCATCCACAATAGGCAAGAGGAAACCATGGTAGCAACTAGACTGATTTCTCCCCAGCGGATTGGCCAAAAGTGTGAGCTTTTATACCACCTCAATGGTCCAAACCAAAAAGTCGAAGTGCAGGAACTCAGGGAGCGAGGGCAACGATGGGAAACCCTGCCCATGCCTCACCTATGGCTGGGAGCAATGCGCCATGCGAACGGCGAAATGCCTGGGCCCACTGGGTAAGATCAATCCATTAAGCTACAGCTTAGACTACGTGGTTTGCACATCGTTAGAAATTTGTTGGGACCCGTCCAATTCCCGAGAAAGACAGGTGAACAACCCGAAGCCATGGATTTTGTGCTCGGAAGAATCCGCGGGACACTATGTTGTAGCAGTGTATTCCCTCATGTCTGGCCCTTCTGTTGTATTCTCCTCGAGAAATGCCCTTGTAAACTTTTGGCCATGGGACTGTCAACAAAACTCATCCCTCCTAAATCATTGAAACCGAGTGGGTACCTCAGAACCAATCTTTGTCGTGATAAGGGTAAAGTATGCACCAATTATTTAGCCCGTGGCCCGTATGTTATTTGTCTAGGTAACCAGGTATGCTTACCTCCAGGTTTTATATGATGGCTTCCTGAGATTGCCTATAGTGAAGCACTGGGTTAGGCAGTACGTGCTTTCAGCAGAGTGGTTGGTGGGCATGAATCCTCACCTAACATGTGTCCACCAATGGGTCCCTCGTGTTGTATGGTG
Source organism: Effrenium voratum (assembly GCA_963377175.1). Classification (NCBI taxonomy): domain Eukaryota; class Dinophyceae; order Suessiales; family Symbiodiniaceae; genus Effrenium; species Effrenium voratum. The sequence goes on along the minus strand of CAUJNA010003461.1, from coordinate 289,834 downwards.
GTTTCGCAAAATAGTGGTCCCCTCGGGTCCCCTACTTGCTTTGCTGTTGGTTGCCCCGTAACCTTTCTTGTCGGGGTGAGAATTCCTTTCATCTTTCGGGAACAAACATACGAGTTTAAAAACCACTCGAGATGTAGCTGGACACCTGCTCTGTTGTGTGCACATTGGACCAAACCATGCAAGTCTTGGGAATAGCTTAGCTCGAAGGGGACTAACCATACTAACCCCACTGGATTAATAGCCAGCGGACCCCAAGCATAGGTGATTTGGAAAATCCATGACACTGGAAAATGAATAGAACCAAAGTGAAACCACCACCATCTATTCGTTCAACCAAACTAAGCAAGCAAAAGGACCCCTACTGTGGATGGACAAAATCCTGCACCACCGCTCAGAAACCCTCGCGTAATTCGATGCCCCTGTAAATACCAACAATTGTTGTGGTTCCAACTATGGTGTGGTGTGAAACCGTATGAATCATAATGCTGGTTGATAAAGTGACCGTCATGGTTTGATAGGTCGTGTGACACCCAATGAATACTGGTTGATAAACCTACCAACCAATGCGAATGGATTTCGTCCACCCTCCAAACCTGGGCTGTTCCCCTTTGATCCGCTGCTAAACGTGTTTAACTTTTCGCGGTTTAGTGGAAACTACCGCTAAACCAACCAAAAACAGCACTGGTGTCCTTTTGATAAGTACATGGCCCTGGCAAAGGGAATAAACCACATCTAAACCAGCGCCATCTATTTGCAACCAAACTAACCCAAAAAGGACACCTATGCCACCAAGAAACCTCGCTTCCTGAGAGGACAGCCAAGAACAAAGTCCAAACTGTTTGCTTTCCAGAAAACAAAAAAAAAGGAAAGAAGAAAAAAAGTCGTAAGTCCAGAAACCCACCATGAGAGCCTGCTCCCCCCGTTTTGGTTCTCTCTCCTCGTTGAGGCGCTTCGCCAGATGCTGTGCCCCCAGGTGGCGCATGCGCGCGTCCCGCAGGCGCCAGCGCCGGATCCGATCCCAAGGCACCAGGCCCCCGTCCCTGCGAGTGGATTGGGCCAAAACTCGAGGGGTTGAGTCACTGAGTCCAGGTCCGCCCTTTTCAACCATCCTTCTTCGGCAAAAACCAGCCAATTTTTTTCCGGTTCCGCTTTTTCCGTGGGTTTCCGGGCAAGGATTTGGCCCAAGGGAAATGGAGCCGAACTTGCTGGCAAATTGGACCCCCCTGCAAAAAGTTGTTGTTTTTTGCTTCTTCTTTTTGTTTTTCTTATAAACCGTTTGGTGGTTTAGTAAAAACCGCAACTTGATTTCAACCAAAAAGTGAAAGTCTAAAAACCCAACCCAATAGCAGTCAAGGATGAAGGGTTCCTCACGTCCCAGCGAGTGGATTTGGCCAAAAGGAGCCGAACCTGTTGGTTCACCACAAAATGGTCCAAACACCAAAAGTGACAATAAGGAACTTGTTGATCAAAAAAATATACGATCCAAACCCAACAAGAAAAGGTGATTGGGTTCACAAAGCTGACTAACTTTTGTGATTGACCAAGGTGTTTACCGCAAACATGGCCCAAACCCAAAAGTGACAATGAGAAAAAGGAACCCAACTTTTTGCTCACTATGGTTTAAATGGTAAAGGGCCAGTTTTTCGAACGAAGGTGAAACACATTGGCCAGTTGATGGTCCAAGCCCAAAAAGTGACGAAAGTCATCATGAACTCAGAGAGATGGCTTTCCCTTAAAACGGTGTCCTCTGGTGGGTTCCGTGCAGAGGAGAGTAACCTCAAGCCAAAATATCTATCCATGAGGGTCTCCCTTGTCTTGCTGGTGCGATCGGTAGGGAATGACCTTCCGGGTGTTGAGAACGAACCTAGAGACTCTCCTTTAAAGGAAACCACCAGTTGGATGGCTTTTCACGGGGCATTCCCTCATTCCCTACTGAGCACCAGCAAGCTGGTGGGGAGGTGACGTTTCCAGGGGAGCCTTTTGCCACAAATCCACATCGATTTCCAAAATGCGATGTTTTGGGTGTAAGAACCGGGACAAACCAACAGCATACCTCTCGGATTTCTATGGAAGCTTCCCCATTCTTTCCTCAGGAAACCATCAACAACTCTGGGGAAACGGCTGGTTTTTGAAAAGAACGATGGTTGAACAGAATGGGGAATCAACCCTAGAACGTTTCTTTGATTTGTGGTTTTAGAGTGGTTTTTGCCCAGAAAAAAAGGAGCTAATTC
>CAUJNA010003461.1:270103-277603 GCA_963377175.1 Effrenium voratum | reverse complement strand
ACCATTTCAGTAGTTGAGCGTCATCTCTCCCGCCTGTCGCTTTTGCGAGGCGCGGTCCTGTCGGAAGATATGGACAAAAAGCGTAGGGTGGCCTCCTTTAGGCTTTCCTTTGAAACCCTAAGGGAACTTTCATGAGTAATTGTTTCTTAAAATAAGGGTGCCCCTAAAGAGGGTGGTTTCTTGTTGGGTTTCCCTTACAATATCAACCCAAGGTTTGTCCGAACCCCATTTGAGAGAAAACCATTATACTTACTTCCTGACTCTCGAATAGAACACCCCCTTTCATCAAACAGGGGTTTGTCCATCGTGGAATCCAAAATAAGTACATTCCCAAGCCCAGGTGTGTTGGCGATACACTTCGCTCTTTCCGCCAACTGATCAACCCCAAACCTCAGACTGAAAGGTGGCTTTATCATCCTCATTCTATCAGGTAAGCCTTAATTAGTGGTTGGATTGGTGCAATGCGATTTTTAGGCCCTGGTGTTGTACAGGTTGTTGTAGAGAAGTTTGGAACTACGAAGCACGAATCCAAGACAATCACATGGAAGCTGATTCTAGTACCCGGATCTCACCCAATGGCTGTTTAAAGAGGAAAGCAAACTTTTAGGGGAACCCAAGAGAACCACCACCATTTCAGAGGGTTTTCAAACAAAAAAACACAGGACACCCATGTCCCCATTTCCAACCAAATAGGACGTCTGGGGCCATAAGGGTCCTCCACAGCGCGCGCGGCTGCAGACTTCCAGTCGATCAAGGAGACATTCTTCTTGGCCCAGCGAGCTCGTTCAAAGGCCCCAGTACCTAAGAGGACTCCGACAGGAGTGCCAATGACCTGACCAACCGGGTTATTCATAAACCAAAAGCAAACATGGAAATCAGCAGAGGTTTGGAGTTAAAGATGCTTACCCAATAAAAAGGCTGCAGAACCGTTGCCCCCGTGGCATATAACCTCCATACCTCCGAAACCCACCTGGGTTGGAGAAACGAATCAGTGGCGAATGTATGGTAAAAACTGCTGTTCATGGTGACGGTTCTCTTAGGAGGAACCTTCCAGGGGGTCATCTTCGACCTCAAGGTGTTTTGACCATAGCAATGAGCACCAAGCTGAACCAGCTTTCAAGCCCAGAAAATGTTCATACATTGTCTACCGTAACTGGACTGGGTTTACCTTGTCTCATTGCAACATTCGGGCTGGACAATCTAGTGTCTGGTGTCTCAACCAAACGCCCAAACTGGACGGGAAAAAACAAACAAACCAATGACCGCGAGATGGAGCTCAAGCACTGGCAGCTAAACCCCAGCTTTCTGAGTTAGAGGCGTTCGAAGTATTTCACTCGGCTGAAACCGCTTGAAAGGATCTGGAAAGCAAAGGTTTGTATAGGTCTAGGTCGCATTGGCAACTTGACTAAATATTGGCCAAACAAGAGAAGTCAACAGGTAAAATGATCTAAATGCTTTGGGCAGGTGAGACATGGTGAGACACGTCGTTGCGCAGCATGCTTGCTTCATGTTGAATGCGACTTCACTTTCAGCTGGCAGTTCCACCCCAGCCACCAGTTGGTGGCTTGTCCAAGTACGGGGTTCGTCCATCCCTGCCGAGCGGAAACTTGATTTTGTCCACAGTCCGGCTCGTGGAAACAAAAAGCTGGCCATCTTTCTGTTGGCATTTCCAGGTATGTTTTCTGGAGGTATTGAGCTTAGAACAACTTGTCTGAGGGCTATATACTGCCATATCTGCGCTTGTATTGGCGGCGTACCTGCGTATCCATAACCCCATACCTGAACAAGCCTGCGTTTCCATCTTTCGGTGGGATCGGCTGGGGAGCCCGACCATCAGAGGGCACCTGGGCCGATCGACCTGAGCACGCTGGGGGGGGGAGGGGCTTCCTGTAAAAAGGTGGCCAAGCACTCGAACAACTGGTTGGTTTCTCATGTCAACTTCAGATAAATCATGTCATGGAATGTCACAACAATTCCAAGACCTGAAAGAACATTTGGATCCCCAAGACAAGGACTTACATCATGAGCTCGTTTTGATCCCAGGTGGGCTTCGCATAACATAGGCAGGCCATGATGTACATGACGATTTATGCCCACCAACCAGGTTTTAGGGCACTCCTCAACTCATAGCAGTATAATATCCCCTGTACAAAGGTCATGGGGGGCCTGTTTCATGGCTATTCCCCCTTCTACACATGCTTCTCCGGGCAACGTAATGACAAACCTGAAACAAGTTGGAGCAAACCTTTGAAAAATAATCTCTGTTCGGATTGTTGCTTGACGCTCGCCGACATGAAATTGAAATTGCTACCCCCTCCAATTACGCACTCGTGTGTCTGTTTATGTTGAAGAACCATGTGTTCCATGGTAAGTACCTCAGGAGCTGACACCATGCCCAAAAATCGTGACTAGTGGGAGTACGGAGGAAGTGAAATCCGTCTGGCTGCTGGCCCAGTCACGGTCTGGGGTCGAGCTTGCAGAGACCTGCACAAAAGATATGCAACAAACCAAGTCAGGGACCATGGAACCCCTCCCCCTCTAGATGATCATAATATGAATCATATGTCGCTGGTATTGTGGTTGAGAGTGTTTGGTTCACTTGCAGCACTCTTTCGCAGAACAAATGCTTCATTCGCGCGAATTTCGTTTAGGAGACTGCCTGGACATATATGGCGTGTCTGCGCAAATAACTTCACAAGCCGAACATCAGGGGAACCCTGCTGTGGATGGACGAAATCCATTTCGCACCACCGCTCAGAAACCCGGGTTTCTGTTTCGATTTTCCCGTAAATGCCAACCAGCAATGGGCTTCAGCCATGGTTAAGTGGCGCGACCGGATTTCGTCCGTCCATCAGTAAGGAACCGTCAGGAGCTGACGCCTCCGAGCCGAGGGGTCCGCGGTTTGGGGAACCACTCCGGGCAGCCGGGCTGGAGCTTGGGATTTGCCCCGTCTATCCGGGATAAACCTGGGTGGCCCCTCCGGTGTGTGGCTTTTTTAAAGCAAAAAGTATTTTGGTCGAGCCAAACAAGCAAGTATGAGAGGCGCCAGAGGTGAGTACAAAAGAAAACGGAACCAAAGCAGTCCAGTCTACCTGCAACCCCGAGTGGCTCACCTAAAGCCGATGCATCTTGAGAATCGGCTTGGGTTGATTCAAAGGCCAAAGGGAAATCACGCACAATTTGGCGGACAGCAAACCCATTTCGCCTTTTCCCGATCCTTGGGAGTCTCGGGCGTCTCCAGTGTCAGCGAGGAGGTTGAGCTGCCTGCCATATGAAGCCCCCGAACCCAAAACTTTTTGATCCCGTACTCAGCTTCCCTCCAACGGGTAAATTGAATTGGTGGTTTGGAGGTGTTCCCATCTCTACAAGAACCAGGGCGTCAAACCTCAAAGCCGCCAATCCAACCCACCAATTAACGCTTTGCTGACTTGCTACCAGCGGACGAGATTCTGCACCAGTCGAGCCTGTTAAACTGGGATTATACCCACTGCAGGGTTTTGTCCGTGTACTGTAAATTATTCTGGTCTAGTCCTAGACTCTTAAACCACTCCAGGGGCCCCTGTCAAAAGTTCAGTTTCTAGTGGGATGTCTCATAAATCTCGCCACACTTTAGACATCTAAGTCTAAGGGGACGGAAACTGCCAACTCTACCCCGAAGCATGAGACAAAAGGACTAGCCTTCACAAGAGAAGCAACACTGGCCTGTGGCGGTGCAGGTTTTCCTATATTTGGATCTGCTTGTGTATGCAAGTCACTTCTGTGTCTATATTGTTTGCACTTGCTTTGCTTTTGTTGAGCTTTGTTTATAAGCTGAGATCCACCATTGACTGATTTATAAGGAACATGTTATTGGAACAAACATCCTCTGTAAATCCTAATTTGAACAACTAAACTGAATCCCAATGTAAAATAGAAATCCTGATTGGATAAACTATGTTTTAACTCAGTTAGAATTTGAGTAGACATTGATACATGAGATTAAGTATAATTTAAAAGGGAAAGAATGCAGAGGTTCAGCCATTGTGTTTTGTTTTAACCTAGCCCCAGTTGTTTGCTTTGCTTGCGTTGAGCTCTTGTTGAAGAAATTGCAAAACTGATTTGTAAAGACAGCTCTATGCAAAACCCAATGTCAAACAAATCTAATGGCTATTTAAATTGGACTTAAATTAGATTCAAACATAGAAATCCTGATTGGAGTTTGCCCGCACGAAGCTCTATTTTAAGTCAGATAGAATTTGGGTAAAATTCGATAAATACATTGAGCATGGTGTCAGAAGGAAAAAAACCAAGGCACGGAAATCGTACTTTTACCCAGCCCACAGTACTACCATGGTCAGAAAGACAGTAAAACACTATGTTGAGGAGCGTTTTTCATACTGAGTTGAGATCTCCTCCAACTGCCGCTCTCTAACATTCAAGTAGAAATTGAACAGAATTTGAATAGGACTCAACAAGGAAATACGTCTCCCCAATCCTATTGAAATTCTATCTTTCTAGATTTACCAATGGACTTTCCGGGCCATAAAACTTTACAATTCAACTTGAGGTTAGAGAGAACTTGACGAGGAAGGAATCCAATCAAAAATGTTCAATCCAAATCAGGTTGAAATACAGTGGGTGGACAAAATCCTGCACCACCTAAGGAACCCTAGAATGATGAATCCACCGCAAATACCAACAGACGAAGGTTTCCCGTGGCCTCAAAGTGGTGCAGGATTTCGCCCATCCACGGCAAAAATTGCTCTATTTCAAATTAGAACTTACGTAAATCAATTAAAATTCAAGCACAAATAAATCACACAGAGGTCACCTCCAATGTGCATGTTAAGCTCGACTCGTAAGTAGGATCTTAAATTTATAAAAATACGTTGCCATATAGAGCTTTACAAGTCTATTTGTGTTTAAAGAACTTGATAAGCAAAGACTCTGGTCACAATGTATAGATTGAATTGGAATTAACATAAGAAACCTTGTATTTCAATTTAGACTTTACACAGGATGGCCTTTCCATATGTGCCTTTACAATTCAGCTGCCATTAAACACAATTTATGCAAAATGAGTTCAACTCGAATTTTCATTTTAACCTGGACTTTTGAATAAGCTCGAGACAACCAAAAACACAAAACGAAAAAGACACGATTCGCCCAGAACTCTTGGCACAGTGAGTGGCTACTTTTAGAAATAGTGTTGTCTGAGGATTGTCTTTTACTTGTTACGTGTTGTTTGGTCGTCTTTTTCTTGGTTTCTGAGTTTTCCTCCGAGTGTTTTGTGGTTTTTGGTTTTGGGCAGGCTTGCTCCAGTGGAGTCTAAGAACTGTTTGTTGGTTTTGGGTTCTTGTTGATTTGTCTTTTTTGCTTTCTCTAGGATTCTTTTCCTTTTTTTGAAATACAGGAATGCATTAAAACAACAGAAAGGACAAACGATTACACACATCTCTCACAAGCAACAGAAGAATACGCTATTTTCACAGTTCCAACAAAACATACCAGTGTAGTGCCACAGTTCCCTGTGAAAACAACTACCCTGGAGTTTAGACATAAGCAATCCAGCTGGGGTGACTGGGCAGGTACTATGCTTAGGAGCACACCGGGAAGCAGTTTTGGTTGTGTGTATTCACACGGAAGGTCGTTACTATTAAGAAATCACCGAGCTCCCATACAAATGTAGTACTACCGCGTGCGAACCTCCATAGAAGCCATCAGGATACATCAGGATGATCTGACTCTCTGCGTTTTCGGCATGTCCTGTCCGGAGTGTTCAGCACCAGCGCCATGGTAACGCAGCTTGGCTTCTCGATTCAACCAGATTCCCGACTTGGTGTCTTTGTCTGATCTGAAGCCCTTTTCTTGGCTTGCCAATCTCGAAGGTGGTTGCTAACATACGGGCAGGTCTTAAAATGGGGGGGCCAAACAAATAGCGGTGTCCCGTTTGCTTCCCATCAGAACAAAAAATGAACCCAACAAGGGTACCCTCAAACAAAGACAGACCCATAAATGCACCGTACATACCTTCCTGAGCGGATTGGCCAAAAGACCATTTGCCGTTTAGCTTGCCAAAAAGCGCTTTCAGTCCAGGAGCCCAGCGAGTGAGACAAAAAAAACACCTTCCATTCTGGGTAAATGGATTTTGGCGGAGGGAGTATGCGGTCAAAGAAACGGGACACTTCAATTCCCTGAGTGGGACACTTGGAGCTGCATTCGGAAAAATGTCAATCGGGCAGGCGCAACTGGTGCAAATGAGAAGCTCCCCCTCCCCTTTCCCCCCGAAACAAAAACAACGCTCGGCATGCAGCGCAGTTGTTGAGTAGTATGGCAGAAAGAATCGGAACCCATGGGGCTTGACGATTTGCGGGGAAGCCATGAACACATTCACACACAACCACAACCACAACCACAACCGCAACGACAAACAACCACAACCACAACCAAACAAAAAGGGAAAACTCATTGGTTTCTCTGAGCAATTGGCGTAGGGATCCTGAACAACCCGGAGTCGAGCGCTCGAGCGCGCCTCTTCTGCGGCGCAGCGCTGGGGCGCTTCCGCTCGGCTGCAGGCGTCCTGAGGTCAATGAAACGAACCGAAGCCTTGTCCGGGACAGGAAGCAAAAACAGGGGATACCCCTATGATGTCGATCCTCTACTAAAAAAGGAGGTATTTACCAACAAAAACCCAGGTTTTTCCAAAAATACACTAGAACAAGTGGGTATTTGGAGTAGGGGATACATTGACCTGACATCACCTGGGAGTTTCTCAAACTGGATTTGGGACCTTTGGTTGGCAGAAGACAAATAAAAACGAAAGGACATTGTTACCATTTTGGGGGTGGTTGTCTATCCCAAACGCCTGGGATGGTTGAATCATGTACCTTCAACCCCCAGCGCAATTTCACAATCCCTGGTTGTTAAGGGGGTGTCAACCCTACAAAAAGGATGCAGATTTACAATGGACAACCATGTTGCCCAAAAGAACTAGCTGAACATGTGAGTAGGGGGCAACCGCTATGACCCCCAAAATGAAGCTGTTGGTCTCATCCAAGGGGTACAAGATCTTCTCTGCGCAACTTTTTCGGCAGCTTCGGTTTGCGAAGGGCTCACGAAAGGTTCCTTTGGTAGGGCGGCCGAATTTTAGGGCTTTTCGATGTCTCACCCGGGATTTTCATGTGTTTTTCTTCTTCTCTTTTCTGCCGTTCCAGTTCGGTGTGTCCTTATAATTTCAACAGGGCACCCCAGCATGGTTCCTGCAGGTTTCCCGTTGAACACCCTTCAAACAAAGTACGCCCAAAATGTGGGAACCGCGGGAAAAACCGCTGTTCTTCTTCTGCACAGAACACAAAAACTATTTACCGAATCCATTTTTGCATAACATCCTCACGATCAAGCTTGGTTTAGGACACCATCGGGCCCAGACCCGAAGAAGCTGGAGTCGTGACAAATACCCACACACAAGTCGTCTTACTCCAAATACAACTGGCTTGAAACACAAAGTTCTGGCAAACCGGG
>CAUJNA010003461.1:260103-265103 GCA_963377175.1 Effrenium voratum | reverse complement strand
CAAAAGGACAATGGCAGGTTCTACAAGTGTTGTACGTGGGATTGGGTCCCTGTTGTCTTGGCTCATTTGTAGGATCTGCAGCCAGTGTCTTCGACTGCGTAAATCAATGATGATTGCAAGCTAATTGTAAACGCCTTCGCGTTGCCCGCCTCGGCCAGAATCCTTTTGGCTGGCTTTGTGTTTTGGTTTGCCTTGAAGTGTTCAAAGGCTAGATAGAACGAGAGCCGCAGTCAGAGAGCCACAGAAGTGGACTGGGGCCAAGCGAAGATGTACGGAATCTTTCTACCGGGGGGGATTTTAGCGGTTTCTAGGGAGTGTTTGGTGGTTTCTAGAGGGCAGAGAACCCAGGAATCGAACCGAGAACCGTGGAACCGAACCGTACGAACCGAACCGTCTGCGAACTGTTGTTTTCACAAGCCGAACCGAACCGAACCGTCCAGAGGAAAACAACCGAATCGTTAGGTTTAGAGCTTGGCGAGCAGCCAGACAAGGCTCCCTCAGACAAGAATGCAACTTCAGCCAAAATGCTAACAATTTGCTCTTACATAGCCATGCTGACCAGAGAGCCAGTCATTTAGCTGGACAGGGTCTAAAGACATAAGTGGTCCCTCTGGAGTAGGCCCAAGTACAAGCAATCTCCCAGGTTGCTAAACAAAACTAAACTTCAGCAGCCCAGGGCAGGCTGTGATGCATTGCCACCAAAAGACATCCCACCAAAAGCGACCTCAAGGCCCTTGCCCTTGCTCAACCAACATATTGGGGGAAGGTATCTGCTGGCGGGACTGAGCTGATGAGACTGGAGGTGAAGCTGGGCGTATGGCTGCTAACTGACGGTGGCGGTGAAGTGGTGGGTCGGGCTGGAAAGGCTCGAGGTGAGGCTGGTGAGGCTGGAGGCAGGCTAAAGGTAATCGGTGAGGCTGGAAGTGAGGCTGGAGATGAGGCTGGAAGTGAGGCTGGAGCTGAGGCTGGAGATGAGGCTGGAGGTGAGGCTGGTGAGGCTGGAAGTGAGGCTGGCGAGGCTGCAGACGGCTGGGTCGTGAGAGTGGTGGTGGAGCTGAAGGTGAAGCTGGAGGTGAGGCTGGAGGGGATGCTGGTGAGGCTGAAGGGGAGGCAGGTGAGGCTGGAGGGCTGGAAAGTGAAGGTGGCTGGTGAGGTGAGGCTGGAAGTGAGGCTGGGCAGACGGCTGGCTGGAGGTGAAGGTCGTGAGAGTGGAGATGGAGCTGAAGGTGAAGCTGGAGGTGAGGCTGGTGAGGCTGGAGGTGAGGTTGGAGGGGATGCTGGTGAGGCTGAAGGGGAGGCAGGTGAGGCTGGAGGTGAAGGTGGTGGGGCTGGAGGTGAAGGTGGTGGGGCTGGAGGTGAAAGCGAAGGTGATGTGATGCTGGTGAGGCTGAAGAGGGGGACGTGAGGCTGGAGGTGAAGGCAGGTCAGGCTGGGAAGGCAGGCGAGGCTGGAGGTGAGGCTGGAGGTGAAGGTGCTGCAAGCAGCAGGCTGGCTGGAGGAGGTTGTAAGGCTGGAAGTGAGGCTGGTGAGGTTGAAGGGGAGAGGTGCAGCTGGGGGTGGAGAGGCTGCAGGCAGGCTGGAGGTGAGGCTGAAAATGAGGCTGGAGGTGAGGCTGGAGGCGAGGCTGGTGAGGCTGCAGGCAGGCTGGAGGTGAGGCTGTGAAAGTGGAGGTGGTGCTGAAAGTGTTAATGAGTGCCTTGTGATAGAGACAGGAGGCTGGCACGCCGAGGCTAAGAGTGTGGCGCGCGGCTGGAAGTGGCACAGTGCAATCATCCGTGAACCGAAAAAATACCATAGTAACCGAACCGAACCGAACCGATTTCAGATGAGAAACCGAACCGAGCCGTAATTAAACAGGTTAGGTTTCTGGAAACCGAACCGAACCGAACCGTGGCCACTCTGAGAGGGGGATTTTAGCGGTTTCTAGGGGCCGGACGGACAAACTTTGTGGGGAAGGGGGTCGCGGCCTGGGCCGAGGCGAACTTTTTCGAAAGACGCCCAGAAGGCAAAACGAAATTGAGCGATGCCCAGAATCCACTCTTTGGGCTCTACCGGGTTGTTCTCACGGGATTGCCTTAAGACTATGTTTCATGTTTGTCACACACATGTGTGTATATATATACACGCATACAGATTCTCTTTTAGTCCTGCTCAAGCTTAAAAAGGAATTCAATATCGGAGGAACTCCATATGTGTTGCACAGCCAACAAAGCCAAGGAACAACGCCCTTTTTGTGCCTCCTAAAGGAGCACAACGCCTTTGAACACCATGAATCAGGGCTCTCTCCGTTTTTCCTGAAACATCGCCCCAAAAACTGGGCCAACCGGCAAGTGAAAAACTTCCCGAAAGGAGACTGTGCCAATGACCGAACAAATCTCATGGTTCAGGAATTAGAAGGGCTACAGGCCAAAGGGGCCCTATTTTTTGGATAAGCCGGCCTGAGGACAAGCCGAGGCAACTTATGAAACCGGGTTTAACAGGCAAATCGGCCCCCCTCCACCCCGTACATGTCCCTCGCCCTGCCGAGCGGCTCATAAGAAGTCCAACTTCGCTGATCTCTCAACCTGCCGACATGTCAGATCCCATGGGTCCCTTCGGGCAAAGAAGCTCTTGGTCGAAGGGTTGTGGTTTCCTTACGAGCGAGGAAAAAGAGGTTGCCAAGGGAGCCATCCGCCTAAGTTCGTAATTCAGTGGGCAAGGAATTGCCCGAGACCTTGCCAGTCATCTCGAAAGCTGGAACCCCTTTTTTCTTGGGATGGTTTAGGGAACCAGAAGAAAGCCAGCCACTTGGAGTAGCCCGGACTTGCCAACCCCAAAGCTTGACTTGCCATGACTATACCCAACGAACTATTTGATTGCCCCACTCTTTGAGCCCAGTGCTTCCATTTGCTTAAGCTTCCTGGAAAAAATAAAAATATGTCCAGTAGTGATAGACTCCCTTTAAAACCAACAAGGGACAATTTAAAATATTCTTAAGCGAATGGAAGAGTGCCAGTGCTCGATTTGGACAAACCGTCTCCGGACCCGTTTCGGCCGTTCCGGTCCTCTGGTCTTCGCTCGGATCTTTCCCTCGGAGGCGCTTCGCTCGCTGAGGTTGCAATGAGCGGCCAACACCCAAGCTGACTGTCTAAGGTGGCTATGATGATCAGATATGGCCATGGGTCAAAAGCCCGGTTTTCCCCCAGTGAACATCCCAAGCCCCCCACTAAAATAGACTAAAATGGGTGGTGCACCTACCCCAACATGGTAATTGGTTTTGACCCACAGCCATATAGGCCATACCATACACTCTGCAAAGCCAGGCAGTAGGGCCACGGCCGAAAATGGACAAAGGATTCGGTTCTAGCATGGCTTGACAGAGTGTTTATGGGTTCTTACAAACCGAATCAGTCCCCTAAAATGCCGAAGGTATCCTTTTGGTTTCCAACTAAACACTACTAAGCATGCAACCAACAGGGAGATACTAGAACCACCTGCACTTCCCAATAGGACTCGGTTTCAGGCTCTCAACGCCAATTAAAAAGCAACCAGACCCGGGTTCCCTTGCGACACAAGATGAGCATATGGTTTAAAGTTTAAACCATGCTTCAAACTGCTTGCAACAGACCCGGTGGCCCGGTTGCAAAGGTGATAACCTTTTGGAAACTCCGCGACGCCAGAGCTGAAAAACCGAAAGATCAAGAGGCGAATTGTTCTTTCCCAACCGAGTACACGTATTGTGTCTGAGAGGGGTTGAGTGTGGAGTGGAGCTTGTAATCACATGGCTGGCCAAATGAGATCCACATTATGTGTGGTGTTGCTTGTTGTTGGGCGACTGTGAGCGAAGGGCATTGAACTTGAAACACTTGGTTGGCCTGGCCGCCGTCCTCTGATAACTTTCAGGCAAAGGCAAGCGCAGCACTGGGCTTTGTTGCAGATAAGCATCTGAAGTCCATCGATCTGCTTGCTGAGCACAAAGAATGGCGGAGCGTTCCACTCATCCAGCATCTGAAACATGCCTGGCGTCCCAAACGTTGGCCCTGTCAAGGCCGCCGGCCGTCTCCAGGGGTTCAAAATACTAAGGGTCCCTTTGAACCCTTTTGGCCCGTTCATTGCATGGCCCCGGCCGAGTGACATGAGTATGTTGAGGCTAGTCGTTGATATTCGTTGGCTATTGTTGAAACCGCTGGTGGCCCACGATGCATCAGTCCAGCTGAAGAAAAGCAAAAAGTGCCATCCACATAACTACGGGTACGATCCATTCCGAGCCAGGAAACCTAAACTCGGGCGGGCCCGCAACCCATGACCCAATGGGATGCAAGGGGCTGCTTGACCTTTGCTTTACAGTTGATTCTAGGTGAATTATAATAATTCACCAGCCTGAAGTAAGGTGGTTGGAGGGATATTCCCCACATAAACCACCATTTGGGGTAAATTCGGTCGCGTGAGGTCGTTACAATTCACCCAGAGTTGAAGCAATAAACATCGGGGGTTATCAGGGTCCGTGGGTCCCTTCAGCCCCCGCCGACATGTGAGCAATGGACCAAATGATCAAGCACTCGTTTGGGCGGCCCCGCCCTGTAAAAAGTCCAGATCAACTGCCAATTACCGGCCTGTTCGGGACCCCTTTCGTCCAAATCATTCAAGTCACCACGGAAAACTGGAAAAACTCATAGGATGGTCGCATCCTCCAACAGCAACCGGGACCAATCACTCCGGGAGCCCCGGGGCCCCAAAGCCTCCTCCTCCTCCTCCGCCTCCGCCTTCTTCCTGCGAAAAAAGCAGCTCAGTCCAATCGGAAGTCTGGGTAACCAGCCCTGCTCCTTCCAAGCTTTACTTGGTGGGTCCCTTGGTTGCCTTGGACTTTACAGGGAGATGGGATCACTGGGAAGGCCTGAGTGTTGTAAAAAAGAAAAAAGAAAAAAACTGGCGCAATGAGGATCCAGAGCTAACGCTTCAGCCCAAACACCCGCGTTGTTTCAGAGTGTCTTTCACAGACACAGCCAGGCTTGGCCAAGGTC
>CAUJNA010003461.1:97603-255103 GCA_963377175.1 Effrenium voratum | reverse complement strand
GGAAAAGCTTTGGCTCTGCTAGGCACAGGACATCGACCAACTCAGGACATGCGGATGGGCATGTGTGTCCGTGCATGTGTGTCCGTGTTGTGTGTGTGTGTGGGTGTTTTTTCAGGGACCCTTTGATGGACATCATTTAGGTGGGGATGCATGTCCACCCACCACTTTTCAGGTGGTTCCCTACTAAAATTCATTGCCACATGTCTCTGCCATGGCTCCATTCTGCTCTCAACTGGTTTTTTTTAATGGCCTAAGGCGGCGCCGCTGGAGCAGCAGAGTCCCAACAAGGGCAACTTACCCTCTGACCCTGGTGACTCCCGGAAGAAGAACTACCTTCTTTTTGGAGGAGGTCTGCCTGTCGGAAAATCCGCATTCGGCCTGCTAAGGCAAAGGAAACAACACTATTTGCCAAGCTCCTGTGCTCATTCCCTGACGTGCTTCTGGCCATTGTCTTTCCATGCGCGCAGCAAAGCAAAGGATGCACCGCTGCTTCCCAAGTCCAAGACCCCAGTCCAGAAAGCAGTTGGGACCCGACTTCTCGCAAGTACCCCTCTGTTAGCTTATATCAAGAATTTGACGACATCTTCCAAGGATGGATGAAGCTCCGTACTCAAAAGGCCACCAAGTGGTTCAGGACTTTGTCAGCGGCCTGCTTCTCCATCTTCTTCATACCATCCTCTTCGCCTTCTTCTTCCTTCGCATCCTTCCTTCAGCTCGCGTAAGTCTCCAGGAGTTGCCCAGAAGTCCAAGCTGCTTACGGTTCAACCCCCAATGCAATGGCTGCCCCAATTTAGATGATGAAACTCCCGAGGTATACCACGGCGGTTATATTAAACTGAATTCCAGGGTCGTTTGCCACTGAAATTTGCCTGTATATTTCAAACAACAGGTCTTTGCAAATGGAAAGCCGTATTTCTTGAAGGTTGGGTTGTTAAGGACATCAATGGGAAACCGTGGGAAGCCGGAAACCCGTTTCAGGCTTAAGACACCCCAAACTGCACCACCAAATCTGCCCCAGAGGCTTCAATCGCAAAAAGACCCGCTGTCTATTTGCTTGCTGTTTAAAGTTGCTGCAAGCGGCTCATCCTTCTTCATCAGCATGCCTCAGCACGAACAATTGCCGGTTTGTCTTTGGCTTCCTCGCGGTTTTCTCGGAAAATGATCTGCCGATCTGATCGGACCCCCAAATGCCACGTGATCAAGCAAGCTTCCAGTCGAATTGCTTTGCTCAGGATTCCACCTATCAATTTATTCCTTGGCCTAAATAATAAGAACGAGTTGTGGGGTGCTAAAATGCTGTGCCAGTTGTAGGGTTGCAATCATCCGAGCTGGATTTGTCCATCCACTGTAAATTAAGTTCTCCATCATCACGGGAGAATCATGTGGGATGACTTTATTGGGGAAGCCCCTCAAAAGTGGGTGGTGGACATGAAATCCCCACCTAAATGATGTCCACCAAAGGGTCCTGTTGGACCCAATTAAACTTCCTGCCCATGCATGCGAATGCCTGGTATTAAAAACGAGTCCTCCAAAAAACAAGTTGCTGGTTGTTCGTGTCAAGATGTGGGAGCCTAACCAATCTGGCTTCCTTGTCGTAAAACCAAGGTGGAAAGGGTATCCTCAAAAACACAAACACGCAAGCACAAGCACACACACACACAAACACGCAAACAGGCAAACACCAAAGACCAATCACGCAAAAACACACAGGCACACAGACACTCATAAACAAGCGCAAAGACACAAAGACACAAAGACACAAAGACACACACACACACACACGGACACACACACACACACACACGGCTACAGGGAGCCCTGTTTCCAGGGAACCTTCTCCATTCGTGGCATGATCTGCAAAAAACAATGATTGGAATTCTGAAGCGACCGGGGGTTCCCTGCCATTGGCTCAAGGTACTCACAAATGAAGCATTTGCCTGTCACCACTCCCAAACAACCACCAAGAGCAATACAAAACACCCCTTGAACCAATGGGTCGTTGAGATACTCTGGGCCTTCCTGCTGGATACCCAGAAACCACCGCGACAGTCAGCATCACACTCTCAGGCCAAACGCTGACTATTTGCTGATTGATTGGGATCAAGGCTGGCAATGGACAAACCTTTTGAGTTTCCCCTGACCAAGTATGGACGTGTTCCAAACTTAGGAACCCGATGCTTGGTTCCCTTGCGGCATCCCTTGAACATCATCCAAACATGAGCCGAAACGAAAGGCCAAAATGAACCGGACGACCCCCAAACGCAAGCTGTCCACAAAGCAGCCGTCGGGTGCTTCTGCCCCCCACCTCCATAAGGGGAGTGGCGGAGGGTCCCAATTCTACTTTCTAGTCCCAAAGGGAAAATCAAGTTCATGAAGTTCCAGAAGTCACACCCCCGCCCCCATTCCCTTGGGAGAGCTGGTCGGGCCAAGCGGCTAAAGGGGTTCATGGCCCCGATCATGCCGCTCAGCGCCCCGCCAATTCCGCCGGGGCACTTCGAGGTGCCTTGGCAAGAGGCTATGTTTCCTACTCACTTCCCATCGAGTGGATGCCCCAACACACCTCACCAAGCACTTTTCTCATTATGCTTTTAATTACCACTAAAATGGCGCAAACCCAAAGAGTGACTCAAGTCCAGGAGCTCAGGAAGTGAGTTTCAGTCGGCGCTTCTCTCTTTTGAAGGTGAGTCTTATCCACCCTCCTGTCCACGTTGCCATGGAACCCCCAGAGAAATGGTCCCTTACGGACAATCGTCTCCCACCCCGAAACGTCAGGTTTCATGGCAACGCGGAGGGTATCTAATCTGCTCTTGTCTAGTGGGTTAAATGGAAACCCCCACCAAACCCTAAAAAATATCGTAAAAAGAGAAGCTGAGGAACCGGATGGCTGGGGTTCCCACCAAGTTTGTTCATCTTCGGACAATCCTTCAGTCCCCCCCTCACCAAACCCCCACTGCACACCACTCCACACCACCACCCGCCATAACCAAAGCCCCGAGGCCTCCGAAGCCGCCGCCTCACGCTGCACCCCGCCACCCACGAGCCGAGGCGCAGAGCATGAAGGCGAGGCCTCCCCCCGCGGCGGCGCCGCCCGCCATGGCCATGCCGCTGCTCATCATGGAGGTGGGCTCTTCCACCTGGCGATCGGTTCGATCGGTCCGATGGGGGAGGAATCCCCTCGCTGCATGGGGGGGGTGACGCCCAAAAAACCGCCATTTTGGGTGGGGCGATGTCCACCTGCCGACGACCGACGCCATTTTTTCCACAACTGGCGGTCGGCGCTCGATACGCAACGAGGGAAAATGAACCCGGGGAATGGTCCAAGGAAACCACCAGTTGTTTCTCGTCGGGGAGAAACACCTTAGGGAGCAGGTCCGGCACCTGTGGGTTTTGGATCGAACTGACCCCATGAACTTAACCCCAGGGTGGTGTACTCCCCAAAAGGGCGACCCCTGGGTTTAAGTCTATCTGGGTGTGGCCTTTTTCTAGGGGACCCTCAAAATGCCGGTGTTTTTCTTTTTCCCCTCTTGGTGTGCCTTGTAAAACTTGCCATTAGGAGGGGGTAACACCCCAACAACCGAGGAGATTGCTCACCCATCGGACCGATCCGGTCGTTTCTCTTGCTGCTCAGTTGGCTTCAATCCTCTGGAATACACAACATCCCATTTCTCTTGAGTTCCCATTCGTTTGGCATACTAGGAAACTGGGGTAGCCGGGACTAGTGGGGTAGCTGGGATTAGTTTCCCGCAAGTGGCTTGAACAGAAAAGGAGGGAAACCTAGGGCTGCCCTACGTTACCATGGAAAAAAATATATTACTTAAGAAACTCCCTTCAATGTGGCATTTCAGGCGATGTGTCCTTTTAAAATCTTCAGCTTGGCCCACAGATCCAAAGAAGCCGGAGAAGCTCCGGGGAATCCCAAATCTCGAATGGTTTAACGCCAATCCCGGTGGTGTTTCTTATGCAAACTCTGGGGAAAACTGGGGGAACCCCGAAAAAAGACACGGTGAATTTTGTTGATGGGCCTGCGTTGGGAGGGAAATGCTGGTCGGTTCCATGCAAACTCCACGAAAGGTTCCTGAGATCCTGAGTTTCCTTGTTTTTGGCTTGCTCTTTCCGAGAAGGAGGTTCTCATTCTTGGGAATTGGTACCCTTTCTTGGCACCTCCTTTTGGAAAGTAGATGGTGCAACGACGCTTAACGAAACTGACGTAAGAGGGACTCATGGACCTGCTTTTTCAGCTGGTATTGCTTGACGACCCCGTTTTTGTTTTCTCCGCGGGAATCCCCTCCTGTCAGGGACCTAAACCATTCTTTGACATACCAAAACCCTTTCGTAAGCCATGAGCCATGCGATGGGACGCCTTCAACTCGTGCTCCTTTGGGCATGATTTGCCAACACCGCAATCAACCAACAAGAATATTATTTTCATGGAACACGTGGGTTCCAAAAAGTACCTCCCCTCCCCTATTAAAAAAGAAGAAGAGGATGGTATTGTGAGTTGGGGGGGAATGGTGAAACCCGTGTCAACCCCTTACGCCCTTTTGGCCTTTTCATTTTGCCTGGGCCCGTAGGGCAACTTTTTCAGGGGTATGATCTCAAAGAGCAGAGGGCAGCCCCTACCCCAAGCACCCGCTTGTTTCTTCCGCTTCCCAGTGGTAGTTTCCCATTTACCCTCTACAACAAGTGCAGGGGTGCAAGTCCCCAAGCCAGCAATGCAAACGTCCCTGATTTAAGGCATACCTTGCAGGACAGCTGGTCCATATCTGACACCGATACCTCTTTTGGGCAAATGTCAAGGGGTTCAACATGGTTCTCATGTTTCACAGAGCCAAAGTAAGGGTTCCACAAAGGAGCCTTCCGGGTCGCGAAAGGTTCTGAAGAACACTTGTAAGGTAAGTTGCATACTTCAGAGCCATCGGGCAGCCGGTTCCCGAGTTGCCAACAGGAAACCGCTAGCGTGCAGGCAAAATGCTCAAGTGAGAACTACTCATTGAGTATTGGGTAGAACCACGTAACGTTGATCCCATATTACTCAATCTCTACTAATTAATAGGATTCATCACTTTTGCAGGGGAACACTTCCATATAAACTGGACTTGATTAATATGGGGCCAAACTTAATTAGGGTTTGAACCTACTTAGTCCTACTCAACCTAATTTAAGTAACATGTGTGCTCAACACCTGGTAAAGAAACTAATGTTGACCCGGATTGCTAAACCCCTGGTTGATTGGTTACCTAGACGCAGTGGTTCAGTGACCCTGGCAACAAAAAGGCCCTTTTTGGGGCTTGGACCGGATTTTTAGTGGGGCAGCCACCCAACAAAAAGCTGGAAAAGGAATTGGTGCCACTGAACAACTGAGGTCAACAATAGGTACCCTCACTTAGTAACGTTAGTAAGAGGACTAATGTTGACCCGGTTCATTGGTTACCTAGAGGCAACAATACTAAACCGGACGCCACCTGTGGGAAGCTCTCGTTGCCTGCGTGGACAGGCCGCCCCCGGGGCTCATGACGGTCCTCAGATTCCGAGCTCCGAAAAACCGAAGCGGCTGCATGTGGACCCAGGATTTTTTGAACCCGTCCCATTCTTGGGGGGGTGGAAACCCCTCCAAAAGTGGTCTGAATCCCCCTTTCCTCACTAAAAGGGGGATTCACCCCCCAAGCAAAATCAACCAGGGGTTTAACTTCACCCGGGGTTAAAGCATTTGCCAGACATGAAGGCTCCTTCTTGCCATCATGGCTTCCTTTAGTAACCTTTGCAATGGTTGTCGAATTCCCTAAGGCATATGGCTGTGGTTGTCAAAACCCAGGAAACGCCTGGTGAACATCAACAAATCGCTGGCAAATGGATGTTCATCCACCCCAAAATGGGATCGCCCCATAGGTTATGCCGTTATGCAACCCATGGCCATGTACATTGATCCCAAGTAAAGGGGCCTTTTGACCGTGGCACACATGAGTTTCCAACGAGGACATGGGGCATGTAATAATTTGCCTGGAATTTGTGGGGCACTCCGCGAGTCCTTGCATGCCTCCGAATGGACCATAAACTGCTTGGATAGTTTGACCGAACGTCATATTAGCCCTTATCGTTGCCCACCAGGGTGGTCCTCTTGACACCTAGAGGAAAGTGTTACCACTTTTTGGCCATGGCTTGCAACAAGGTAGCTAACAAGAACCAAACCATATTTCTTCATTGTGCCCTGCCCTTTGACATCGACGCTTGGTGAGTAGCTTGTTGAGTGTGGCCCATGTCATCCCCCTTACTACAGCAAATGAGGGTAAAGATTGACCAGTGCCCATATGATGCCGTTCCAGTAAAGGGCATGGGAAAACTGGGGCTCGTCTTTCTGACGTTTGTGGTTGGAGCTAGCTCGTGATGCCATGCCGCTGCCAGTCACGGTCAAAATTGCGAATGTTTCCCCAAGAAGACATGCAACATTTAGTGATCCCCCTGGATGTTGTGGGAAATTTAGTGAGAGTCGCTGGACCATAGACGGAAAACTTGACCGAACCTCCCAAATGGATCCACAGGGATTTGACCAAACCTAAGCCTTACAAAAGGTTGACGCTTTAGGTTCCCTTCAAACCCAAGGAAGGGCTTTCGAGCCTCACAAAAGACAACGGTCGTCAAATTTCCGCGCCCCCCAACCCCCCCCCCATTGAAAGAGGGGACCTGCCAAAAAAGTGCACCTTTTGCATCCGCGTTGAAGAGCAACCGGAGCACCGGGTTGCCCATACCGCCAGGGCACTTCAGCACTGGCATTGCTGCCATTGCTCCTCCCGGCCTGCAGAGGACACATGGGTTCAATCGGATGCTGACGTGAGTGTCCTCTGCAAGCGCTCGGAACCCGTTTTTCAGTCGAACCCGTGATCCGGGTCTCCGGCAGTATATGTCCCCTACTACCGAGGGAATCTCGGCCCAACAAAAGACGTGATGCTTGAAAACCACCAAAAGGGAACCATAGAAACCCCGACCGGCTGGCACAACGTGCCACTTTCGGATTCTCCCATTGCCGCGCTGCTTTGAAGGGAAGCCCTGTTTTGGCGTTTTACAGCATGGTTGAAAACAAGGGGGCCTGCCCCGTTTTTTGGTGAGGGCAGTTCAACACCCGAGAGTACAACCTCTGCCAGCGTCTCAAACATGACTGAAAGATACCAAGCACTGATCAGGTTCCTTGAAAAAGGCCCCTGGGCGAATCCGCAACCACCAGGAGCTTCCCTGAGAAACCTACGCCAAACCTCGGCGGCTGTGGGTCTCTTTCACCGCGCCTGGATCGGGCCAATTTCCGAAGCCGGCTACATAAGGCAAGGTCGCTGAATTGAGCCAGCTGCGCGCGACGGACGGATTTTTCTCCAATCCGAATCAAGCCATGAAATTAATCTAGGGGTACCTTCCCCATTCTTTCCAGGGATCCTTCTTTCTAGAAAACCTTAAGACTTAAGAAACCCAGGGAAAACAACCGGGTTTTGAAAAGAACGATGGTTCAAAAGAATGGAGAACGTTAGGATTCTGGTCAATTTGACAAGTGCGGCGGCGTTGCTTCTAGTTGCCATGAACCTTGCAACTTGACGCGCGCTACTTTGCGCACTTCACCGATCCTGAGCCCCTAACCACTACACAGCCAGCTTGTAGCCCATTTCCCCCTAGCCGCTTGGGTGCAGTGCGCATGAGGCTTGTAGACCATTTCCCCCTAGCCGCTTGGGTGCAGTTAGTAGAAACCCTTTGGGAAAGAATGTGCTTTACCCTGGTGGCTATGCCCTCCCACAATCCCAAACTAGCCAAGCCAGACATGATTCACATACTGTGAATAAAAAAATACACTTTGCACCAGTTGGTATGCGATTTGTCCCAATATCCGCATGGCTTGAGTCGTCCTAACTGGTGCCGATCGGCGTACGGGGAGCCCTGTTGCGGCCGTTTTTGGATGGACTTTGAAGGGGAAAACGAAACCAACTCTACGATCCAAGCAGCTTGCCCCTTGTCTAATCTCCCAGAGATGCAATATTAGATCTCCAAGTTGTATTTGGCCTGGAATTGGGGGGTCTCCACCGGCTACAGACAAAGAAGACACACCACATGACGCCTAAAGTCCCTAAAGATGGGTGGTTTTCAGGAAAAAGGGTGTCCTCTTTCAGACCCCCCCCCCGGTTTTGGCGCCACGTCTAGCATAAACAGAAGAAGATACGTTTCAGAGTCTCTTCCATATTTAGCCTACCCCGAACTATAAAATATCTTTGCAGGAGAGGCCCCAGAAACAACATATGTTCAGATATTCATAAACTAAACAGAAAATCAAGGCTCTAACAAACACGACCTCTCCAATGCAGACCTTTGGGCCCTACTGTGGACACAGGAAACCATTGCTTGTTTTGGTATTTTTGGGGGGGATCGAATCCTTCCAGGATTGGAGGACAACAGGCCCTCGAGCCCCTCTCCGTGCCTCCTTTCTGGACGGCTTGTGCCTGCATTGGACGAAACCGGAAAATAAAAAGAAGAAGAAAAGAAAACTCATCTTTGGGGGAACCCCCTCGTTGGCTTAAAAGGGAAACCAAAAGGAAACCAACCATTTGAGATTAAGGGTTCCTTTTTTTGAGACAAACCCATGTATCCGCCGACATTTTTCGGCGTGTCGGATACCTGAGAGAGGATAGAGGATAACCCCCTCCCTCCCTTAGTCCCTCCCCGGGACCACGTACCGCGCGGCGATTTGATGACGTTCCACTAAACGTAGTCTTCGGGGAGTGGAAAAACAGGGGTCCCAGGCTCGATTCCCCCTGCCGGCTTTTTGCTGGTTTGGGTTTTCTGCTTGCTTTTGCAGAAAATCTGGGAAAACTCTGTGTTTTTGGATGTCCTCTTTGCGAAAACGCTGGAAACACCGTGTGTGTTTTTGTGGAAAATACTGGGGAGCCAAGGGGAAATGCAAGGAAGTGCAAGGAAAAAATCTGGAAACACTCTGTGTTTTTGGACGCCCTCTTTGCGAAAACGCTGGAAAACAGTGTTTTTTTGCGGGAAATACTGGGGAGCAAAGGGGAAATGAAGGAAGTGCAAGGAAATGAGGGGAGGAAATAGGAAGTCCACATGTCAGGAAAGCAACGGGAAATGAAAGGGAGACAAAGGGGAACTGAAAGGGACATGACAGGGACAGAAATGAAAACGAGGGGAGTGCAGGGGGAATGACAGGGAAACAAAGCGCAATGAAACCAATCGGCACGACGGGAGATGTAGGGAAATGACTCGCAACGAAAGAACGGGACATACATGGAAAATGACACGGACATACCGAGAAAATGTCAGGGACATGAAGGGGGAGTTGAAAGGAATGGAAGGGACATGACCAGGACATCACGGGAAACGTGAAAAGGACATGAAGGGGAAATCAAGGAAAGCCAGTAGTGAGATGACAGTTCAGGGTCATGAAGGGGCAGTGCTTGGATATCGAGGCAACTCAGGGGGGACGTGACGCTGCAATGCAGAGAGAGAGAGAGAGAGAGAGAGAGAGAGACAGGGAGAGAGCGGGAGAGAGAGACAAACGCAGAGAGAGAGAGAGAGAGAGAGAAAGAGAGAGAGAGAGAGAGAAAGAGAGAGACAGAGAAAGAGAGACACAGAAAGACAGAGAGAGAGAGAGAGACAAAGGGAAAGAGCGAGAAAGAGAGAGAGAGAGAGAGAGAGACTAGGTCCTCCAGTAGAGAGGGAAGAATTAGGGTACCCTTTTTCTGTAGAGGGGCGTGGACAGGAAGGAGACAGGCAACAGAAAGAGACAGAGAAACAGAGAGAGAGAGAGAGAGACGGACAGAGAGAGAGAGAGAGAGAGAGAGAGAGAGAGAGAGAGAGAGAGAGAGAGAGAGAGAGAGAGAGAGAGAGAGAGAGAGAGAGAGAGAGAGAGAGAGACAGAGAGAGAGAGACAGAGAGAGGGAGATTCAGGAGGGAGGGGCTTGGGGGGAATGGGGAGGATGGGGAGAAAAGGGAGGGACAGAGGACGACAGAACACACGACAAGGGAGAGAGGAAGAAGGAGAAAAGGGAGAGGACAATGTCGGCGGACTGAGCCGGAGGCTCTAAAGTATGTTTAGGCTGGTTTTCGTGAAATGAGCAATGGCAGCTAACCCACTAACATGTGATTCACTAACTAGTCAATTTACGATTTATCTCTCAAAACATGCACATATATAAGTGTATATATAGGGCGGTTGGCCTCCGCATGTTCATGCAAACGGCCAAACTTACGTGTTTCCCAAAGAGGACATGGGAACACCAGTCTGTATGGTTGACATTTAAGAGCCCGTGTGCATTTCTCCACTGCATGTTTCTCAGTTGGAAACCCTGCGTTTGTTGCCTGAACACATTCCTAAGCGAAAGCTTTACGTGGGACCTACAAAAAAGGGCTTCGGTTTCCCAGATAGACCCGCGCCAACAAAAACGAAGACCGAACCTCACACATACCCGCTGCTCCAAATACCTGCTTGTGTCACGGGTATATGTTGAAACCTGACTAAAAAACTGTTTTTGATGGTATCTACCTCCTTTTTTGGTCAGGGGCTGACCTCATTTGACCTCACCCTGAAAAAAAGTGGGTCTTGGAGGCACTGGCCCCCCTTTTGTCAGCGAGTCAAAGGCCTTGCCACGGGCCGACGCGGCCCATCGGCGCCTCGCGTGGACTTCGGGTTCCGGAGGAGGTACCTGAGCAAAAAGCGCGCTACCCTACCCCCCGTTGGCCGAGGGCCGCAACATGGGGCTAGACAAGCTACCAAGTTACCCGTTTGGTTTCTATCTTTGCGCATTTTGCGAGCTAGCCCCAAGATCATGTTGCTGGCTTAATGCTCAAAGCCTCCAGGCGCTTGGGTACAAAGGTCTGGGTGATTGCTAGATGACTAGCAAAACTACTTACAAGGGTTGGAGAAGCGATTGAGTACGGATTCAGTGGGAGGATAAGCATTCCCCCCACTCACAATGCCATCCTTTTGAAAAAAAGTAAGAGGAAAGTACCTCCTTTTTTAGTCGGGGGTTGACAAAATACCCACAACCAAGTGGGTGTCAAATCATTGTCCGCCCCTGACAAAAACAGGAGGAAATTACCGTGGAACACCGTGCTCTTCAATCCACCCTGAAAGAAGGTTGTATCTGAATTGCAGTGGATGACGAGGTCGTATGAGTTGACGAACCAAAAGGTATCGAATGAGTCTACCTATCTAAACTTTGAGACAAAACCACGGGTGCAACGGGCATCCGAATCCCAACGAGTTGAACCAAAGTGTGTGGCTCAAAAGGTCTCACTGTTGGACCGAAGGGCGCCCTTCAGGCCACAACAGGGTCCGCCATGCATCCCGCCAATAACTAGAGCTTGTCTATGAAGTCTTGGGTCAAAGGCCCGTAGGGTCTGATTTGGATGCACCGTTTGTGGAATTTTGGTGGCCAAGCAAGGGGTACCAACGAAAAGGACAGGCCTCTATGATGTTGTTTTCGGCTTTAGCCTCGAGGATGTGCTCTCAAATCCGGGGCTCCTTCTGGTTAGTTTGTTTGTCTTTGCCTTGAATGCTGACCAAAAGGCAGGCCAAAATCCATTTTGAGAAAGAAACGGGCAAAAGATGGCCCCTTTGTGAACCTACTGCCTCGTGCTGTGCCTCAGTTGGAAACAAAAGGTTTTTCCATTAAATCTACAAAAGCTTGGACCTTCCTTTGAGAGGGGAAGAGCAACCCAGTCTTGACAACCACCCCATGCTCCAGGTTGTTTGCCTATTCTATGGTGAGCCAACCAATTCGAGAATAAAACGGGCTTTGGAATTGTAGCGACATTTGCAGCTGTTGTCCAAACAGTCTGGAACACGTGGCTTAGATGCGGTGAATGGTGGACCCACCCCGGTGGGATGGTCGAAGAGGGGGATCTTCCTTGGGCTCCATCCCCTTGCATGGACTTGTTTCCAAACGGCCTCGTCCAAAGCTTCACGAATGCGCCGAATCCTCTCAATGGGGTCCAAGACCTGGCGAGCCAAAAATGGCTGAGCCTTCCTTTTTGATGTTCGAAGAGGAAATACGGCCGTGAATGGTACTGGTGCCAAAAAAAAACAAAAAATGGTTGGACATAACTCCCGACCTTTGTCTGATGTCCATAGGATCTGGGACCCATAAAGATTCACACCCATTTTGGGCATCTGTCAAACTGGGGAAACCCCCGATGGATTTCGGGTGCCCTTTTGGTGTTGGACCCCATTTGTGAACCACCAGGGATACTGTTGACCCCTGAGTATTCAACCCCCAGTTAACCAGCCGCCAAATGGATACAACACTCACTTGTCCGTCGATAACATGTTTTTTTGGGGCCAGGGCGAATTTAGTGGGTAAGCCACTAAACAGAAAGGGTTTCAAAGGATGATATTGCAAACTTAGCGTGTGGAAACCATTGCAACAACTAATCCCGGACATGTTTTCCCTGCTAAACGCCGAGTAAGTGGATTGTTTCAGAACACATGGCCCTGGCATGTGTCCAAACACAGAATGGACTTTCTTTAGGAAAAGGGCTCCCAAAAAGGGTACCACATAATAAGCCCTATCCGCAACCTGGAACTCCGAACGCAGCTTTGGGCCAAGTAAGCAGGTTCCCTTTTTAGTGGTGATTCCTTTCTTCCAGCGGGA
Source organism: Effrenium voratum (assembly GCA_963377175.1). Lineage (NCBI taxonomy): Eukaryota > Dinophyceae > Suessiales > Symbiodiniaceae > Effrenium > Effrenium voratum. Next base: position 242,471 of record CAUJNA010003461.1, on the reverse strand, counting down.
CGCCCCTCAGTAAAAACCGGAGGTGTCTCTAAATTACTCGGGGGTCATTCCCCATTCTTTTTAACCATCGTTCTTTTCAAAAACCAGCAGTTTCCCCTGGGGTTCTGATGGTTTTCTAGAAAGAAGGATCCCTGGAAAGAATGGGGAAGTGCGATACTTGGCTGCTATTGGGTTGGAGCTTTTACTTTAACTTTTTGGGAAATCAAGGGGTTTTCCACTACAGCCACAAAAAGTTAAACTTTTTTCTGAGGGTTCAGCAGCAACCAAGGATATTTCCAAGAGCGGAGGGGGGGGGGGGGGGGTTTTGGTTCCCATGCCAAGCCGCACAACTGCCCAAAATTGCCTCGCTAAGGCCTGAGACAATCGCAGAATCGGCCCCCCGAAACACAGGGTTGCGGCTGCTCCCATAGCTTGGCATGGGATGGCCCCCGCATTTCGGGTAACTTCCTCCAAGGGTTTTTTAAAACAGAAATGCCCCTAGAGACCTGTGGTTCATTGGGAAACCCGGGGTTCCAGCAAGGTTTGGCTCCCGAAGCTTGGTGGGAAATGGGCCTCTTGATACCAAAGACCATCCTTATGTCCACACATGGAAACCAAAAGGATGACCACTTCTGGGCAGCGCCACGTTCTGTGATACCGGGAAAGCCTCTCAAGTGATTTCATATGGAGTCTACCCTCAAAAAAGAATCGAGTTGCTTTGGAGAAGCAACTCTCCCCTCCCCTCCCCCCCCCAAAAAAAAAACACAAAACAAGAAGAACCAAAAGCCAAGAAGCTGTTGACCAATTTAGACTTGGACGCTAAGGCTCATGACCCGAAAGGTGGGGCTTCCCAGTGCTCGGTTCGCTCGGCTCGCTCTCTTTCGGCCTGAGGCTCGGGAGTCTCAGCTTGCACCTGCGGCAAGTTGAGTGCCAAAAGTGACCTGGGTGTTGCTCAGAAAAACCGCAGTTGTCTACATACATCTACATACTGTTTGCAACTGTGGATGGACGAAATCCTCGGCACCAAAGAAACCCTGGTTTCTGATGATTCCCCCCGTAGATGCCAACAATGAATGGTCTCTCATGGTTTCGAAGTGATGCAAAAATTGGTCCATCCACAGTATCACACGTACAAATGTTGAACCGTCGTATGTGGCACCCAGGGTTCTCAAAGCTGCTGATTGAATTTTGCGGATAAAGGCCCAACAAAACCGCGGCGTAAATCGACGGATGTTGCTCTGGGTGAATTCAGATTCCCCAAAGTCGCCTTCCCCTAGACCCTTTGATGGATTTCCATGGGACCAGAATGGCATCCGTTGCTTGATGCTTGCCTTACTGCCTGAGCGGATTGGCCAAAAGACGTCTAGATGTCCTGTTTACCAGGGTTTTGCTGTCTGTTTTAGGGGAACGGCGATTTTCCTTGTGGCTTTCGTTACCAACCATTGGGTCGGCCCGAAAAAGAAAACGACATGCCCACCACTCAAATCGGGCTGGATGGAGCCCGAGGCACCAAACATTATGAGCATCCGCCAAACCAAATATGCTCCACCCAGTGCTCACCACAACCAGGGAAACCAGAATGTACACCTAGAGGTAAGAATGCCTGGTTACCTAGCAACAGTACCTTGATTCCATTCCAATTCCATGGAACACTTGGGTTTGGCCGTGTTGTCCCGTCGTCAACCAAGGGACCCCGCCACCCAAATATATTTTGTGGTTTTGGAAACCCTGGAAGTTGAAACAGAATACCCATGTTCCCAAGAGGTCTGGCGAGTTTGGGTTCTCTTTGGACTTGTCTAAAGGGCTTGAAAGAAAAGGTTCAGCTTCCTAAAACTTAACTAGAGCTAATCAACAATCGAGGTCGCAAGTCGTCTCGCTTTTGCAAGTGAGCATATCGCTCCTTTCCTTTCCTTTCCTTCCAAACACCCGGCCTGTTGTAAGGCTACTACGTCAATCCTCGACCAACAAAAGAGGATTTATTTGCCAAGGGTGTCCACGCACCATTGAGAGCCTTCCCATGACGGCTCACATGCATCAAAATGGGAACAACCCCGCCAAAGAGATTCTTGTTCCTCTCGGTGTCCCCACAAAACAGGGGCCACTGGATATCCCCTTCAAAGGTTGCAATTTACCGCGTAGAATAGCCAAGTTGCTGCTTTTTTCAGTCACTGTTGCTGGTGTTTGGGGTAAAGTGCATGCAAAAAAAACGATCGCAACTGGCGATCCAGGCGGGGGTGTCCCTCTAAACTGCCGCTGCTTTCCGGGAGGCTCCAAAAAGGGAAACGGCTCGGGTTCAACCCTACCCGCCCCCCGGTCAGCTTCGGCCTCGCCGCAGGGCCGCTCCAGCGCTGGCCTATGTTTTTGTGTTTGTTTTTTGGTCCCGGGGGATTCTCTAGAAACAGGGCTGGGAGGCGAATCTGTGAATCCACCCCTGTAGAACATCAGGAAAGAACTAAAACATTACTAAAGAAGGACCAACAGGGGGAAGAACAGGTGACATTTTCTGAAAATGTAGAAGATTAAAAGAGAACTTAACGATTACTAAAGAAGGACCAACCGGGGGAAGAACAGGTGAAATCCACGCAAAAAGCGCATCCAAACTGTCCTCTAGAATTACTTGTTCTCTGTTTCATCTAAGCCACTAGGGGGATGAGTTTGAGGTCTTTCTATGGACCCCATTTGAGGTCTTTCTATGGACCCCTGCACACTGGCTCCCATCAGACTATCTGCGTGCGGAAGTCGTTTCATGGTGCTCGGCCCACATTTTCGCGATGTCAGCAAATCAAGATGTTGCGGTTCATGCGGCAAGCAACAAGCATAGATCACGGGCCTAGCATAGTTGTCCTGAAGAATCTTCATCTGGTACAAATGGGGCTCAACAACAATTGAGGCCCCCCCTGCAGTTTTCGTTCTCGTTTTGGCTCAAAGCCGTTAGGACTGCGCAACTCTGGGGTGCAACAGTATGGGTCGAAGGTCTTTTTTTGTGTTGGTACGCCTTGTTCAGGTTGGTTTTACAGGGGCACCATAAGAAAAACCACCAATTTTGCCCCCCCCCCCCCAAAAAAAAAAAACAACGACTCACCCATATTGTTGCGGATGTAGTGAACCAAATATGAAATATGCCCAATAGAAATTAACATGGAAGGGTCCCAAAAGAAGGAGTTTCCTCTACCAATGGGTGTGTTTTTGGTTCCATGTTAAGCAGGGGAATATGCTCTAGTGGAAAACCATTGCAGGCCACTGCGCGAGTCTCAGCGTTTGCTTGAAAACGGCTCCCGAGTCAACGCACGCGACAACTCAGCTGAAGGGGTGCCTCTGAGTCCTGATATTTTCCCATAACGAAGAGGTCTCCCACGATGTGGCTGTGGTGGTCTAACATAGCTGGTAACCCCAAAATGGGTTGCCCTGGAAAATGGAAACATGGACTAAACCTGTGGTCCTCTGGTGGTTTAATTTGGACCCATGCCCATATCTGCTTTTCTGGTCTGGGGTTGACTCCGTTGAACAACTGGGTAATTCGGTTCACCTTTTGGAAGAGCCAAACATGGCGGGGTTCCAACCAGCAAATCAATTGAGGAAGCAACTAGACCGTGTGCTCATAGAGGGCGAGCCCAAGCGTTTTGTGGGAAGCCTCAGTTAAACCTTTAGGAGCTCTCATCGTCTAAATCGGGTCAACCACTCTTTTAATGGATTCAGTTTGCATCAAGAGCCCTGCCAGGTGCACAGCACCCAGAAAGAAGGTCTCTAAAATGTCCTCGACACACACAAAAGGAAACTCAATTTGAGTACGGCTCTTTCAGGCCATGTTTAAAGCCACCCTGGGGGAAATGAAGTTGCAACGTGATATCATACCCTTAACGTGTTTCCGGGCCAGGTGTTACTGCATTTCCTTAAACATTGCCCCCCCAATTGAAACCCGCTTTGGCAACCACTAAGGTGACGTTTCAGCCCTGAAAACACTCGGTGTGCCTGTCTTAGGGTTGGACCCCCAAAAGGCTGCAACGGTCCCCACCAAAAGTGGACTACCAACTCCGAAAGGACACACCCGCATCGAGCCCGGCGCCGCGCAAGGGAGGGGCTCTGCACAAAGTGCCTGGCCCGACTCGAGCCGCCGAATTCTGAGGCAAAAGGGGGCGGCCTTTCTCAGGCGACCCACGGAAGTGTATCCATCTGTAGAGGCTCTCTTCCTTTCTCTCCAAAAAAAATTGAGTCAACGTGGGCCGGGAACTGGCAAATCCTTAGGCAGGCAAGCCCTCTTCAAACCACCTAATCCTAGTTGCCCTACTGTTCTTTCCATGGTTAGATCCTGCTAAGGCGGTTGAACATCTGCGTCTTTAAGTGGTTGTTTGGATTGTTCGCCTTTTGTTTGCAATGATTCATTGGGACATAACTCATCTTCCCGCTAACGTAGTTGGGGTGGAATGGGGGTTTGCTGGTGCGGGGCATGTCATTTGTTCATGTACCCTTTATGAGAACCAGAGGTCCAATTCCGAGGTGATGTTTGAACCGCCTGCAAGGAAACTGGGACGGTTTGTTAAAGTAAGGAATATCATATTCCAGCATTTGAAGGGTCTCATTTTTCCAGGGGTGCCCCCAAAATGGTGGGTTTTGCTTTTGGCTTTCCTCCAAGACCCAAAACAAAGGGGTACCTACTACTCAAAACAAAGACGTTCGACTCATTTTAACAATATGACACGAGCCTATTCCATGAATCATCTAGGGTTCCCTTTGTTTTGCTGGTGCTCAGTAGGGAATGACCCAGGGTTTGGGAATGAACCCAGGGATTCCCTTAAAGGAAAGCTGAAAATCGGCCGGGAAGCCATGAGCAATCTGTGGTGAGATTCAACAGAAATAGAGAATAATAATTATGGTCATAAAGAAATAAACAAGAACATGAATACATAAATTAATAAACAAATACATGTAGAACAAATACATAATATTAATAATAATAATAATGATAATAATGATGATGATGATAATAATACTAATAATAATAATAATAATAATAATAATAATAATAATAATAATACAAAAACAAGGAAATAAATACATGAATAAAGTCAACAACAAATACTATAACGATAACAAATGCGCTGGGAGGTACTTATGGCATTTGATGCGAGCTCGTGAGATTGTACAACTTAAACCCCGATCTTGCACGTACTGGGGACCTCCTCACCTCCAATTTTACACCCTAGGGTTCAACCACCATTGAAAAAATGGTTGACCCAGTTTAGATGATGAGAACTCCTTAAGCAAGCAGTGGTGATTAAGTGTTCCCACCCATTGATTTAATGGTGGCTTGAGTTCTAGTTTACAGGAAAACCATGCTTCTCGCGGGATTTGGAAATCAAGTTTCTGGAATTTCCTGTGACTGCCTGCCCCCTGAATGAGTGGTTTCCCGGTTTCCCTTGCAAAGGGGAACCTTGGCTTTGACTTTGAAATAGGGAACCTCGAAAGTGGTGGGCGTGAATCCTCACCTGAAGTTTGAGGCATAGGTGTCCTTTTAGGGCAAATAGATGGCCGTGGTAGATGACTGAACCACCAGGTAAACCAGGGCCAGCTATTTTTCTGCCAAAACAACCAAAAAGGACACCTATGGTTTGAGGTCATCCTTTCTAGTATCCCCACCTGAAATGGGAGCACCAGGGCCCGTATGCTCACACCCCCTCCAAATGAGCAGCGACCAAAACCTGGGGCGAGAGGCTTTGGGTGACCCGTTGAAAAGGTGCTTCTACAAATGGGACCAAAGGTGCTTTCTGGATGGTCCAAGCAAACCAACTTGAAGCGGCCCCGCAATTTGGAGAACCACCTGGGCTCTAGGAATGTGACCAAGATGAACAAAGGAACAAGCTAAATCTTAGGGTTCGTGCTAAATGAATAACCCCTTTTCTGTGGAAACAGCTAGTGTCCGCACTGAGGGTGAGACCTTCTGCCCTTCTGGTAAAACTGCACCCCTTGAAGACAAACGCCTGGGTCCCATGGGTCTCCCACCAAACCCACTGGGTCACCTAGACCCAGTGGGAATGTCAACTGACCGTCCACTGGGGCAACCGTAAATTTGCGTGGTTGCTTCGTTCCCTCATCGTAGGGAATCGACGCGGGTTTTGGGAATGAACCCCGGGGATTGAGGGAATGAAGCAACCAACCAAACCTGTAGTTTCCCCGGTGGATGCTGAGTTGACATTGTGACCTAGTGGGTTTCTCAGGTGGCCATGGGTCAAAGTCCCTTTTCCCCCAGTGAACATCCCAATCCCCACTAACATAGACTAAAATTGGTGGTGCACCAATCCCTCAAAATGGGATCCCGTTGGTTTTGACACCCAGCCAAAATGGGTGGTGAATTCACCTACCAAAATGGGATCCCAAAACGGTTGTAACAACCACCGCCAGGTGACCCTAGGACCACCACCGACTTTTGCTCCAAAGCCACCGCGCGCCTGGCCGCGTCCAGCGCCTGCTGCGCCTCCAGAAGTGCGCGGCTCAGCTCCGAGCCTGCCTCGCGCACGCGGATAGGTCCGCTGGAAAACATGAGAAACATGTCCCCGACTTTGAGACACCGGTTCCCAGTGGTTCATTGACCCAGCTGGTTAATGTTGACCCGGAATACACTCCAGAGTAGATTCGCTTGAAAACCAACGGAGAAAATATGTAACGATCGAACAAAATGATTTCAGCAGATGCAAGTGAGCTTCCCTCCAATCTGAGGTTTGTTGGCTTTCTCAAAATTGGGGATCCCATTCAGGTTGGTTTCCCTTTGGTTTCCCTTGAAACCATCCATAAAGGGGGTCCCCGACTTTGAGACACCGGTTCCCAGTGGTTCATTGACCCAGCTGGTTAATGTTGACCCGGAATAATAAACTCCAGAGTAGATTCGCTTGAAAACCAACGGAGAAAATATGTAACGATCGAACAAAATGATTTCAGCAGATGCAAGTGAGCTTCCCTCCAATTGGTCTGAGGTTTGTTGGCTTTCTCAAAATTGGGGATCCCATTCAGGTTGGTTTCCCTTTGGTTTCCCTTTGGTTGCAAGTCTTCCCTCCAATTGGTCTAAGGTTTGTTGGCTTTCTCAAAATTGGGGATCCCATTCAGGTTGGTTTCCCTTTGGTTTCCCTTTGGTTTCCCTTTGAAACCATCCAGAAAGGGGGTCCCCGATTTTGAGACACCGGTTCCCAGTGGTTCATTGACCCAGCTGGTTAATGTTGACCCGGAATAATAACCTCCAGAGTAGATTCGCTTGAAAACCAACGGAGAAAATATGTAACGATCGAACAAAATGATTTCAGCAGATGCAAGTGAGCTTCCCTCCAATTGGTCTAAGGTTTGTTGGCTTTCTCAAAATTGGGGATCCCATTCAGGTTGGTTGCCCTTTGGTTTCCCTTTGGTTTCCCTTTGAAACCATCCAGAAAGGGGGTCCCCGACTTTGAGACACCGGTTCCCAGTGGTTCATTGACCCAGCTGGTTAATGTTGACCCGGAATAATAACCTCTAGAGTAGATTCGCTTGAAAACCAACGGAGAAAATATGTAACGATCGAACAAAATGATTTCAGCAGATGCAAGTGAGCTTCCCTCCAATTGGTCTGAGGTTTGTTGGCTTTCTCAAAATTGGGGATCCCATTCAGGTTGGTTTCCCTTTGGTTTCCCTTTGGTTTCCCTTTGAAACCATCCAGAAAGGGGGTCCCCGATTTTGAGACACCGGTTCCCAGTGGTTCATTGACCCAGCTGGTTAATGTTGACCCGGAATAATCTCCAAGTAGATTCGCTTGAAAACCAACGGAGAAAATATGTAACGATCGAACAAAATGATTTCAGCAGATGCAAGTGAGCTTCCCTCCAATTGGTCTGAGGTTTGTTGGCTTTCTCAAAATTGGGGATCCCATTCAGGTTGGTTTCCCTTTGGTTTCCCTTTGAAACCATCCAGAAAGGGGGTCCCCGATTTTGAGACACCGGTTCCCAGTGGTTCATTGACCCAGCTGGTTAATGTTGACCCGGAATAATAAACTCCAGAGTAGATTCGCTTGAAAACCAACGGAGAAAATATGTAACGATCGAACAAAATGATTTCAGCAGATGCAAGTGAGCTTCCCTCCAATTGGTCTGAGGTTTGTTGGCTTTCTCAAAATTGGGGATCCCATTCAGGTTGGTTTCCCTTTGGTTTCCCTTTGAAACCATCCATAAAGGGGGTCCCCGATTTTGAGACACCGGTTTTCAGTGGTTCATTGACCCAGCTGGTTAATGTTGACCCGGAATAATAAACTCCAGAGTAGATTCGCTTGAAAACCAACGGAGAAAATATGTAACGATCGAACAAAATGATTTCAGCAGATGCAAGTGAGCTTCCCTCCTATTGGTCTGAGGTTTGTTGGCTTTCTCAAAATTGGGGATCCCATTCAGGTTGATTTCCTTCTTTGAAACCATCCATAAGCAAAATCTCGATTTTGAGACACACCGGTCTCCAGTGGTTCATTGACCCAGCTGGTCAATGTTGACTCCTGAACAATACACTCCAGAGTAGATTCGCTTGAAAACCAACGGAGAAAATATGTAACGATCGAACAAAATGATTTCAGCAGATGCAAGTGAGCTTCCCTCCAATCTGAGGTTTGTTGGCTTTCTCAAAATTGGGGATCCCATTCAGGTTGGTTTCCCTTTGGTTTCCCTTGAAACCATCCATAAAGGGGGTCCCCGACTTTGAGACACCGGTTCCCAGTGGTTCATTGACCCAGCTGGTTAATGTTGACCCGGAATAATAAACTCCAGAGTAGATTCGCTTGAAAACCAACGGAGAAAATATGTAACGATCGAACAAAATGATTTCAGCAGATGCAAGTGAGCTTCCCTCCAATTGGTCTGAGGTTTGTTGGCTTTCTCAAAATTGGGGATCCCATTCAGGTTGGTTTCCCTTTGGTTTCCCTTTGGTTTCCCTTTGAAACCATCCAGAAAGGTGGTCCCCGATTTTGAGACACCGGTTCCCAGTGGTTCATTGACCCAGCTGGTTAATGTTGACCCGGAATAATCAACTCCAGAGTAGATTCGCTTGAAAACCAACGGAGAAAATATGTAACGATCGAACAAAATGATTTCAGCAGATGCAAGTGAGCTTCCCTCCAATTGGTCTGAGGTTTGTTGGCTTTCTCAAAATTGGGGATCCCATACAGGTTGGTTTCCCTTTGGTTTCCCTTTGAAACCATCCATAAAGGGGGTCCCCGATTTTGAGACACCGGTTCCCAGTGGTTCGTTGACCCAGCTGGTTAATGTTGACCCCGGAATAATAAACTCCTGTTCATTACTAGGTCTTGTGGGGATTCATCACTTTTGGAGCAGAACATAACAATCAACTGGGGCTCATTAGTTCGCTGGGTAGTTCCTGGTCTAAAAATTGCTGCGTTTGGCTTGGTGGTTTGGTGTCAGCAGGATTTTCCTGCCCAATGGCCATCCAGAAAGTCATCCAGAAACTAGATGTGGAGGTGTTCCGGGGGGCGGTTTCCAAGGCTTCAAATCCAAATCCACCAACCGGTACAGTGGAAGCCCTTCTTTTCATCTGCATCTGTCCTTTGTCTCTTTACTTTTGTTGTTTTCTCTCTCTCTCTCTCTATCTCCCTGTCTCTCCCTCTCTCTCTCTCTCTCTCGCTCTCTCTTTTTCAGTTTTTCTCTTTCTCTTCTTCTTTCTCTGTCTCCTTTTGCTTTCTCGGCTTCCTTTCTCATTCTCTGCTTCTTTCTTTTTCTCTACTTCCTTTCTCTGTCTCTTTCTCTTCCTTTTCTTTATCCCTCTCTTCTTTCTCCTTCGCTCTATTCTCTTCTTCCTTCTCGTGCTCTTCCTCGTTCTGCTTCTCATCATCATTATCTTTGTGATTATCTGAGTCTTTCTTGTCTCTTTCTCTGTCTCTCTCTCTCTCTCTCTCCAGCCAGCCAGAGAAGCCAACACCCAAAGAAAGTTGCTCTTCTTTGCAATTTCTATGCCCACACACGCTCACGCATCTTTTCTCGCATGCCTTCCTCCTTTATTCATCTTCTCCTTGCGCACTGTCTTCAATTAGTGTCTTTCTAAACTTCCCTTAAAAAAAAGAAGAAGAGGTTTTAGGGGAGACCACAGTTTTCTCTGACTTGGGGTGGTTGTTTGCATGCCGCCCGGCTCCTCGCTGAGGTCCTTGGCTTCTGCCTCGACCACCTCAGAGGCTGGGCAGTTGTACTCGGCTGACTTAGCTGAAAGGGTAGGATGCGCTGGACATCCCGAAACTGAGGACCTTGGTCTTTGCACGAAACCAAAGGAAAAAAACACACCCCATCCAGGTCTGGCTAGGGGGGAACACCCTTGGCCCGAATGCTGCGCACGGTAAAGGACAGCCAGCCCGTTGTTTCAGCATCTTGAAACCATCTTCTTGAGGGCCATGGCTTGGTGGGATAATTCGGAAGTCTTGCGCGGCCCGATCGCCAGCTCTTGGGTTTTTGTTCGCCAAATTGTTGCGCCCGATGGGCTCACAGGCTGCGGCTTCCAATGTGTACATACCTGACGGGCTATATGGGAGGTTGCCGGGAGACAGTCCGGGGCCCTGAAAGTGAACATCTGTCCAGTTCTCGAACTTATGTTCGGGGGTGGTTTACTGGCTCTGTCTGGAAAGACTGGTACTCCTTTGTCCTGCTCTGATTCGGAGCCAATGACTCGCCTTGCTATGGCTCTAATTCAAGACCTGATATTTTAGTGGGGTTTGGGTCAATAGGATAAAATGTCAAGCCGAGATAACCCCCAACCTTTGGGGGCCCAAATCGCCACCAAGAGGCGTTTCACGGTCGAAAAAACCCAATTTGGGCCAAACGGCTTGTTGGCAAACCCCCGGGTCCCGTTCTGTGATCGATCCAAGGGACCTTCGCCATGGGAGCGACCTGGCTGGGTCGAACAGCTGGAGCTGAGGCAGGCATGATGTGCCATGCGTGTTTTTGCTTTGAGGGCGGTTCTTGAAGCGAAATCAAAGGGACAACCAGAAGTTTGGGGGCCCAGCACACACACACACACACACGCGCACGCACACGCACATGTATATATATAAATGGAGATGCTATGTGCATGTTCTGTTTTTGGGGAGGGCACCCTTCTTGGACTTTGTAAAGCGACTTTTTTTAGAGGAAGAACCACGAGTTTGGGGTCCCACACACACACACATATCCGATGCGGAGATGAGCTGACTTACAAAATCTGAGATCTCGACTTCAAACAGCTAGATCACTCACCAAATAAGCATGAGGAGACTGCCTGCCTACCAACAAAAGGGAAACCACCTATTTCAGGCTTGGGCTTGAGCATTTGGGAGTTCAGTCTTGGTGTTGGGTTAATTATATCACACCAAACAAGACATTTCCACCAGTGAGCACCCTGAGCAAAAGACAGGCTTGCAATTCACCAATACCAAAGTCAGCCCCCACAGGTTGAACGGGGGGCAACAGCCCTGGGCCCATTGAACGGGGCCTTTGCATGATCAGAGAGCCATCCTAAAAGCTTTGTGAACCCCAAATACCCTCTCTTTTAATCTGTTTCGAAGAAGCACATCTTCATGGTAAATACCTCCCTATTTAGTGGTTGACATTAACTTTTCCCTGAAACAGTGCTTGTTGTAAGGAGCGGGTTGGGTTCAGCAAAAAAGCACAAAACATGCTCCCTGAAGGCAAACCACGACCAACCAAACTTTCGATTTCGTGGCCGGGTCATCTTTTACTTAGTGACTGCTGCGCCCGGCCATGTAATTCTGACTTTTCTTGAAAGGGTTAGAGGTACTTCAGGTACTTCAAACAGCATTCATGGGTTTCAAAAGAATCTCCAAGTTTACAACAACTCCAATACTCAAGGTGTCTCCGAGAAAAGGATAAACATCCTGGGTTTTCGCTCGTTCTGCCCCATCGGCGAATAGGCAGAAAGATGGTCGGGCAATGCGGTATCAAGTCAATAGAAAACAAACAAAGGGCAGGGCAGCCTGCCGGAGTCAAATCACCCTCCAATCCACCCCCTGCTGCAAATATTTGCCATGGAAACCCTGGTGCTTCAAAATATACCAACCCAAACTAGCATGTCCTTACAAACCTCCTGGTAGCTCCGAAAGGCTGCCTGTGAAGCAACTTTGCATACCCCCAGCTCGGTAACGGCGTCCTTCCACCAGCCGCCGCACCCCCAACCCCCCCCCCCCCACCAACCCCACCCCCCCCCCCCCAAGCGACGGGATCAGCCGGGGATTTTGATCTCTCGGACCGCACGCGCCTCGTTGGGCGTGCTCGTGCGCGTGGAGCTCGAGGACTTGCCTCTCGATCGGCTCGGCGGCGCTTTTGGCTCGTCTTGGGCCTGCAAGAAAATGGGGCGCAACATGGCGTCTCCTCTTGGCTTCGGTGTAAAAAGACACACACTAAAAACAGAAAATGGTCGGTTTCCTTGTAAGAAGACACGCCAAAAACGGAAAACGAGTAGCTTTCCTGTTACATTCCCCTGTGCAAAACACAAAAAAAAGAAAATGGTTGGTGTCCTTTGGGGTTCCCTGGTAAAACCCACCAAAACCGGGGTTACCGCCAGAAAAAGACACATGCGGGTTTGGGTTGTGTTGAGGGGGGTTGTTACGTAAGAATCAGCAAGGACCCTTAGGCGGGAACGGAAGTTCAGGGAATTTCTCACCTCCGTGGATTAGTAAAGAAAATCATAAAATTTACCACCGTACAGGTATACCACCCTAGTCCAAACCAGAAAAATCAGCTGAACTCAGGGAATGGGATTCTCTACCCATGGTTCGCTCCTTCAACGTTGTGTTGAGGCTCGGACGCCCCTGTCGATAATGGAGAATTTCCGCCAATAGGTCGTCAGAAGTACGCATGATTATACGGACTTACCATCCCTTACAATTCCTTTTCACATCCAAAAGAAGATCCCTGATTCTACATGTTACTAGCCCCAGAAGCCAAAGGATATATGAAGGTTGCGGAAGGGTTGTGCAAGGGTCAGATTTGGCTGCTGCAGAAACCAGATAATTCTAGGGCTGCGGCATATGTTTCACCCAGCTGCGCTGCTTTCTTGGCGGAGGAAAGGATCCCAAAGTAGCAATGCAGTTTGGCGGGCGCGCGTTCTGTCCTATGTTTTCCAAATGCTATTCACTACCCCCAGTTAGGGCACTGACCCTCTCGTTCGGGGGCCAGCGGGGATCATTCAAAAAGCACGAGTGCTATGCTGGAATTACTTGGTGAGGAAGCTGGCAACAAGAGAGTGCTGATAACGGCTGCGCCGCAATTTGGAAAGACATATCAGATGGGCCGATACCAACACATGCGCCTCGGGGGTACCCTCTCTGTAGCAAGGCGGGCCGGTGTGTCATGCGTATGCACGCACGCACGCACACACGGCGGGGACAGATATAGGAAGATAACCGATTAATAGGATACAGACAAGAGGATGAACATAATAATTACAGGTCAAGATACGACCATGAGATAGAAAGTTGTCTACAGGAAATTGACCATCTGTCAAAACAAAAGGCAACATATTCAGAAACCAAAAGCACAAATAAAAACCATTGAAACTACTAGATGCAAATATCATAAAACGCAATGAAGGCGAGACTTCTCATAAAGTAAAATACGATGAATATAGAAGTAAATAAGATCAATTGAATAACAAACAAATGCATTGTTTTTGGCACAGCATTTTACATCATGTTGGCATAGTAAATACTATTCAGACACTATATGTAAAGAAGCTAGTAATCCGCATGCGTCTAGTTGAACTTCTAATGCATTATCTGGATGTGAGAAAGAAGAGAACCCGTAGGCAATGGAAAGAAGATATAGATAGAGAATTAACATCTGTCCATAGGAATATTTAGTAAGAATGAAAGGACAAATGCTAGCTTATCATTAGTGGAATTCCTGTTAGGATGATTAGAAGACAGAACATCTAGAATTACAATATGATAATAAGAAAAACACAAGGCTCTTCAATTGTGGATTGTAAGCAGAATGTCCTCCACAAAGCCATTCTTTAAAGATGGAATGGGAGATAACAAATTTGTAATTACTGTAACTCCGGTATAAACAAGTTTGTCCTTTCGGTGAAACATAACCCATAAAAAACTGTTTCCAGGAAGAATAAGTAAATCATAATTCCAGAATACCAAGTATTAGGCTCACAAAAACATCAACCATATGATATAGCTCTTCCAAGATGTAGAAACATACAACAAAATATATGTATGTTTGTATTCACGTGTGTATGTCAAGCGCTGCAAGCAAACTCAAGGTGTTTCTCAAATCTCCTTCAAGAGTTCATCATCACTCCCTCCGATTCGATCCGGCCTCTCAACTCCAGCTCGTCCTGCAGATGGCGCCGATCACTGAAGCCGCTGAAATAGGGCGACCAACCACAGTTGCCCCCCAGTTGTCAGCATGAATACAACCTACAGCTTGAACACTCCAAGTTATCCAACCAACTGCCCCCTGTGCCCATCAGCATGAGTATAAAATCAAGTGTTCAAACCAACTAACCATCCCTCTAAACAACAGCATGACTACAACCTACAGCTTGAACACCTAAGTATTCAAACTAACTAACCATCCCCCCCAGTCATCAGCATGATTACAACCTACAGCTTGAACACCTAAGTAACCAAACTAACCAAATTCATCCCTCTGTGTCATCGTGCAGCATGATTACAACCCGCAGCTAATTAGTTCTGGCAACCAAACTAACTAACCATCCCCCCCCCCCAGTTGTCAGCATGACTACAACCTACAGCTTGAACACCTGCAAGTTATCCAACGCACCAATTATCCTCTGTCATCAAGTATGATTATAATTCATAAGCTTTAACACTGGTATTCAAATTAAATTCAAATTCATCCCCTCTAATCATCAGCCTGACTTACACCTAAATGTCAACCAACAACCATGCCTCTCTGTGCCTATCAGTATGATTACAACAACCTCCAGCTTGAACAGGTAAGTATTCAAACTAACTAAATCATCCCCATCTCAGTTGTCAGCATGACTACACCCATGTTTGAACACTCAAAGTATCCAAACTAATCAACTATCCCCTCTCTTAGTCATCTATGATTATAACCTATGCTTGAATAATTTGCCATTCAAACTAATCAAACTATCCCAGTTGTCAGCATGATTACAACCTACAGCTTCAACACCTACGTAATCAAACAAACTAACCATCTCCCCCAGTCATCAGCATGATTGCAACCTACAGCTTGAACACCTAAGTATTCAAACTAACTAACCATCCCCCCCCCCAGTTGTCAGCATGACTACAACCTACAGCTTGAACACCTAAGTATTCAAACTAACCAACCATCCCCCCCCCCCCAGTCATCAGCATGGTTAAAACCTCCAGCTTGAACACCTAAGTAACCAAACTAACTAACCATCCCCCCCCCCAGTTGTCAGCATGACTACAACCTACAGCTTGAACACCTAAGTATTCAAACTAACTAACCATCCCCCCCCCAGTCATCAGCATGATTACAATCTACAGCTTGAACACCTAAGTATTCAAACTAACTAACCATCCCCCCCCCAGTTGTCAGCATGACTACAACCTACAGCTTGAACACCTAAGTATTCAAACTAACTAACCATACCCCCCGCAGTCATCAGCATGATTACAACCTACAGCTTGAACACCTAAGTATTCAAACTAACTAACCATCCCCCCTAGTCATCAGCATGATTACACCCAACCATCCCCCCCCCCCCCAGTCATCAGCATGATTACAACCTACAGCTTGAACACCTAAGTATTCAAACTAACTAACCATCCCCCCCCAGTCATCAGCATGATTACAACCTACAGCTTGAACACCTAAGTATTCAAACTAACTAACCATCCCCCCCAGTTGTCAGCATGATTACAACCTACAGCTTCAACACCTACATAATCAAACTAACTAACCATCTCCCCCAGTCATCAGCATGATTGCAACCTACAGCTTGAACACCTAAGTATTCAAATTCACCAACCATCCTCTGTTGTCAGCATGACTACAATCCATAAGTTTGAACACTCTGGTATCCAACCAACCAAACTATCGAAGCATGGAAACATGACTACAACCTGCAGTTTGAATACCTGTTATCCAACTAAACCTAAAATCATCCCCAAAGTCATCCGCATGATTACACCCAGTTTGAACAGGTATCCAAATCCAATTCAAATCATCCTTCAGTCATCAGTATTAGATTGCAAACTCCAGCTTGAAACACCAAGTCTAAACTATCCCCCTAGTCATCAGCTTGATGTTCCGCGCTCGGTTATCCATTCCGGGAACGCCCGCATCCCGGTCGCTCCTCGCTATCCGCGCCGAAGAACGTGGACCCAGATGCGCTCAGCTCATCCGCCTCCCGCTGAAGCGGCGGGACGTGCGTGCCGAAGGCGCGAATCATGGATGGATTTCTCAGTTGTTCAGTGACCCTGGAAAAAAAGGAAACCCTTTTTGGGGAAGACAATTTTTAATGGGGCAGCCACCAAAACAAGGGGAAAAGAATGCCACTGAACAACTGAGGTTTGCCTCTTTTATTGAGGCACCTGTACTGTTGGGGTGGTTTCAAAAAGACTCTAAAAGGAGCACCCGCCATTTTGGGGCTTCCTTTTTTGAAACACATCCAGCTACATCCCACATTTACCGGATTTAGAGAAAAAGCGGCACTGAGAGAGGGGTAGTAGAAACATTGATCCGGGCGGGATTGAGATGGACCCAAGATCTAAGATTGTCAAAGGACTTTTGACTAGTATTCTTAGATGTTCGAAATGGCCTGAAACTCTGAATCCCGAATTTCAAGATCTCAACTCCAGGATTTGAATCCTGAATCCAAGATACAAGACCAATTGCTGGCCAAAAGTCTGCGCCCTTTTCAAATCTGGGCCAACCTTCGATCTGAACATCACTGAGTCATTCCAAATGCTTTATCGCTTTGCGGGGATGCCTTTGCCATCGCAGGTGGCCCTAAAACCAATAATTTCCACAACTATGTATGCCGAGAAGGTAAGCCTTTTTTATGGAGGACAGTGGCATCTTCGAACCTTGTTCGGGCCTATGGGGTACTGCGACCGACTTGCACGAAAATAATGATCCATGTTCTCGACCTCTGTTTCCATTTTTTCCCGTCCACCCAATGCCAACTCATCACGACTTTAGGTTTCATGCTGGTCCATATTTAGCAAGTTCAAAGCATGCTTTGCTGTTTGACCACGAACAAGTCATTAAAATTGTGCCAACTCAACAACTTGCCCCGTGCCCGGTGCAAAGCTTGATATCTGTTGCTTCCAACAGTGGTCCCATTCCCCCAAAGATTATGTCGCAAAATGGTTTGGTTTTGCAGGCTCCTTCTGTTCATGTTTGGTTTCTTCCCCAAAAAGATGGAGCCCGAAAAGGGGTCCATTCCCCAAAAAAGACTCTGGTCCACAGAAATATGGCCCAAATGCCTCTAAAACTAAGGGCTTGGGTAAAACGGAGGGTTTCTTGGATCCCATGTTGATCTGCTGGGGTTGGTTGCTTCTTGCTTCCTTCCACCCCACCCACCCACCCACCCACCCACACTTGATTTCGCTCTGGCCTGAACCTCCATGAATGGTTCCATCCACAGGCTGGCTCAATCGGTGCCAAATGAAGGATGTAGAGTGCGAGGTCCAAGAGGATTCATGATTCACACCCTCTTGCGTGTGCCGAAATTGTCGTTCTTCTGGCGCAACTGTCGAGCCCGTCCGCTCTGAATGCGCGGGCAGCATCAATCAGGCGAAAGTGCCCCCCCCCGCCCACACACACTTAAACTCCAGATGGAGGGTGCTAATCTTTCGAGTACAACTGGTAAGTCTGGGCTTGGATAAGGTTCTTCATGCATAAGTTTCGGCTCGCAATGGCGGTTTCCGCGGGCAAAGAGGGGTCCGTTTAGTTGGGGTAGCCCACCAGCTGTCATCATAGACCCAGGTGCGGCTTGCAGGTACGTTTCACGAGAATCATGTGGGGTCTTCGTTGGCAGCCGCCCACATGCTTCTCCGGCTGCCCCCTGCTTTAACCCAAAAGACGGTGACAGGGCATTCTGTCACTCCGCACACACACACACACACGCACACACACACACACACACGTCGCAGGAAAAGGCTCCCCGCCCCCTAATGGTGGACCCTCTAATGGATCGTCGCATTATGTCGCATTTACCCGGCAAGATGACTGGCGTTCAAAAACGGCATTGAACACATGTGTGAATTGTGGACATCCCAAGATCGGTGTTTTCCTCTTCGATTCCCTTTAACTGAGTACCTTCTAGAAAGCATTCATATCCTTTCAGCTGCAACCGACGTCCAATTCAGCAGGCTGCAAGCTCTTAAGGGAATCAAAATTTTGCAGAGGATACTCGTGTGTGTAGCATCCAAAGGAACCCAGTTGCACAATAAATGAAGAAGAAAAAAAAGAGCATAGGGTCACATGAATGGGGGGGTGTGAATTCTATCTCAGGACCCTGTGAAATCATTTGTTTCATGGACAAGCAGTTCAAAGGGGTATTCCTCTTTAAGATTCTTCGCCATGTGGTGCTTTTTACAACAAAACTGTGGGACCCGAGAAGTCCACTGGCCAGTGGCTGCTTCTTGTGCAGGGTGAAGCATCTCAGCCTTCCCGATATCTCCCTATGAAATACCGTGGATGGACGAAATCCTGCAGCACCTCAACAACCCTGGAATGATTCGATTCCCCTCCAAATACCAACAACAAATGGTTTCAACCATGGCTTTGAAAGTGGTGTGAACGGATCTCGCCCATGCACACACCAAGAGAAGCCCATTTCAAAGGAAGGCCATCTGATCCCCAGATCCCAAGGCGATTGCCCCCTGATTTTTGCGGCTGCCTCTCGGCCTCTCGGCCTCTCGGCCTCTCGGCCTCTCGGCCTCTCGGCCTGGCGGGCCTCAAGTCACGTGGATCGTGCAGGGCGCATGTGCGCGACATCTGGGCCTTTCAGGCATCCGAATTCCAAGCTCGCCCATAGGCACGCACCCAAGGGCCCAAAGGGACCCCCCGTAGCCGGCAAGGGGCACTGCATTCGTCTAGGTTTTGGCTGCTCAACATGGATGCCACGTTGAGGACCCTTTTTGATGCTTAGGACTTACACTGGCAGGCACTCAAGCCTTTGCCCAGTTTTCAAATGCGCTCCCTTGGCTGGCCACTCTACCGGCACTGGGCCTAAATTGGCGTCCAAACACCAAACATCTCGGAGCTATCCACTGAATGGTAGCTGAAAGGGACACCACCCCCAAATGTGTTTTCGCTTTGAGTCACCCAGTAAAACATAATTCCCTGTTTTAAGGACATGAGCAGTCCGCTATGTCTGAAAGAATCGGTTCGATTCCTACAACAATTGCGTTCCTTCTGGCTTCCCTTGCAACCAAAAGGGACTCCGCACTCCATGTTGAGGCCCTCGGATGCGGAGGATGCGGAGGGTGCTCAGGCGAAGAGAAGACCTTGCCCCTGCGCGGTGAGCGGGCCGTTTGCTTGAAAACCCCCAAACGGCGTTTACCCCAGCTGCCCTTGTCGGACCCCGAAATACAAGGTGATCGCAAACACTTGGCACCCTACCATGTCCTTACAGAACTCCTGGTGGCTCATTCGCTCCGTGTTTAGAAGCAAATGTGGATGCTCCCAGCTCCGCAAGTAACGGCTCCCTTCCAACCAGCAGCAAGCACTAAAAGTGGACCAAAAAGGGGGAAGTTCAAAGGTCGTCTTTGGGGTGAGGAAACAAATTTCAGCGTGAAGGAACACGACGACAGGGCCTCTGAAATCAAGCACGTTGTAAAATTCGGTGAGCCTGCGGTTTTCATGTTTCGGGGTTTGTTTCTTGCCTGCCGTGTTTCAAGGTGTCGCCTAGGTTCCTCTAGGGGCAACTTCTGGTGCTGAGTCCGGGGGGCAAACCAACTGTCAGACCAACTTGCCGAGCTCGACCATTTTCACGGCTATGGGTAACCCAAATCGTATCCCATTGGAGGTTGACCGGCTCGGCTCAAAACGGAGGCGAAAAAAACGGCCCGCGCCCTGAGCTGCTTCGCTTCCTCGTCCGCGGACACCTGAAGGAAGGGGATGCGTCGGATCCTGTTGGGAACCGGGCAAGGAACTCAGTTGTTCAGTGACCCTGGAAAACAAAGGGAACCCTTTTTGGGGCTTGGACCATTTTTAGTGGGGCCACAAAAAAAAGGAAAAAGAATTGGTGCCAACTGAGGTGGACAGATTCATGGGTCAACCTATGACCTTCGCGTCAACACCAAAGGCGCACACCTCAAGGCCTGGAAATGTATTGGTTGTGTCTTTCACAGGTGTCCTTTGGGAAATATCCATGGGCTTCGCTGGCAAATGGGGCAAGAACGCCATCTAAACCGGTGGGACACCTAAGAACCCCTGGATGAACCCCTGGTTTAAAAGGGGTTCAACTCCTTCCGTATCTCAGGCGCGCCTGGGGCGCGCTGTGCGCTGCCAGAGCAAAACCGATCTGCTTGTGCTTCCAGTCGTAGACCGTGTAATACTTTCCTGAGGGTCGAATGCTGGTTTGCCCGCGAATCAACAGGGCTTTCGGGAATGAATTGGATCTGGGGATCCATGGGTCGTTCCCTCATTCCCCTATCGAACCAGCAGGGAATTGGAGAGGACACCAAAAGGCACAGGAAAACCTGGTCTGGTACCACGAAGGTCTGGCGCAAGGCTTGCAAAACAAGGGTTGCGAACAACACACCTTTGGTGGACATACCCTGGTTCGACCCTGAACCTAAACCATCTGGGCAACAAAAACTATAAGGAGAACAACTTGTAAAGTCAAAAACCGGTGGGCCAAAGAAACAAAAAAGTCCCCATGAACATCAGACCCATGTCCAATTTGAACGCTCAATTCAGACCTTTGACCCCTGGTACTAGACAACCACATGAGCTGCGGCTTGTTTTGCGTCTTTTGATTATTGTGTGCAGTGACATGTTTGTTGTTGAGCAACCCCCATGTGTTGATGATATTTGAACGAGCATCACTTACAGTAGATGGCTTGTTGGTTGTGATTGGCGTGACGTCTGAATAGTGTTTTGTTTTTTTGTTTGTTTGTGCTCCTTGTTTGTTTGGTTTGATTTCCCCTGGATGAGTAAAATCCAGGTTCTGGAAACAATCGTAGTCATTCAAGCGTGCCATGCATGGTCAAATCCATTGGTGGACACCACAGGGGATGGTTCAGTTCAGGGTCATTCCCTGGAGCCAGCAAGCATACGACCAGGTAGAACACTGGATTAAAACCAAAACATATGCAGCTCACGGAAGCTCAATTGGGTGTCTCTTGCGTGTACCCTTTTCAGTTTGGCTTGAAGGGAAGCTAAAAGGAAAGCCACCTTTTTGGGGGTCTCCCTATTTTGGCGCACCCATTTGCGGCTTGAAGGGTGGACATGTGCAGTCAACCGCGGTCTGGCCAAATGCTCTCAAACCGATTTGCGGCCAAGACAAGAGGTCTTCCCCATTCTTTGCATCCTCCTTTCCAGAAAACAAACCCCCCAAAACTGCGAGAGGAGTGGGTCTTCGTTAAAAGTTGCATGGCTAAAGAACGAAAACGAAGTCGAACAGAAGGATACGAGGCAACTAGATTTACCGGAACAGGAGCCAAACCCAACTGAGAAGCGCAGGGTAGGAAGTGGCTTGTAACCTTGGTTTTTTTTTAATGGCCATGGGTCAAAATCCCGTACCCCCAGTGAACATCCCAGTGCCCACTAAAATAGACCAAAATGGGTGGTGAATTCACCTACCCCAAAATGGGATCCCATTGGTTTTGACCCACAGCCATGTTTCACGCAAAGGGAGTTACAACGGCTTTGGTGGCTGTGCAGCATGGTCGGCGTCCAGGTCACCTTCGAGCTGGAGGTGGGGTTCCCGTAGGCTGGAAGCATCTTCGAGGACTTTTCATTTTGATGGAATCAAGTTGCTCCAATTAATAGTTAAGTAATCTATCATCATATTAGAATCATATTTATACCCTGTAGAGAAACTCTTGTCTCATGAGTAACACATTTTGCCAAATGCTTTAAGGTTCGCTGCTCGTGCCTTCCCTGCGCGAAATCCCATGGCTACTGAGTTTCTTCGGTTGGTGTCCCTGCGTGTGGGTTGCTGTGCTTCCAACTACATCCACCTGCTTCAACATACCGGGTTTGCCCTGCTTCGTAAGAACCCTTTCTGTTGTACCAACGTGGTCACGAGGGTTCCTTGGGGCCACTCCAAAACAAGCAAAACCAAGCATCTTCCACAATGGGTGTTCCTCCTTGACTCCCGAAACCAAATATCTCATAAGCTTCCTTGCGCATTTCCGTGTTTCCCTTTGCCCACTGCCAAACCCTTTTGGCACACATTTCTCTTTGCAGCCCAACAAAATAAACAGAACCAACCCCTTTTGGCAATCAACTTCTTTCCGCAGCCCAAACACATAATCAGAACCCAACAACCAAAACCAAAACAAAAAAAACAACAAAACAACAAAACAACAAAACAACAAAACCCAAACAAAACCTAACAACCCACACGAAAAACACATGGACCGACCAGAACAGCTCTCCGGCACCAGGCCCCCCCGCGCAGCACGGGCTCGCCCCAGATGAAGAGCTTCGGCCCCAGGGGCTCCGGCAGCTCCAAGGGCATCATCGTGGGCTGGCCTCGCCGGACATTTTGTGAAGGAAGGGGCTATGGTGCCCAGTCACCCCCAAATCGCTACCCAAGGGAAAATGGTAAAAAGGCAACCTGTGTATATATATATATATATATATTATGTCCAATCACTACCCCCCAAAATGAAAGCCTTCAAGGGAAAGTTGTATGCGCAAGCTTTTTTTATGAAGTGGCTATAAGAGTTCCCAAATCACGACTTACGGGAAAATGGTAGATGCAACCTTTATGGTAGCTATACAGGGGTTCCCAAATCACTACCCAAGGGAAAATGGTAGATGCAACCTGTATATGGGAGTTATTTACTCCATTTTGCCTTGGGGGTAGTGGTTTGGGGGTAGTGGAAACCATCTTGGATCCTTAACCCTACCTGAGCTTCCAATGGAGTGTTGGCCAATCCGATTCTCCATTAGACTAAACTAGGGAGGAAGGGGGGGAGGGAGGGAGGGAGGGAGGGAGGGGAGGGAGGGGAGGGAGGGGAGGGAGGGGAGGTAGGGAGGGAGGGAGGGAGGGAGGGAGAAAGGGAGAGAGAGAGAGAGAGACAAAGAGAGCACCTTGTTTGCAGATTATGTTTTCCTGCCAGCATATGGTGTGTGTTTTGAACGTACCATTGTGTTGCTTGATTGAAAAAAGCAATCAATGGAAACCACCATGTTTGGGCCCCTGGGTTGGCAGCTGCCCACTTTTGCTAGTTGTGACAGGCCAACTCGTAGCTGGCCGCAAGTTTTGCCGCGTGCCAGGGAAGTTTTTAGGGACACTCTTTAACGAGGTTGCCCTGCTAGAATGGCCGCTTTTGGCAGGGTGTAATGATTTTCCAAACCTGATTGTCCTGATTGTCCGTAGCAAAAACCGACTTGCTTATCTGAGTATTCTTTCCGTCCCGGCATCACACCACAAAGGTGGCGTCACAAAAAAAGAAACAAGCCTTGGGACGTGTGGGAAGTCGTGTGACCTGGGCGGATAAGACAACATCAAGGGTCAATTAGAGGCAAATTTCAGCTCTACATAGGGCGTAACTGTCATATTTCTTCTTTGGGGTTTGCTCAGCAGGGGATGAGGGAATGAACCTGGGGATTCCATTAAAGGAGACCACAAGGGATGGCTTATAGGGTGTCATTCCCTCATAGCACCAGCAAGTTTTGCTTGGGGGCCAGTGGGGGAAGTCTTTGACAATTTGAAACGGTGTCCCCAGTTTCAGAAAATCAGAGGGTTTCCCAAAGCCACGGACCCCTCCCTGATGTTACTGTCAAAGTCAGACTGTCAATTAGTTTTGAGGCCAATCACCAGACTGGTTCTCAGAACCCTGCGATTAAAACCCGAAGGAAGGTTCGATCGGAACCCTTCTGGTGGGGAAATGATCCTGCACACATCCGAAGGGGAAACTCACCGGTGGCCTACGCACCCTGAGTTGAAGGTACCGAATATGGCTCTAAGCTATGAAGCCCGTGAATACATATATATATATATATTCACAAAATAATATATATATATATATATGTATATATCGATGTGTGAATGTATGTATGTATGTATGTATGTATGTATGTATGTATGTATGCATGCATGCATGCATGCATGCATCTATGTATGTATGTATGTATGTATGTATGTATGTATGTATGTATGTATGTATGTATGTATGTATGTATGTATGTATGTATGTATGTATGTATGTATGTATGTGTGTGTGTGTGTATGTATGTATGTATGTATGTATGTATGTATGTATGTATGTATGTATGTATGTATGTATGTATGTATGTATGTATGTATGTATGTATGTATGTATGTATGTATGTATGTATGTATGTATGTATGTGTGTATGTATGTATGTATGTATGTATGTATGTATGTATGTATGTATGTATGTATGTATGTATGTATGTATGTATGTATGTATGTATGTATGTATGTATGTATGTATGTATGTATGTATGTATGTATGTATATGTAATGTATGTATGTATGTATGTATGTATGTATGTATGTATGTATGTATGTATGTATGTATGTATGTATGTATGTATGTATGTATGTATGTATGTATGTATGTATGTATGTATGTATGTATGTATGTATGTATGTATGTACATATATATATATATATATATATGAATAAGGCCAATTATCCAGTAACTGTGGGCTTCCCAAGAAAGGTTGGTACACCTAACGTCTGCAAACCCGAGATAAGCCCCGCGCACGTTGGCCGGCTGGATGCCTGTGCAATCGCTGCTTCGAGAGCACGTCATTGGAAGCAAGAACGCATATATGCTCTAGCCATTTTCTGGGTAGCGTAAGGATACTCCTGTCCCCTTGTGGAAATCTGGATTTCTTTTGTGGGGCCCGACACCCAGTCGGATACGGGTCTTTCATCCATGCTTCCATTACCCCCGAATAGTATCGCGCAAAGGAAACCAACCACCGCCGGTTTTTGAGAAAAACATGTTCTCTGTTCACCGCCCCTTGGCGAAATCATGTGAACCGTATGTTTTCTATATGTCCCCTATACTCCAGATACCCGCTTTGTTCGAGCATACTTGGAACAAACTGGGTTACCTAGTCAGGGTTGACATCATGCCCCTAAAAACCGTGGGTTTCGGGTGCAGGGGGTAGTTGGAATTGAGGAGTGGTCCGAGAAGCGGGTCGACAGACCGGCTCCCTGTTTCTTGGCGACCGTGTTGACTGCTGTGCTAAAGGTTCAACATTTCACTGGTTTCTCGCAGAAAACATACACACACCCACACACGCTTTCCCAAAAAGACTTCAAGGATAAAAAAGACCTGATCCAACCACACATCAATCCAGGGTTGCTGGTGTTTTCCCTGTTTCTGAGTTCTTCTTCTCTTAAAAAGCCCCCACAGAACGCTCTCACCAGCTCGATGGATCAGTCCATTTCCGCCGCCTGGCCTGCGGCTGAGACCTCGGAGCGATACGGCCATGGGTCAAAAGACAAATCGCACCCCCAGTGAACATCCCAATCCAACCACTAAAATAGGTTCAAAAAATGGGTGGTGAATTCACCTACCCCAAAATGGACCATTGGTTTTGACCCACGGCCATTTCTGGTTGGGACTCTCCACCCAGCTTGGAGGGGTCGTTGAAAATGGAGTGGTCTTGGATAAGCGAGTCCGTTCGCGGGACACCACAGGTCACAAGGGAAACCACCATCTCCACATAAAACCCAAGTTGACCATGTTGCACTTTAGTTGGAGACCCTCGGACGTCCTTTCAGGGATTTATGCCCAATCACTTTTCAGGGGTTCCCTGTTCAACTTCGTCGCCATGAGAGCTGAAGGCTCAGAAGGATCCGCTGTCTTTGACCTAATTTGGCCCACCAAGATCATGCTGCACCTGCAGATTAGAGTACAATCACCAACACCTACAACAAACGAATCCCTGAGCAAAAGACCTAGCTGATGGGTTCTCGCTCGCTTTCTCCCTGGAGCTCGCCCTACGACAAATGAACCAGTCCCTGGTCGCCGCCACAGGTTGGTTTTCCCTCTTCAACCGGAGATGGCGCGTGGAACGACATGAGTGTCCCGAACCCTTTGGTGGACATCATATTTTTGCCGGGGGGGGGGGGGTCATGTCCTGTTTTTTTTTTTTTTTTCAGTGGGGGTCCTGTCCACCATCCACCAACCACTTGCTTTAACATCGTAGCCAGACCTCAACGTTTTTGCCGATCGCTGAATGTCTGGTAAACCAAGCCTACCTGCAACGGGTTTGAACCCAAGGCCTCAAAAGAAGACTTTTGTGAGTCAAAGTTCCACCAGGGATGTGGCTATGTAGAGCCGGTGCCGAATGAGATCCGCGCTTAGTGTGAGAAGCTTCCATCCAATTCCATGCTTTGGTGAATACTCCACAGTATTTCCAGGTATGGGTTTTGGCTCCATGCACTGAAATACCACCCAGTGTTTTCAGCTTGTAACGCACATAGCCCTCATACAGTAGTTTTCTGTGTTTTCCACCTCGCCTCCAAAACGATCCCGAGCGTGGACTGGTCTCTGGGGCCTTGTGTCTTATTTTTTGAGGCTCGGTCCCTTTTGGCTTGTTTTAAAGGGAAACTAAAAGGACAACCAGCTTTTTGGGAGAAGAGAGACACACCCACAATCCAAGAGAAATAGGGAATTCCGGATCCCCTCCCAACTCCCAATTGATCATGCTCCATGGTCCCAAACGCTGGCCCAAACAAACCCCTTCCAACTACCCGGCCTTGGTTTTTTGAGCGTGCTGTCAGCCCTTGACAACCAGGAGGCATTTACTATGGTTTTTGAACACACACACACACCAACTAAAAAAGCGGGCATTTGGGGCGTGTCTTTGAGGGTACCCCTTTGGAGTATTTTTAAAGGTCAACCAAAAGGAACACCGTTGCGCAAGAGAACCAACTGGGCAAGCTTACCTCGGTTGGACCCTTGGGTTTACAGGAAAATAAGTGGCTCGTCTTTTTGTTGAAGGCTCGGTTCCCGTTTTGTTGGCTTTGGGAAAGCCAAAGGGAGACCACTGGTTTGGGGAGTCAAATCCGTTTTCTTTCTTGCACACAAACCGGGAAACTATAAAAATGTAAAACATACCTGGTGCCCGAAAGTCGCTTTTTGGCCGTTTGCTTTTCTCCACTTTTTCTTGGCCGTTGTAAAAAAATACGGCCGAATGCAGAAAGAACACTTTGTTTTGCCGTTTGCCATCGTTTGCCTTTGTGGCAAACTTATAAACACACGCTTGCCCTATAGTGCTTCACGCATGCCAGCGCAGAAACCGGAAACCTGCCGACGGGGCCAGAGAGCCTAAACAAGCATGGCAACAGCTCTCGAGGGCCCAAAGGGCTGCCCCTACGATAACCCAGCCGAGCCAAAGCCTCGTGCTCAACATGCACTTTCCTTTTTCGAGCTCCGAGGGGGCAAATGGGATCCTTCTGGTTGGTTCGGGCTTCCTACTAAAAATACGGATTTTCTACGGGTGTTGTACGGTGTTTCTCGGGTGTTTTTTTGCCGAACTGCGACGGAAGATGATGCTGGGCGAGTTCTTCGAGAAATCACGGCCGAACCTTGCAGCAAATTGCAAAAATAAATTATGGCCGTTCCCTCAAAAAGTACGGCCGTTCGCTTGAACATTACGGCCGTTCCCTGGAGAATTACGGCTGTTCCCTCAAGAATTACGGCCGTCTCTCGTCATTCCCGGCAACCTGCAGAATTGTGGCCAACACCATCAAAAGTGTCAAAAACTGGCGTTCAACTACTGTTTTGCATTTCAGCCCTCAGAACCCAAAAAGTTGCGTTTCTACCCCCCCCCCCCCCTCCCGGGATTGACTCGTGCGCCATCATGCAGCAACAGACATGCTATATCGTGCTGGTTGGGACACAGTGACCTAAGCATGTTGTTTGGAGTGAGCTTTCAAAGTGTGAAGATTTGACCCCAAAAACGGAAGCATCACTGCCTTGAACAATTACGGCCGTGTCTTGGAGAATTACGGCCGTGGGGAGAAATTACGGCCGAATCTGAAAAAAAAAAACAGTTTTTCTGGAAACCCCCAAAAAAATGCAGCTTTTTCAGGTTCAGGTATACATTGCCATGCACACTCGTGGGAAGCTGGCATCAATCATCTAGGCATCCGGGCCCGGACCCATCCTGCATTGACGAGATCTCCAAAGGCCAGGTGTTCAAATTGGGGGGTCTGGCGGGGAACCACCAGGACAAGCCAAGCATTTGCGGGTCCAAATCCCATCGGAAGCACCAAAAAAGCCAGTGGAAAATACGCCCCATAGAGGAAAAAGAAATCCTTCGTGGGGAAACCCCCTTTGGTTGGGCTAAAAGGAAGCCAGGGGAGACATGGACGAGTTTGGCGAGAACTCAAGGCTCGATCTTTTTGAGTTGGTACCCCTTTGTTGTGGTTGTTTCAAAAGACACCAAAAAAGAAAGCCCACAACATGATGGGTCTAAGAAAGACATGCCAAAATTTCAAGAACCCCCTGTCAACCAACTTGAGGGTCCATTTCCGAATCTTGAGACACCCCACTTGCCACTTAGGGGAATCTTGGCGGCAAAAGGGCGACGACCACCTCGGCCGAATTTTCAGGCACCGCCCTCCCATTGGCTCATAGATCTTGGTGGGCGAGGGAGGGGGCGGGGCTGTGGTGGG
This sequence comes from Effrenium voratum, assembly GCA_963377175.1. NCBI lineage: Eukaryota > Dinophyceae > Suessiales > Symbiodiniaceae > Effrenium > Effrenium voratum. The sequence goes on along the minus strand of CAUJNA010003461.1, from coordinate 213,660 downwards.
GAGCTTGGCATGGGGCTTTTTGCTTCGAAAGACTTTTCGGGGGGCCCTCGAGTTGGTTCAAAGGGAAACTAAATGGAAACCAACAATGTTGGGAGGGGTATGCTTTCAAGACCTTTCAAACCCTGAAATGCAGGGAACCGTCTTGTCCTTTCTCTCTCAGTTTGGCTCATGGCAACAGCAAAGAAAGGGGCCCGCCGGGTGGCCCACTCTCTGAAAGAAACAAACGAAAACAGGTCGATTTGAAAGGAAATGCAGGCTCACCCAAAGCAACATGTCAAAGGGACACCCACCAAGAAACAGCCTGCCACTAGAAACAAGCCTATCATCGCCTGAAGGAAAGCCAACCACTGCAAGAAACAAATCAAGATCAGAACACCCCCAATCACTCTCAACCAACCAACCTGCCTACCAACCAACGTACCAACCTACTTACCTACCAACCTACCAACCTACCAACCTACCAACCTACCAACCTACCAACCTACCAACCCACCAACCCACCAACCTACCAATCCACAACCCACCAACCTGCAACCAACCAGCCAACCTACCAACCTGCAACCAACCAGCCAACCTACCGACCGACCTACCAACCTACCAAAGTCGACCTGTTTTTCAGAAAATTTCCCGACCTTTGTGGATTTTGCTTTCCGGCCCATTTTAGTGGCTCGAAGTGGGGGCTTGGGGTGCGTCGGGTTTTCGGGTGGTTGGCAGCGGGCTTGGGGTGGGTTTCGGGTGGATTTCTCAGGCTGGTTGGTTGCAGGTGCAGAGCTTTCACAGCTGGGACTGAACCATGAAGCTGAGACCCGCGTTTGTTTTTTTGGGGGGTTGAACGTGACACAAATCATGGGCAGTGGGGGGGGGGGGGCTAGCAAAGGAAACTTGACAGAATTCGGGGTACCCCAGGCAAGACTACCGAGCTACCGACCACCAGCCAAACCAAGATGCCCAAAGGGAAGCCCGGCCAACCAAAAAAACACAACGGGCCCGCGGCCACGGACTCCGCACTCCGCGCCTCGGCATGAACCGCCTGAGCAGCTTGGACCAAGTTCAACCAACCAGTTGATAGGAGTGGTGTTCGGCCCCTCCAGAAGTGGTCTGATTCCAACCACGAAACCCAGAAATAGACACACCCCTATTGGTAAACTGGGGTTGATGAATATGGTGTCAACATTACTTGCTTGTGGATGGACGTAATCCTGTTCGCACAACTTTGAAACCATGGCAGGGTTTCTGAACGGTGCAGGAATTCGTCCATCCACAGTAGCAAGCAGGCTACATCCATGCGCATAACTGGGCCAATGGGGGCTAGTCCCCTTACGATGGCTGTAACCTACTAAGTGGTTTGAGCACGGTCCCCAAAATAGGCTTCCCAAGCCAAACCCAAACAGGTGCCCTTGACAAACTTCGCCACTATATCTCTAACTCCCTTCCAACCACGCTCGTTTTTGTTGTTTTTCCCCCGAGCTCCCTATATGTTGCCCAAGACCCGAACCCCTAAGAACCGATTTTGCAGTAAGCGCAGCGTTTGCTTCACAAGACATTCTCCCATGACCTCCAAGGAGACCCTAGGAAGGGTTTAGGATTGGCTACCCAGAAAGCTCAATAAGCCCTGGAAAAGCGCAGAATCTTAATTTAAATAAAAGCCCTTGTCTGGGCTGTTCAAAAATCGAGTGTTGGCCAATTCACAATCCCGATTCAGAAACCACTACAAAGGGGGCCCCTTTCATCACTAAAGGTAAGGATCTTGCGGATTGCCTTGAACAACCCAACTTGGTAAGTTCTGGTAAGTTCTCCCCGGTCGCGAAAAGAAGAAGAAAAAAACGGAAAACGGGGTGCCCAAAAGGCAACCCCTGAACTGCGTCCTTTCGATCGCAGTCGGAACTCCTGTCAAAAGCATGGCGCAGACACAGGCCAAAAAAAAACGGCAAAGAAATATACCCGCTGGTCCAACCATGGCGTATCCGCATTCAACGCAGCGGACGGGCGGCAGTTCCATATCACGCAAAGAAAGAAAATATCCACAATCATGGTTGGTGCTTCAAAAAATGGTTTTGACCCATGAACAACTTCAAGGGCGATTGTTGTCTTTCGTGTATTGGTGCTCAAATAGGTTTGATCCGAAAACTAACATGGCCTTCTTTGCCACTTCCCGCGATGGGAACCTCTTATGGAAACCTCGTCGTGAGGGCCGACGTCCCAGAAAGACATTTCCCACAACCCGAATAAAATGGACACATATGTTTGCAAAAAAAGGTGAAAAACCCACTACATCAACGGGGTTTTGTCTAGTTCCTCGGCATTCATACGACGGCACGGTGCATTTTGAGCCTGCGAGGTAGTATATACCCCCTTTTTACCTCCGCAACTCCAAAACCTGTTCGAGTATGCGTCAAAATAGGGGGGCATGGTTGGTTGGCCTTTGGCTAACTCCGAAAGGGGCTCAAGAAAGCGCTCACCGTCATACCTGAACATGCCCAGGAGAACTGTCGTATCTCTGTTTGACAATCCTGTTGTCTTTTTTTCGCTTTTGTTTTCTGTTTTACATAGGGAGACCCCAGAAAGAACCACAAACAAAAAGTCGTTCTGGTCTGACTTCCCGCTGAGCCACCAAAACGGAAGCGCCCCGAACCGAGCGCCAGCCGAAGCCCCGCCTGTCGGGAGTAGTCCGCGGGCAGCAGCGTGATGGTGGTGCCTTCCACCTTCGAAACCAGCCGACTCGAGGCACGAGATGACTCGAGCGGATTTTCTTTGGGGGCTGATTCCTTGATCAGGATTTAGGGGCTGATTCCTAGGAAGATCAAGGAATCAGCTTATTTAATAGGCGCTTTTCCCGATCGGGTTTTGTTTGGGGATTCAGACCACTTTTGCAGGGGAACACCCCCATATCAAGGGGCAGGTTCCTGTTCCATTCTTCTCAACCATCGTTCTTTCCAAAAAATACGGATCCGTTTTCCCGATCGGGTTTTTGGAGTTTTCCAGAAAGAAGGATCCCTGGAAAGAATGGGGAAGGTACCTGAAGAGATTTGTCAAAACACCAAAACACACTCCAAATAAAAACATGGCACCTCACAGATAGGAGCAAGGTGCACAGAAAATAGAGAATATATATATATATATAATATTTCACTGAACCCTGGTCATGCAGGTCTTCTAAATCAGATGGTAGTTGGGTGAGTCCCCCGAATGTGGGCAACTGCTTGTTGAGCACTGGATCCCAAAGCGGTGGCATTTTGAGGAGTTGAGCTTTCAAAATCTCTATTGAGCTGCCAGTTCGAGGATTAGCTGCCCCTCTTAAAAGACACGTTTGGGGTTGGGGGGAGAGATTGAGCCGACTTTTTGCGTCAAGACATGGTTGGAAAGCGCAACCATGCCTTGAACGAGCCAAAAAAGGGTACACCCGCATCTGGGTTACCCTGGGTTTGTCTCAAAAAAGAAAAGTGCTTGGTTCGTTTCAAAGGGATACTGGAAGCCGTTGGTTCGAGCATCTACCCCGAACTCCGAACTCAAACCCGTCCGTTTGTTGGCAACCCGGAGCGATTGACATGAAACCTCAAATATTCGCATGGGGCGAATCGTAGGTGCTCCACTCTGTAGGCTTCCAAAGCCGCTGACCACCCGACACAAGCTGAAAAAAAGCCCCGCAAGCTTAGGGCATAGGTGGACTTTTGGAAACATAGATGGGCCTGGTAAATGGAATAAACCCCACCTAAACCAGTGGAACCCATCTATTTGTTTAAAAAGGACACCTATGGCTTAGGGCCTGCAGCTAGCGCAGCTCAGGCTGGCGGTGCGAGTGACTGGGGCTGAAAGAACCGTCTTCGATGTCGCGGGTTCGCCTGGAAACTCCTTCGAATGGTTAAAAGAGCGAATCTCGGTTGCGAACTCTGCTCCCCTTCTAAAAGTTCAAGTGGCTTAATGGAAAACCAAATAGTTGGCAAAAACTTAAAGTCCTAACATCCAAAAAAGAATGCAACAAAGGAGTCACATTCTTTCTTTTTCAGTTTGTTCAAGAGGACATGGGAAACAAGTGGCTTTGGTTGAAATTTTGGTTGTCCCCCAATGGCCTCCCCAAACCTACCCAGTTGTGTAACTTTGAACAACAGCAAACCCAGTCTTCCACTGTTCCTCCCAGTTTACTCAGGGGGTGGCATAGAAAAAGGACGCATCAACCTGGAGATGGCCGCAGTCCGTCGACCCAATCAAGGGGTGTCCCCCCAAAAGCGACGCCCCGATGAGACTTTCAAACGAATCCCGTGGGTTCCTGCCAACACTTCGGCCTGAAAACGTCCCTGAGCCTCAAAGTGCAGCGGGAGACCCTCGGCAAAGCGGCAGTCCACGCCTGACGCAAGGAAATCAAGCGCCCCCCCCGCCCGGATGTTCGACGTCTTTTGTTGAGGCGCGGTACCCTTTTCTTGTTGTAAAGGGACACCAAAAGGAATTCCGAGGCCTCTCTTCTTTCTTTTGGGGGGGATCATAAGAAACAGACACGCCCACTTCGTATTTAAGCAGGCCAGAACCACAGGGGAAAAGAACGGCTCGTTGAGCCTATTTGGATATTCTGGGGTAGGTTCCGGGTCCCCCTGAACAAGTTGTTGACTCAGTGGACTATTGGTCCAAGATCCGTGGTTGGGGCTCCGTACTTATCCTTACCCAGAAAGCTTAAGGCCTAAGCCCCACACCAAAGAGAAGCATGGCACCAAGGGGGTGATGTGAGCCCTGGCGTTATGTCTAAATGGAGACAAGATCCCAGCCGAACGTGCGGATCGGTGTGGAAGTGTTCTATATTCTGACAAATCATGTTGTTGCTGGGAAACACTTGACACCCCAAACAAACATCAGTAAACTCAGTAAACAACATGCACAGCAGCATAACTTGCTTCCCGACTGTGTCAGTTTCGGTACACTTCGCACCAGTCATATCAACAGACAGAAACACTTTTTGAGGCCACGTCGCACCAAACCTTGCAATGGATGGCCCCTTTTCCGCTTTGGGAGCCCCATACCGGTCGCTGATCTCCTATGCACAGGCAGGTTGTTCACAACCAACAAAGGCTCAAGGGGTCATGGCGCGCCCGTGTCCTCGGATACTCGGGAGGTTGTGGGTTCAAGTCCTGCTGGCCCTATTTGCGCACTGCCATTGTCGTAGATCGTATCCTGAATTTGGTTGGCAACAAGCTGCAGACGAGGCACAGCGCTTTCCTCAGTTCAAACAAACGCTTCTTTTGTCAAGGGTTGACAAGTCACATGCCCCCCCTTTCCCCCAATCCCCCCAACCCCCCCGGCCAATCTCTTACAGCCGAGATCCGCAAGCGAGATGCGCCCCAACCGCTTTTTCGCCCGCGCGCAAGGCGGGCATCAAGCGACCAGGAGTTGGCTCTCCTGACCCGAAGGGACTTGCGGCCCCGAGATGCTCAGGGAGCCTGTTCGCGAGCCCCTCGTTGCCCAGGTGTTTAATATTTAAGGGGGAAATGAGGAACTGAAAGATCGCTTGAAACAAAGAAGGCAAGGGAACCTGACTGAAAGATAAAAACCGCTCCTTTCGAGCTATGAGTTAAGGGAAAGAAAGGCAAATGAAAAGGGTGGGGGAGGGGTCCCCAAAGCCAACCCACCCGAAAACTTTATTGTAACCAAAACAAAACCGTGCACCAAACCAAAGAGTCAGTCACGTCCCACCATGAAACAGGGGTCAAACCTAGATTTCCCCACACCAAAAGCTGATCAACTTGCTTGTGGGAAACCCCTTTTCACACCAACCCAGCAGGATACCCTCCAGCAAAAGGCACCCCCCGCAACCCCCTTTTCTCAAATGGAATGATGTGGGTCTACTTCCCGTGATACCCCCTTGCGCGGCAGGTGTGGGTAAGGAAAATGGCGGGATGGTTCTGTTGACCAGGGGGGTCTTTTCGCCACCTTTTGTGAGAAAATTGGCGACCCCCTTAAAAGGAATCCTTCACTACGAGGGGGTCGAACAATTTTCCACAAGTGGCAAGACGACCCCCCTGCTGTTGACTTCCTGTTCCGCGAGTTTGGGGCTTTGGGTCAGGAGGACCTGGACTCCATGGGGAAGCGCGTCCCAGATCCTCGCTATTTCCCGGTTTTTGGCAGATGTCGCAGACCCCTTTAATGGCAACCCTATACCACTCTCAACACAATCGGGGATAGATTGAACCCCCAACTAAACAGGCCATGTTTACATGCAAACGTGGGTTTCACAAAGCAAACTAGAAGCGGGTATTCGCAGTTGGCGGCAGGAATAAGCTCTTGTCTACCATCATCATGTTCGTACAGGGCAGCAATATCTAGGACACATCCAAATCGCACCAGATTCCTGTTGCCCTTTGAAAACTGCCCCAGAGCCTCAATGCGTCCCCGATTTTGGTGCAAAAAGCACAACGAAGTGTGGGGACAGCGCCCCACCCCTCCTCGAAAGATGCCCGCGGTCAAACATTGGAGGACTCCGGCGGGAGATCCAGACACCATCCACAACCAGACTTGTGGGATATACATGCGCAACAAATCTCGCCAATCAAAAGGTCGAAATCTTTCAAGCCAAAAAGGGAACTATATCCCTTTCAATGTCCGAACGTCAAAACAAGCTCCCTCTAAGATCCTCTAAGAGTTTAACAAGACTATGTATCGGTCTAGGGAACCCCGCTCGAAATCTTTGAGCTCTCTCCATAAATACCTCATTTGGGGATCTCTCGCTTGAGCCCACAACCGCCAGTCCTGAGCTGGCCTGCAGTCTCCAGACTCCTCAAGACAAAGAACCAGACAAAACACACCCGCCTTTGCTTGGTTGCCCCTCTGCAAAAAGTGTTGCATGTTGTGCCCTCCACCGCAAACTTCACTGTTCCCAAAAACAACCAAATAGCGATAAAGTTTGGTTTGAAAAAACATAGGGATGTGCCAAGCGGAACCCCAAAATTGGGCACAAGCAAGAAAAACAGAACGTCACAAGCGAGAAAAACTCGCGTCACAAGCGAGGTACCGTTTGGGGAGGGGGGTGTCCCACTCTGCGGAGGAAGCACAACTTGTTTTGATTGAAACTTGGGCTGTGGGACGACTTCACCTTGTATCAATTTGTTGGAGCCAACGCGCACACACACACACACACACAGAGAGAGAGACACACCAACACGCAAACAATCAACCACACAAACACATAAACACGCAATCACGCAACCACGCAAACACGCAGACAAACAAACACGCAAACACAAGCACAATGTCACAAGCACAATGTCACAAGCACAAACACAAGCACAAACACTGCAAAACACACGCACGCAATTCATGTGGAGGACACGAATCATTCGTAATTACTCGCCCAGGCCTGACCATGTTTAATGGAGTTCTGTCTAGGGGCCGTTACACCCCCTGCAAAAGTTGGCCATTTGCTGGTAGCGACTGTTAAGGATGCTGCACCCTCAATTTGTCTACCGGGTTCGGGGTGAAGGTTCTCAAAACATTGAGAAACCGGAGAAAAGGAAGTCCCTCCCTCCCTCCCTGCCTCCCTCCCTCCCTCCCTCCCTTCCTTCCCTTCCTTCCCTCCCTCCTTCCTTCCTTCCTTCCTTCCTTCCTTCCTTCCTTCCTTCCTTCCTTCCTTCCTTCCTTCTTTTCCAACCACGTTGGCGTGAAACGGAAATGAAGTCCAAGCAAAGGACCTTCATCAGTCTCCCCTCAAAATAGAATGTGCCGAGGATGGTGTCCTGGCTTCCCTCAAAGCATCCAAAAGAGGATGCTTAGCTTTGAGTGAATGAAAAGCAAAGAATCTTTTGACGTGCTTCACATCTGGGGTACGGAAAAACACATTTTAAGATGTTGTTCATATTTCGTCCATGCCAAATAAACAATTGGCGCGGCTTTTTTGTGAGGGTACCCTTTTTGTATTTGTTTTTGGGCACCACTACTTGTTGGGGGCTGTGCCTCCAAGCCCCAAGTGGAGCTCGACCCTGTCTGCCATTCGGCCGCACCTGGCAGGAGGTCTGAAGCGCAGGCAGCGAGATGACCTGCGGCTCGAAATTCCAAGCGCGCCGCTCGGCGAGCGGCTTTTTGCGAAACCAGCTCGGCCCAGTTCAGCCCGAAAGGGGAAAAGGAAACCCGTTCGGCCCAAAAGGTTATCCCAAAAAGCCAGTATTCTTATAATCAACTTTCTCCGCTTTGCGAGTTGATGGGTTTATCTCGGCGAGCTTCATGAATTCCCAACTGCTGCGAAGTGGAATTTGCCCAGCCGCGGTAGGGCACGGCTGAAAACTGCGCGGCTTGGCAATGCCGTCAGAGCAGATTCTTGGTAAGGCCTACTTGCCCGCTTCCCTGTGACACTGTGGTGGCAAGCATGGAATTAAACCAGCAAAGCCGCGCTCGTCTTTACGACCCTTTAAGATACACAGGCCAAATTTAGTGAGAATGCGCTTGGGCACTTCAAAACCAAATTTAGTCACAAGTATGCAACCCGATTATTTGTAGATACTTGGGCGTGTCTTTTGTTGAGGGTATCGTTTTGGGGGTTGTAGAGGGAAACCAGAAGGACAACACCAATTTGGCGGGTTGTGGGAGATGGACTCCACAGCTAGCTGCGGTGCGTTCGGCGGCCAGCCACAAATCAGACGTTTCTGATGGTCGACATGAAACCAAAACAAGCATGGGTAGATTGGGTTCACATAGGGGAGTTTGATCAAAAGGTGCGTTACATGGCATGACCAATGCGGGGGGGGAAAAAAAGATGACTTTCCCAGTATATGTCAAAAGTTGCCCATGGTCATTTGGCCGGGAATATTGATCAGAGCCCGATATGTTGAATGGAGATCGCAGGTTGCAGAACCCCAACCCCACTGCCAAATCATTGAATCATTTGGTTGACTCCTCTATCGCAGTAAATGCTTCCAAACAACTCATTTCCACGTTTCCAGGTATTAAAACAGTGGGAAGCACGCACAACAGTTGACTACCTTTAGTGACTTGGTTCAGTGGATTTTCCTCAGCAGAATTCCGACCAAGCGACTCACCGCATGATTGCCCTACTTAGAGATCTCCTGACGGACCTGGGAGTATACCATCCGCTTGGGGGTGCTGGGCTCACAAACAAAGAAACCGGCAAAAGTCCAAATCCTATGTCGGGTCAAAACCCTTTGCCTGAGGATTTGCCCCCTTCAAGCCCCTTGCTTGATTCCGGTCGAGCCAAAACAATGTGAAGAATTGAAGGCTTCGGCTTCTGGCTGCACCACTTTCTGGCGGCTGTTCATCTACCCAGGTTTGAGTGTGGCTCCCGACTTGGAAAGCCAAAGGGTCAGACAAGCCCCGAATCGTACGCTTGATACTGGCACCCCAACATAAGCCTGGGGGGAATGCCCAGTTGTTTTTTAAACAAGCCCATTCGACTGGTCAATCAACCATTTGGTTGCTTGTATTTAAAGACCCTTTCGCTACGGATTCAAGGACCTTCCCTGATATCTGCCGGCTTTGCACCCTCATGTATAGCTACGCGCAGAAAAAAGGGAAGGGGGAGGTTCCCAGCACGTTCTCCATGAAACTTGGCTCACCCGCGGGTTTACCCGGCGCGCCTCCAAGGATGGGCCTGTCGGCGACCTTTTCGCGCCCACCCGTCAAGACTCTTTCAACACTTGTCGGGCTGCAAAAGGGTTGGCTGCAAAAGAACGCAGGTTGCAACCTTGGCCGATCACACTGGAACCCTTTCAATCGTGGGCATATCGCCAAGCGGCCCAACCCCACCCCCAAAAAGGGGGCAAGCCACAAAGGGTATCCATGGGTGTGGGTCAAAATTAAACCACTAGTGGACCGCGTTCATGTCTCCATGTACTAAGGTTCCATTTTGGGGTTACCCTATTTTTGACCCACAGCCACGGCAGCCACATGGGTGCACCACATTCCATTTGCGAAAGTTAGCCATGGGGTGAAACATGAGAACATGCATCCACACCAACGGTCCTCTTGGTTGCTGTAGCGACATGGAAAATCCGCTGTTTCCACAAAAGTTGAAGTCAAAAGATCCAACCAAATAGACGTAAAGAGGCGAAGTGACAATGCCGGGCTGTGCTACAGGGTTATCTTCGAGACATCTGAGGATCCACTGACCCCGTGGACCCAAAGTGGGACATCCGAGAAATCTCCATGGGAGCAAAAACAAAACAATGAAGTGGAGGCCGCAAATTGAGGAAAGTAGGGCAAGAGTTGGGCAAGGCTGGTTTGGATCCAGCGAGTCTCCAATATGTCCACAAAGGGACAACAAAACACATGCTACTAATCTGGAGAGGCTTAGTCGTGAACTGGCCACTGTCAACCACAAAATATTTGAGCTTTGAATGAGTCAGGCTTCACTAGTTGCGCTATGTTTGACGCCAAACACCCACATACAAGTCTGCGACACATTCGACGATGCTCTGACACTGAAGATAGCCACCCAAACGTCTGCGCCCATGACGCCATGCACGCAGCATCATCTGCAGCACATCATCTTGCGAGATGGCCAGAGATAGCTGCCACATGTTGGGAGCTTCTGCGTGCGCGGCCTCATCTGTCGACTTGTGCAGCACGATTGCGAGTGCAAATGGGGCCGGCCCCTAGTAATTGAAGCAAATCCGGGCCTGACACTTCGCACTTGCAGACAGCCAGCGGCTGCCACAAACGATGCAGGGATCCGGATCTGCACAAGGGATAACATTATATCCGTTCTTAGGAGCTACGGAGCATGCGGACGCCCCAAACGGTGAAACTACCAATCAAAAAGGTCAAACAAAAATCCAGATCTGACTATCAATCTTGGTTGAATGTTTCGGTGTGTGCCCCTTGCGAAATTGGATCCCTGCACTGCACTTCTCACCTAGAGGGGGGGAAGCAACACAATCTCAGCGTGTGCCCATTTGAACATGTCCATACGTAAAAACCTGGTCCATAGTCATTGGATTCCGTTCCATATGTTGATCGGAATGGGTGAGCCCTTGATAGTTTCTAGGAGAATAAGGCCTTAAGACTGCTTGCCGGACAAAGCCAAACATGAGCAGAATCAACAAAACTAGCTATCAGCATGAACAAACACGGAACTGCAAAATGAACCCATCCTCTTGAAGTTGTCCCCGCCCACTTTGATAATTATTGAAAAAAGCTCCCTTGTCCAAAGGACCCGGAAATACAAGATGATCACCTTTGCGGTTGACCCCTTTGTGGCAAAGGGGGAAGCCACTTGGTTTCCATGAATCGTTTCTGGGGGGCTTTGGGGAGTAAACCGGGGAAAACGCAAGTCGCATTTGCCCAAAGGACCTGGACATACAAGGTTAACCTTTTGCAACACTTGACAAACTATGGACCAAATTAGTTAGAAAGGTCGGCCCCAACATGGCCCCATGGGGAAACCAAAACGGAGACCAAGAAGATGAGGGGAGACCAAAGGGTCGTCTTTGAGCAACATGAGAATAGTCTTCCACTAAAACCGGCACGCCCAAATGTTCATCCCATGTAAAGGACGTTTTGATCAACCCCCATGTTCCGGACCGTGGAAAGTGCCTGGGCTGTCCGGGCGATGGGGTGTGCCGGGCCAGCAGCAGCCTCGTCCCTTGCTCCTCCCGAGTGTCCTGAGGCGAGGTGCTTCAGCCACAGCCTCTTGCCTCCCGGGGCTAGGGTTGGGTGCTCTGTTGTAGGTCCAATTTTGATAAAGGTTCCAAAAGGTTAACCTTTCATTTCCAGTTTTTGTTGGCAACTTCCATTGGCTTAAGAATATACTGATTTGTAGGGGAATCGATTTCACTTCTGGACATATGTTCTCAGGCCTGTTCTCATTTGTCCAGGGGGCGAACCACTAAATGGAAGGTCGCCGGGGTTGTTGTTTTTGAACCTAAGAACATCGCCGGAAACTTACCTTGTAGCCGAAAAGGGACATTTATGGGGACCCTGATTGCTTTGGGAATCCGGCGATTCCGCTGAACTATTCAAAAATCAACGAGCTTGGGGCCGTGGGGATTCGTGTGGGGGGAAACAGCTTTTTGGGGTTGCTCCAAAAAAAAACCAGAGAGGAACGGCACCTCTGGGGGACTCAAACCAAAAAGAAGTCATGATCATAAGAACCAGGATAGTGTCCATGGTCAGCTAAGCTCTTAAGGTGAACAACTTTTGGCGGAATAGGTCATACCCTCAAACCCCAAGACAAAAAGCTGGGAACAGTTTCAATGGGCTGTTGAGCTCTCAAAGCGAACAACTTTTCGCAGGATATGTCACACCCTCTACCCCCGCAGCAAAAACTCCAAGGGGCCATCTGACTTTTGGCAAATTGTGTCATACCCTCTACACCCCACACGTCTACAAGTCTACTGGGAGCCGCCAAGGTACCTGGGCTGCCCTCAGATCCCCTGCCAAAAGTTTAACTTTTAGTGGGTGACATGGGTGTGGGTCAAAAATATGTACCCCAAATGGAACCCTAGTAAATGGAAACAGGGACTAAAACCTGCGGTCCATATCCTGGTGGTTTACTTTTGACCCATACCCACATGGAAATATCCAACCACTAATCCCTAAAAAGCTAAAAGGCTGAGGAACCGGATGGCTGGGAGCCCTCAAGGTACGGATCGTGGAGACCTCTTTCGGACACCCGCCTCCAAGAGGCAAACAGCCGCTGCGGAGGGCCTCGGATCCATACCTCCCAAGGCCTGCCTTTCTCCCAGGGGCAGATCTTAAATAACCCGGTGTCCCATGGGAAAAACCTCCTGGTTTCGTCAGGGGCTGATATCATTTGACATTCCCTGGAAAAAGCTGCTATTTGGAGTAGGGGGAACCCCTGAGTGAAAGGGTAGCATGATTATAGAAGGAACTGGGCAAGCTATCTCACCGGCTGAGTGGATGGCCCAAAAAAAGTCCAAACTTTAAATGTCCCACTAAATGTGTCTTCCCAAAAGTTTAAAATTCATGAACTCAAGATAGACTGACCCCGGGGAGTGAGGCAAGAATTGCCCAAGCTCACTCACGCAATTCTTTACCAGTCACCAGTCACGGTGGCAGTCGGCACAGGCCACCTCGTGACAACCGCCGGTCTTTTCCAAGGAACGGGCGAGTTCTATGGGAAAAGAATCATCCATATTGGCAACCCACAGGACCATGGAGAGCAGTCAGAAAAGAAAATGAAGCCCCAAAAAAGACAAGCAAAGCAACCCCAAATCCCATCCAAATCCAGAATGTCCAACCCCGAAACCCCACAACCCCTCAAGGTTGTGAGCACGTGTTGGTCAAAACTCCGTAGCCATGGTCCCCTTCAAAGGAACCTCTACCTTTGACCACACCACAAGGCCAACCGTTCGATATGCAAAACGCGCAAGCTGCCCACCTTCCAAGGACGATCAAATGGTACCCTAAGCTCCTGAACAGCCAGGCTGGTAAACTAACACCCAGGTTGCTCCAAATGGGTGTGTCCTTTTTAGTGGACCCCCAAAATTTCGGTTTTCCCTTCGGTGTTCCTTTAAAACTACCCTTTAAGCAAGACAGACCCGAATAGACCCCACGCGTTTTTCCTCGGTGGAGGACACGCACTCGGGCGCCGGGCACTTCGAAGCGCTGAAGCAGCGCAGCCTCCTGCAGGTCCCAGGCATCCAGCAAGTCATCTTGGAGCACCTCATGTCGCTCGGGACTGTTTTCTCGGTTGCTTTCTGCTCCCCTGCTAAAAGTGAATAACGTTTAGCGTTTTTCCCTGCAACAAGTATATATTTTTTGGTGGTTTAATGGAAAACCCATTAGTTGGCAAAAACTTTAAAGTCCTAGCATCCAAGCAAAATGCACCAAAGTTTTCTTGCGCTTGGGGAATGACCGAGTCCGAGTCCGAGTCCTTGGTGGAATGAACCGGGGGGGGAGTCCCGAAAGGAACCCATCAGTTGGATGGTTTTCATCATTCCATTTCTCATTCCCTGAGAACCAGCAAGTTTTTTTGGGGATGGGTCTGCATAATGTATGGTTCGAGCTCAAACATTTGGGAACGAGCGAACCTTTTCCTGGAGATCCGGTTCTTATTTCAGATTTTAGAATGATTGTAAAATTTGCAGATGGCTGCCTCGTCCTTTTTTTGAGGCTCGCTACCTTTTTGTGGATGGGTAGTTCAAAGGTTTTTGTTGCACGGTCTCTTGGCAACCACAAGGGGAAAAAGCCGACGCCGTTTTGGCTCTCAGTCAAAACAAGGTCCAAAGTCACTTTTTCGGCCGCAAGATCTAAATGACTGGTGCAAGTCCACAAGGCGTGCGGCCAAGAAGTGTGAGCCGCAAGACTGGCAGTAAGGACTGGACTCAAAATAGGATAGGTACCTCCTTTTTGTTTGAGGGGAGGGGAACAGAGGGAGCTTGGTTTAGAAGGGAAACAAGCAGACACACCAAACGCATGATCTTCTTTTCTTTTTTTGGGGGCGGGGCCTGGGGGGGTGCTGTGAATCAAAGGGACTCTTCACTGGGCTCCCCTCATAGTGGAAAGGACAATTCATATTGTTTGGCCCCCCACACCAGATATATTCCGCCCGGCATCAGGATATGACGCCAACCCCTGACTCAAGGCAGGTATTGACCTTCGAAAACAAGAAACCGTATTTTGCCGCCGACTGCGTATGCACGCTGCACATCTGAATTCGAACACCTGAATTTCAAGAAATGCTTCCAACAAAAACAAGTGGAGGGCACTCACATCCCAAGTCGCGCCTTCCCTTTTCCTTTCCCGGTTTCTCCTCAACACCAATGCCCAAAGTGGGTCATGGACGGTCATGGGCAAATGTAGAACTCCTCAGCCAAATCGTCGATTGAGCCAGGCACCAGCAATATCTGCCCGTGCTTCAGCAGGTGAAGTGCCTAGACAGGGGTCTTGTTGTGCTCACAATGACCCTATGGGTCGGGCCCAAAACTTTTCAATGGTCCTTTTCCCCTTCGGATGGCCCGATGCCTAGGGAACGTCTACTATGCACCAGCCTGAAATAAGGAATCCCCAAGAAGGAGCTCGCGGTTCACCCAGGCTCCTGCCGCAATGACTTACACCCTTTGTCCGCGGCACAAGGCGGAACTTCCAGAAAAAAACGAAAAAACTAACCCTGGAAAGATGATATAGAACCGTCGGAATTTGTGGGATGGCACGGAACCTTGGAAGTCTCCTTGACAAATGGATGGCATTGAGAACTGATCGACACCGAAGTCACCGTGGAATCCTTGCTTTCCAGCCAAGCATCTATGAACCTGACTTAAAAGGACACTTGACACTTGAGACGTCAATAGTTCATCAAGCTCCACTGTCATTGGGCAGCTGTATTTTGGCAAAGCCATTTGCATATGTCTCCTGGAAAAGCCATATCTTCGTAGACTCCCTTTGACCCAACTGGGGAAAGTCACAACATCTTCTTAAGCAACTGGCGGCGAATCCGCCCTTTGCCGGCGACCCCCGGAGACTCGGAGCTCGACCTGCACGTGGGTGTAGTTGGCCTGTCGAAGCGCAGCGAGTGTTCGAGTGACCCCCTTTCGCCCCCGGCTGAAAAGGGGAGAAAACCCGAATGTTCAGCGAACATGCACTCTCCAAGAGTTGCCCCATTCTTTCAAGCAGATGTTGATTTGTGACTGGGGGGTATGATGGCACGTTGGAAACCCGGGCGTGCAACAAACATGTGCGAACTTACGCATCATCGGACCCTCCACTGAAAGGGGGAGAGAAAAAAAAAGGGGACTTCCGCTGGAAGGTCTTGAGCCTCAAGAAGGGGCCTTTCTCATGTGATGCTGAGGGTTTAGAAGACGAGACGTTTTCCGACCTGGACACCGCAACTCGTGAGCTCCAGGTCACCCCATGGATTGATTTTTTCCGGTCTGGCAGCTTCTTCGCGTCTCAAGTTTGGAGCCCTCACACGGCGCTGGTTTCCCTTCAAACCCTGGTGGCCGGGTTCCTTTTGAGCAAAGGTCATGTGGATCGGCTTCGGCTCGTGTAGGGTTCAAATCCCCAAACCGATTGGAGGTACGAAGGAGACCTTGGAGACTTTGGAGACCCCACGGTGGCTTCAGTTCCATTCTGCGCACCGAGTACACGCGTCGTGGACTGAAATCTGTTTGTTTGGGTTCGGAAACTCCAACAAAAAATGTTCCCTTGCCCACCACCCTCAAAAAGGTACTAAACTGTGCTGGCTTCTGTCCTCAGTCTTTGATCGAAATCCCGGGGCCGAATCACAATCCGTAATCCGCTTAACCCTTGTTCTGGTTGGTCATCTTCTTTCTGAAGGAGCCTCCGTTGAAGCGTGGACAATCCACACGACCCAGAATCAGTAGTCCGCAAACAGCACTGTCTAATCCGTAACCCGCATAATCCGCCCACATAATCCGAAATCCGCAAATCATTAGGGATTCAGCTTCGAACAGGCTAGTCAGTGGCAAAATGAAGGGGCATGAGCTCCTCGGCTTCTTAAAGGCTTGGGTCAGCATCCCTGCCCCAGGGGTCTCCAAATGCCCGCTGCCTTTTATGTCAACCCACGAAGAACCGGAGGTATTTGCTGGGTTTTCCCCGGCTTTTGGCTTTTCACCATCTAAAAGCAGGCCGAAAGTGGGGCTCAGGTTCCACGTTTAGCCTGAGGACTGAATGCCGAGACCTGTCTCTCTGACCAAGAAATCTTCAACAGCTCGATTTCTCTCGCGTCCTCATGCTGCTTGCAGCCGAGGCCAAGCACAGCCGAGGCCTGCGGAGCAATGGCTTCCACCTTCATACAGCGACTTGTGATGGGCATGTTGGTGTGTAGTTAGAAAAACGGAAGAATGTTTTCCTTTAGGTTCCCTTGCCTCCTTTTGAGGGAATGCGTCAGTTCGTTCCCAAAACCGTTGATGATTGTGAATGAGCAAAAACCGACTCATGCCAGTTGGGATGAAGCCTTGTGAACACTTGGATAAACGACCTACCAACCAACTGGTGTGGTTCTCCATCCAGCATGCTCAGCCCCTCACTAAAACAGGGAATATTGAAGAAGGGAAACGCTGTCCAAAGCAGGGTCACTCTTAATTCGTGAGCAATACCCGCTTGCTTGGGGCACAGCACAATTGGTCCCCGTTTTGCACCACCGCTGAAGCAGAAATTTAAAGCTGGGATTGCTTGTTGCAACCGAACGTGTCACACGACGCTATGGTCAAGTATGCTGGCCTTCCGAATTTCGCCTCGCCACCGAAACTCGTTTCCAAGGAAACGCTGAGAAAGCCCAAGCCAAAAATGCGGCCTTGGCAACTGAAATCGTGGCCTTCCATGGGTCTTCGGGGCCAAGCTGCCTTTTTCTAACGCGGCGACCCTACATTCGGCCCGACACTTTATAGCAGCAAAAATTGGCCCGACGCTCTTACTCAAGCCGAAGCTGAAATTTAGTCTTCGCTTGAAGTTGAAGTTGGCGCCTGGGTTCGCGACGCGGATGCTACGCCGCTGCACCACTGTAGTTGCATGTTGCGCTCAAAGATGTTGAAACCACGCTTAGGCCTGGCGAGTGCAAACTCTACGTGGCCCATGCGCAAGCAGGGGACAAGGCCTTGTTGGCACTGACCGGCACTCACATTCGGAACCAAGTTCAAAAACTTGGTGGCATGAAGACGAGACATGTGAACCTGTTTCTTACCGTGCGGGCCTATCTTGGTCGGCGCGGCTGACAGATGCGGCCTCTGGTTTCGGAATGCTTCTGGAGTCAGACTTGCCAAGAGGGGATTCGCGCGGAAGTGCAAAGCAATAAACGAACTCGATCAACATCACCCTGGGGCTGGGGTTCAACAAAACCAGCTGTTACAAGCAGGCCATACCGGAGTTGAAGAAATTGAGCAAAAAGGCTCTCTCCCTCTCTTTTTCGCCTGTCCCCTGCATTCGTCTCTATCTCCCTGCCCTTCTCTATCTTCCTGAGAGAACAAAAACAGCTGCCACAGCCATTGGATGCAGTCAAACATCCTGAGGCAATCATGCTGACTGACCTTTTTTGAAATAACCGTGCTCCCCTCAAAATATTGCTGGTTCAACCCTGCCCGCCATTTTGTTGATGTAACCGTGTCTCTTGGGATCAGGTACGCATATGCCTCTGGGTGCCCAAACCCCTGACAAAGGGTTTATCTCTTGATGGCTAATTACGCAGGCTGAAAACTCGCAACAGCAGGCAGCTCTTCTGTGTCTCTTTCTCTTTCTTCTATGTCTCTGATGCTTACCTACCTTTCTCCATCTATCTTTCAATATATCCACTATCCTTTGACAGCTTCGAATTCAGCTTGCGCGGACATGTTCGGCCTCGACCCGGAATACCGTCTTCGCCGATTCGGCTTCAAATTTTGTTCGCGGGCAATTTCGGCTTTGCCCCTCTAGCACCAATGATGTCAGATTCGAATTTCGGCTTCGCGGCCGTTTTCGGCTTCGCGCTATGTGTAAACGGTCATCGCATTTAAGCTTCGTCGTCTTCGCGTCTTCGGCCACCCAACATCCTGGCTCAATGTGCTTAAAAGGGTGTGGTATGATGTCAAATGAGGTCAGTCCCTGACAAGAAAAGACTCTTACCATGGAAGACTGGTTCTTCAACATCCAAATGCAGTTCCCCCGAAACCTCCAAATCTCCAGCTTTTTCAAGGCTACAAAACGCTGGTTGCTTCAGGATTTACATCATACCCTAACACAAGTGACCATTACAGGGCCGAAACGGTTTCCACACCAAATCAACTGACCCCGGGGCAACATAGAAAAAATACTGCTGTGTAGGACTAAGCCTGTATATGGCTTGCATTTTGAACCTTATTGGCAACTTGTTCCCTCGACAGTTTCGTGCCTTGGGCCACGTCGCTCTGCCTCGGCCAGGGCACTCAAAACACTACGCCCAAGCGCTGGCACCTCACCAAAACGGAAGCAGTTCATTGAAACCGGCTCTCTGTCATTTCCCTTCAAAGCTCTAAAAGGCCCCAACATGAGTTGCTTGGAGTGTATAGATGGCACACACACCTGCAGCTGAAAACGAGAAATCCGGTTCGGCCCGGTCTGTTTCACCGCAGCTTTTGAGTGGATTGGCCCAAAGGTCTACCCATCCCGCCACTAAATAGCATCTGTGGTCTTCTTGTAGGGACCCCCTGTCAGGTGCCATGTTAGTGGGAGTAAGGCTAAGCTTCTTTTTTTGTACACCTCTAAAAAGTACGAAGTCCAGAAACTCAGAAGGAGTGAGCTGCAGTGGTTCCGAGCTTGCTTTTCCCCGTACTCCAGGCATACTCGTGTTTTGTTCGGCGGCTATGATGTCCTCCCCTGACGAAGCTACCATGGAAAGCCCGTCTGAAAATCGGCCGTGGGAGGACCATTCTCGTGGGGGGGGGGGAAGCCCCCCTGTCCACTTCCATGAGTGTTGGACAGAGGCGCGAGATGCCAAGCCCCGAATTTTGGATCCGAGTTCGCGAACTGGATCCGGGTTCGCGGCGGGTGGTTTTCAGCTCGTCCTTTCTGGGGCCCAACCAGGCTGGTGGTTTTTTTTAGCTCGGTGTCCTCGAACAAAAAAAAACAACAAGGGGTACCACCGGAAAAAAGACAATCCTGAGGCTAACCAAGAGATCCGGGTACCCAACGATTCCAACGAGACCGAGTATGCCAACAGCGCTCCACCTTTTTGAATGGGTGACAAATGCCCAAATCTCGCTGGACATCATGAAAAGGTGGGAGCTTCATGTCTACCAACCACTTTGGAGGGGGCTCCCTATCAAAAATCCATAGCCAAACGATTCATCAAATATTCTAGGGGTTGATTCCAACAATTCTTTTCGACCGCTCTCAGAAACAAGTCGTGTTGACTGGGTTTCTTGAGGTTTTCTAGAAAGATTCGGATAGAATGGAAATGGAAGGTACCCCAAGAAAAAGGACTTCCATTTGCTTAAGCCCCCGGAATTGTGCTTTTTTTAAAGAAAGTCCAGTAGTGATAGATTCTGCTTAAAACCAACGAGGGAAAATAAAAAATGTTCATTTCAGCAAATGGAAGATGAGGCGCTGCCCTTGCTTGGTTCCACTCCACCGCCGCTGGTCAGCCTCACTCCCGGGGGCTCTGCAGCTAGAGCGGCTTCGTAGGGCATACCTGGCAGCAGCCATGCAGCAAAAGCTGGGCGTGTCAATTCGTTGAGCGACCGCCCAAAATTGGCTGGTTTGTCCCGTTCGAGCCCACCAAAAAAGGGGGTCCCCCAAGAAAAGCACACCCATATGTGTGGCCCCAACAAAGCACGGGAGTCCGGTGTGGTTCTCTCATTTTTGAGGCCACCCTCTTTGGGGAGTGGTTCAAAGGGAAACCAAAAACCGACCAGTTTGAGGGTCCCCTCATTTTGAATCAGACGCTCCTGTTGCTCTGCTTTTTGGTCAGGGAGCTCTAAACAAGAAAAAAACGGCTCTCCATCGTCAATACCTCTTTTTTGGTCAGGGGTTGACATATACCTGCTTCTTTTCTGGACAGGGGTTGAGACCTTACCCTTAACACGCTTGACAAAAGTTGGTACTTGGAGCAGGGCACTGTACTCAACAAAACCGAATCCAGATCCAAACAAGGATAGGGCGTCATGCTTTTGGTTCAAAGGGGATCCACATGTAAGCCTGGAAAGTGGAATCGAATCCGCTGGGTCTCCAGAGTTTCATGGAGTTGCAACGTGGAAAGCAGCTGAATTTTTCCCATCCCATCCCAAGCATCAGGCTCTAAGGCCTTCCCTGGGAGGTAGGGGCCGTAGGGTGACCGGTCGGTGGGTCTTGCCTGAACTGTGGGATGCCATCTGCCAGCTGGCCGATGATGATCTGGCGCAATCAGCAGCTTCCATCGAATGGATCAAGCACGCTATGCAGAGAAATCCACTCATGCAAGGCGCATTAGCGGAAACTTGAATGGGGTTGTAGTGGATTTTAAAACCTATCTAAGGCATGATCAGAAGATAACAGTGTGGAACAAGTTGTTTTGGCCCCCTATGCGTTACTCTGTTTCCAACAAGCCAGAAAGAGGACAGGAGGGGATTGGAAGACTACCATCCTCGTACAAGCACAAGCTTCCCAGCAAAAGCCAGGGGTTCAAATCCCCAAACCACCAATCCAACCCTCCAACCAAGAGGAGGCTGAATAGAGGTCTATCCCTACTGCTGAAACAAATCAACCTCCAGACTAATTAGCCGGGCACGAGCTCTTGAATCCAACCCCCTCCCAACATTGTTTTCAGGATATGATGTCAAATGATGTCAGCCCCTGACCGAAAACAGCCGGCTCTAACCATGGAACACCGAGTGATTCGAGCGGGTTCTTGGAGTAGCCGTTCCACTCTCCAAATTCCCAATGTAGAGGGACGAGCCTGGAACATGTCCAGAAAACAAAACGAAGCACCAAACAAACGCAGCCAAACCAGAAGGTTCTGCAAGAAAAACCCAAACCGGCAATCATGACATGGAGTGTTTCTTTAATCAGGAATCCAAGACATGTATTTTTTGGTGTTGGCGTTGCCTGTCTTTGTGGCTGAGAGTCACCGTGCCTCAAACCCACATTCCTGCAGCTCCGTTAAAAACAAACAGAACCAAGAAAGCAAACAACTCAAGATACATGCATTCCGCCATTCTGGGGCAGGCAATTCTGGTTCTGGTTGCTCGAGCGGGACTTTTTCCAGTGAACGCAGCAGTCGTGCTCCCCTGGTAGGACAAAAATTACCCACTCGACCGAAAGCAAAAAAGAAATAGCCGAACTCTATTTGGCCTCGTCGCCGGTCCAAGCCGCCAACCGCACAGGGCAATCTGGGCATGGGAAGAACCCGTGAAATCTCCAGCTACCCGAACTTTTTCGGGTATATATTTGAAAAGCACGTACATATTGTCTTCAAAATGGACTCCAATTGAAAATACGTAAGTAGGGTTGACATATCCCCTCCCCCCGCAGAAAAGAGGAGGTATTGGGACGAGGAAGCGGCCAAGAAATGAAACAAAGCGGAGAAGTCCAACCTCAATTCACGGGCTCCATTAAATCGACGTCCTCAACGTGTGCCTCACGGTGGTTGAAAGGGACTGCACCCCTCGTGATTTGGCCGTGAGTCAAAATTAAACTACCAGGGGACCGCAGGTTTTAGTCCATGTTTCCTTTTACCAGGGTTCCATTTTGGGTACCTATTTTTGACCCACAGCCATTTTGAGGACCCCAAATGCAACTTGTTCAAGAAACGCAGATTCAGGACCCCACCCCACTTCAAAGGATTCATCGGTGAGCTCGTGTCAACCAGAGCCACACATTCATCTGAATCCTTCTCTCGCCAAAGCAACAGGAATCTCTTGTTTCAGGGTACATTGGCAGGGCCAAATTCGGGTGTCGCAGGAAAGGGGTACCCTGCAAAAGGACAAACTCACGCTTGCGATTGAAACATTCAAATCGCGAAAGCGCAGCTCTGGGTGTCACGTCCCTTTAGACACCAGTTGCATGCAAAGATGTCCTCATTACTCTATGACTCCCGGGCTGCAGAGGGAAAGCAAAGGAAAAATGGTTGCGTCTCTTGAGGCTGTGATTCCCTGTAGGTGGTTGGCCCGGCTTGGAGACATTTCGCCGCTGCAAGAGCCAGGGGTTCAAATCCTCATCCCCCAAACCCACCCCCACAAACGCTCCAAAATTGTCTATTTGGGTATGGGTTAAAATTAAACCACAAGGGCACCGCATGTGTTGCGTACCTATTTTGGACTCACAGCCATTTCATTCTTTCCCAAGGGGGTGTGTTTGGAGGGGGGTGGTGTTTCGGGGGTTCCTTTCAGGTGTGACAGTTCCAAACCACCAAAGGTGTACCTGAACTTACGGTCCCTCGACCTAGAGATTCCCCAAGCCGCAAGAAAATGGTGGTCCCTTAAGTGTCCCTTTTTTTCCCCAGTTGAAGGGTACCCACGAAAAAAAAAAAGGAAAACACCCGTGGAAACTTGAAATTGTGGTTGAGCAAAGCCCCCCTCGAGCAATCCTAAGGCACAAAGTGTTCATGGAATTACATCATTCGGGCGGATGCTCTTATGGTTGGGCATTGTCGCAGGCGGAGCCAGGTTTGTAGGATTTCTGTGCGAGGAGGGGAGGGGGGGGGAGGGCTATCCATTTGATATCTGTTTCCAAGGAAAACCAGACGACCAAGGCTCAAGTCCCCAATTGACTAATAAAAACGCCACACAAAAAACGGGTGCCGGCTTTCCGGTTGGCTTCCCTTTGAACCACCCCGCACACACCCACCCTCGGCCTCGGCAAAGACTCTGGGAGGCCCACAAGCGCCACCTCACCGCGGGGACACTGGAAGACTTGGGTGGTCAAACCACTTAAGTTGGTTGGAACAGAAAGAGAACCCACCCATTTTGGGGGGGCTTCACCGATTTTGACACAGGAGTAGTCTATAACCATGGTTCTAAGCTGACCCACCCCAGTCACCCCCCCCACTTGACTTGTATTCATTGTTAGCTAATCTACTAAGTTGGTTGAGCGTCCGAGCAGCGGCTTCCCGCCGCAGATCACCAAGCGACGTTTTGGAGGAAGCTCCTTTTGGGAAACGCACCCCCTCGTTGGGATCCATGATTCGGGGAGCGCTAGCTGCAGGGTATATCTTCAAAGAACCAGTTTGACATCATCCCCACCCAAGATAACAGTCTTTGAGTGGGGGGGTGTGAAAAGCCCGAGCGAGGGGCTCTCATACCCTTGAAGCAAACATGCACACCCATTACAACTAATTCAGAAACGCCCTGTAAGGAAAGATGTCTCTCTTCCGGCCGCGCGATTTGGAAAAATAAAGCTTTTCCTCGGTGTTGGCACTCACGCAGCGGTGTCAGCGTAGGCGCCGCCTTTCTGCACCATGCAGTGAGCCTGGCGTAAGCGGGCAACTCCGCCTACACAGAAAGGCCGGCTAGCGCGGATCCCGCCATACTGCGAGGCAGTCCAGATGACTGCGCATTGGCTTACCAAGCTGCCCCGACTGTAGAAGCCCACAGGCGGGATCCAAACTTCGTTCCAGTTGCTGAAGTCCTCATTCGGCAACGGAGTGTCCTCCCACTTGGACGGGCAAAGGAGCTCCTCATCACGCAGGATATTGATTACCGCGCGGACAACGATTACATGCGTCTCTGTTTTCCCGCCCCCCCCCCCCCCCACCCACCCCCTTTCAAGATGGTGACCTTCGCCCCCGACTGGATTCCCTTGGCTCACAGAAAGCCGCAACCTGAAACTTGCAGTTCCCTGGGTAAGGGAATTTGCCGGGGGGAGGGTCCTATGGAGGTGGGGAAGAACGCATCATCTCTGACGGCTACTAGAGGAAGCCTTAGGAATTTACCACGTTTCCGGGCCCAAAAACGAGATGAGGGATGCCCTGTGACACGGTACCCCACATTGGCGGGTGGCTGACATGCCTCAAAATGTCCTTCCACCCTCCAAAGAACGGGCAAGATCATGGCCTCAGTTGTTCAGTGACCCTGGAAAAAAAGGGAACCCTTTTTGGGGCTTGGACCATTTTTGTGGGGCAGTCACAAAAAAAAAGGAAAAATAATTGGTGCCACTGAACAACTGAGTGGCAATAACCCTCAAGCTGCCTTCAAATTGCCAAGGGTTCTGCTGGGTACCGGGCTCAGGAGCCGCCCAGCCTGCCGAACACCGGCCAAGCTGAACTCTCTTTGGTGCTGCTGGCCAAAAAAACGGGGCCGTTCCATGTCGCGCAAGGCATCAGAATCAGAATGAAGTTTCATGGGTCCCAGACCCTTTGGTGGACGTGGTGGGGATTCATGTCCACCAGCCACCCTTGAGGTGGTTTTCCTATGAAAACAACATGTTTTTTGAAGGGTACAGTTTTGGGGTTGTTTTGAAGGGAAGCCAAAAGGAACCGCAGTTTTGGGGGTCCAAATCAGAAATCCTCCCACCACCTCGGTCGTGTTTAAAGGGGAAACCTTAGGGAACACCACCAGTTGGGAGGCGGGGGGGGGGGGGGGCTATTTTCAAGTGAGGAACCAAAGGCCCCCAAAGCCACAGGATGGCTCGAAAGGAACCAGACGAGTTTCTGATCGACAGGTTCTCAGGTTTCTGGGGATGGGATGGGATGGGATGGGTCCTAATGTCTCGACGTAGCTTGAGCTAGCAGCTGAGGTGTCGCTTGCTATGCTGAGTCTCAAGCCTGGCGACTCCTCTCGAGCATCCAGCGCCTCACATG
Organism: Effrenium voratum; assembly: GCA_963377175.1. Lineage (NCBI taxonomy): Eukaryota > Dinophyceae > Suessiales > Symbiodiniaceae > Effrenium > Effrenium voratum. Next base: position 188,531 of record CAUJNA010003461.1, on the reverse strand, counting down.
CGCTGAAAATGTGTGCGAGGCCACTTGGGTATCGACGTGTCCAAATACCTCCATTCGCCCAAGTCCGCTGGCAAAAACAAAAAATGAAATAATTCCAGTAGTGATAGATTATCTTTAAAACCAACAGGTAAAAAAAGAAAACTTCACCAAATGGAAGAATAGAAATGCATTTCCAAACCTTGGTGTGGCGCAAGTTGCTGATTTCTCCCCAACGGCCTCTGCCCAAATAAGCTCCGGAGTGGTTCAGGGCATCCCTGAAAGGTTCCGGAGGGTTCCGGGGGTTCCGAGGCTTCCGGGGATGTCACCTGGGCGTTTTTTTCGCAATGAAGCGAACCTCACAACTCGAACACGGACAAATGCACAGAGCGGAGGATCTGGCCCCCCCCAACAAAAGGAGGTGTTCCAATCTGAGAAGCGCAACCTCAAAACACACATATTATTTGCAAGAGGTGATCCACTTGTACTTCAGAATATATGTCCTGCAAAAAGTGTCGGGCATTTCGGTGGTTGAAGGAAAAATATGCGAAAACAGAGAAGGGAGAAATGTAAAAAGGTGAGCTAAGTGTGGCACTGGTTAACTGCTTTGTCAGCTCGAACCTCAGATCAGTTTCATGTCCTTGCTGGCTTCAGTTGGGTGGAACTTTGACATAAACGGTATGTGTTTCTGTGGCAGGTATTTGCGTGCCAAAATGTGTGTTTTCACTTGTCTGCGTTTAAAACAAGCTGGAAAGGGATTCAACAAATAGGAACCTAAGTGGTTTGATCAACCGGGAGGCAGGCGCCGGTGCGAGTCCTGGGGTTCCTTCATGCATCCAACCTCCAGCTCAAAGGGAAGAAAAACCGGACCAATTTTTGCCCCAGTCGTGCTGCTTTGCGGAAAAGATGAGGCCAAGAATGAACTTTTCCTTTTGAGGGACCCCCATTTGGGCTGGCTTCCTTTTGGCTCACCTGAAACCACCCCAAAAAGGGTGGCCTCAAGAAAAGACACTCCGATATGGGTCTGTTGTTTTTTGAGGGTACGCTTTCTGTGGTAAACGGAAACCAAAAGGAGAATCACCATCTGAGAAAGCTCAAGACCGCTGCTCATTCTTGGCATTCCCCAAAAACATGACACCCCCATCTCTTTTAGCGGGCCCTGTCCAAGGAAAAAGCAGATGGCAAGGACCTGAAAACATATCTCCCAAGCCCGCACAGCTCGCGGCCGATGATTTTCTGTTGGACTTTAGATGAGAACCAACTGAAAGAGATGAAAACGGAACATGCGTCACTGAAGAACTGAAAGAAAGACGCCAGCCAAAGGGGACACACTGGAAACCAAAAGTCTGAGTCGTGCGTTCCTGCCCCTCATGGTTTCCCAGAACTTCATGTCGGTCTTTGGGAACGAAAAGTGAGATGCTAAAGCCACAAGCCATTTACTTTGTAGTCATGGTTCTCTATTTGGATACCCTGTTGGACCTGATTAAAGGGAAACCAAAAGGACGGCCGAAGCCATTTGGCTGTGAGGTATGAGTCAAAAATAAACCACCAGGAAAAAAATCACGGGGGGAGAAAAAAAAAAACAAATAGGCAGGTGTTCTTTGTCTACATAAACACACACAAACAACAAAAAGGGGGGGGGGGGAAGAACAGACCCATGTTGGGCACCGGTTATAAACGGTTTCTACCCGCCAAACTCTGCGCCTCGGCCTCTCCCCCGGGCCCCGCGGGCCGTGAGCCGCAGCTCTCCCTCCGCGAGCTCCCCGTGGAGCTCCCGGAAGCGATTGCTCACCAGCCTCGGAGACGCGCGCGCGGGGGGTCTTTGCCTCGGGGGGCTCTGGAGGCGTTCAAAAAGGGGAAGAAGGGAAACCCGACAAAAACGAGAAAAGAAGAACGCGGAGAAAATGGCAAAGGGGAAACCAAAAGGGAGGAAAACTCAAAACTAAAAAACGGAAAGAACACAAACGAAAATGGTAAAGAGGAAAACTGAAAAGGGAAACAAGGAAAGCAGACAATATGGTAAAGGGAAACCAACAGGAGGAAAACTTAAGAAAGCCGGAAAAAAACCAAAAGGAAAGGGTAAGGGGAAACCAAAAAGGAGGAAAGCCCTTGCTTGCGCCATTTGGACCACCATTTTCCTGGCCTGAGGGAAGAAGGAAACCCGGAGCCACGAAGAGGTGTGGAAAGTGATTGGCAACCTGTGAAGAATTCTGGAAATGGGTTAGCGAAATTTGGACTTTCGCAATCTTGGGTCTAAAGCAGACACACACACACCCAAAACAAGTGGACGCAGAGACCCTTTGAAGCAGCAAGGTTGCTTAATTTGGCCTGCACGTGCTGGCGGCGGGCGACGGGCTGCGGCGTGTAAAACACCCTGCCGATGCAATCCCCTAAGCCTGGTTCTTGAAAATATATTTTGTTGGTCAGGTTCAAGTTCCGTGTTAAACCATGGTTTAAAGACTAATGGGTTGAACGTCCTCCTGATGCATTTTGGTTGAAAGATCAGGTAGTTGTGATTCGATTTTGCAACCAAGCCTGTGCCTACACCCAGAACCTCCACTCCCAGGCTGGATTCTCGCGGAACCCACCCCGCAAACTGTTTGAGGTGGACGTGAACCCCATCTTGGCCGATATGCACTGGGGTACGCAAAGAATCATGTTGTCTGAGTGTGCTTCATATCGGTCTACCCCAACATCCAAACAGCTTTCAAAAGAGGAAAACCTTGGTTGCCGTTGACCCCTCTGCAAACAGTTTGACTTTTTGTGGGTTTAGTGGAAAACCATTGATTTTTTTCTTTAAAAAAAAAGGCACAAACACACGATCGGCTCGACCCTTTTCCCCGGAACTTTCTCGCGCCGCTCACGCTAGCAAGAGCGCTCAGTTTGGGACCGGCAGTCCTGGAGAAAGCGCCGGACATGGCTACACATTGCCAAGATGGGCCAAATACTTCTAGAATGAGGGTGGGTGAGGCGTGAAGGGGGGTGTGAAAGCGGGGGTGTGAAAGGGGGGGTGTGAAAGGGGGTGTGTGAAAGGGGGGGTGTGAAAGGGGGGGTGTGAAAGGGGGGGTGGGGGTGAAGGGGGGAATGAAGTCACCGTGGAAGAAATCAAGAAATGTTGACCCATGGTTTTCAACCCCTGTTTATCTATAATGGGGGTGCTCCAAAAAGTGGTCTGAACCCCGCCTAAAACCAGGTTGACTCCCCACTAAAACCAGGGTTTATTGATCTGGGGTCAATATTAATCATTCAGCCCCTTTGTTGGCAACCTAACATACACAAACCACTTAACCATGGCTTTGGGCTGTGACCAGCAAGCGTTGCTCCAAAGCCAACGAAACCCGTATTATTCAAGCCCAGTTCAGTAATAGGGGGAGTCAACCTAGTTGGAACTCACATGTTGTGAAGCTCTCTTCGAACTTCTGTTCACCCAGCTGTGGTTTTCGTAGCCGTGCAAGGTGCCCAATGCTTCTTGTACCAAGAAGTATGGGGTACCTGGCATGGATCAGTCGCCATGACTCGAAACCGATTGACTTGCATGCTTTGTCTGCATATTGTAGATGCTTATCCATCGCATGTGCTCACCAAGAGGTAGTGTACGTTGTTGCTCATTGTGTCCAATGCTCTGCCATTTGTTTTGAAGGTGCTGCGTTCTCCAGTTGGTCGTTTGTAACTTGTCCTACTGATTGCTCTGACTGTCTCAGCAGTCTGTTGTATGCTTGGTCTTGCAGTCCCAAGTATGCTGTCATCTTGTATTTCCACTCCTCGAAGGTGTTGTATTGTCCTGTGAACCGTGGTGGTGATATCTTGTACTTGTGGATTCCTTCCAGCTGCTGCTCCTGTTACCTGAACCTGTGGGTGCGTGTTGGAGCTCACCCTGGGTAGTGGTCGAGGATCGTGTACCAGGGAGCACTGCTCCGCTACCATGTTAAAGTGGGACTGACTGTGTAATCACCTAACAACCTGAATGTGTACAAACCTTCAGCGCGGCACTTGTTGTCTCCAGGCAATGGGCTGTAGTCTATCTGTAGGCTCGAGGCCTTGTTGTACAAAGGAGCAGTGCCATGTACAAGATGGATGTATATCAACAATATGTCGTGCATCTGCTGCTGTCTTGGACCGCGGTGTCTGTGTCTCTGTGTCTGCGTGTATCTGGTCTGTCGCCTACTGTGTGTCTCTCTGGTTCTTTGCGATGCTTTTCGCGAGTCGGTTTTTGTCTGTGTCTTTGTGCTTGGAACTTGGGAAAAGCGGGAAGGTTGGAGGGTGCCGGCGAAAACCTGTTGGTCTCCCGAACCAAAACCATACCAAGGCCGTACCGCTCTGTCACTTCGGCTGGATTCCCATATGGCTGGTCAAAACCCAGCAAACCCCTGGTGAACAAATCAGGCGGCAAATGGGTGGTCCACCCCAAAATGGAGCCATAGGTTATGCCCCATGGCCATATCCCAAGTGGTCCTAAAGCATCACGTGCCCTGCCCCTGCCTCGAATAATGAGCAAATCCATGTCTTGAGCCTTGGCTCGGATCCAAACGCATGCCATCATGGTTTTGACCTCAATCTCCAGATACAGGTACCCTGAGTTGTCATCCCCTGACTCAGCAAGGCGGTAGGTGGCATCACAAACCAGGTTTTTCGAAAAGAATGTAACAATGGATCGCCGGCACTGGTATGGTGCATGAGCATGGTGCCCCTAGGTCCACGACCATCTTTGCTGTGGATGCAGAAATCCACTTCGTGCCAGGTGGGGTTGGTGGTTGAACCAGTGTTCATAGGGTGTCATCCAGCTGGGTTTTTTGCACCCACGGCGCTAATTCTACACAACAAAAGGGTGTTTGCCCCAGGCACTGATGGGTATTGGCAATCTAACTTTTCTCACCCCCACCTTAAAGGTCAGTGTCCCCAACTAGATGCTATCACCAGAAAAGGACAGCAGAACTCCTGGGAGTATGCCGATTGGGGAATAGAAAGAACTGCAGCTTCGCTGTGCCGCGGTTCCATGTGTCGGTACCAAAAATCAACCCGAAGGATATGACTCAGCTGTTGTCCTCAAGAATTTGGCTTCCCTCGTTGTTTGGTGGTTTGGAGCCGTGTTTTTGTCATTTATTTTCCAATTTTTTTTCCTCGGAGGGGTTTCCCACGTACCTTCTGCAAGAACCAGGGCTTCAAATCCCAAACCACCAATCCAAACCACCAATTAGAGGGAGTCCGAATAACGGTTGATTTCTTCCGGACTCGGGGGCAAGTCCGCGTTGCGTCAACAGGGCTCAGGACCCCTGTTAAGTGACAGAGCCCCGGCGTTTCCCTTTCAAAGGTGTCCCCCCCAATTGAACTCCATCACCAAAAAAAACAGGGTGATCAATGACACCCAAAGGACCTTTCTTGAGCATGTCATTGCTTACCCTCGGGCTAAGTTGAAACCTCCCAGGCGAACGGATCGTCCTGCATGGATCCTGGGAACACTTCAGACACACTTGTTTCATTTCAATCCCTGACTAAAAGCAGTTGAATTCACCGCCCGTGCTGTTCTTGTTTTTGCTAAATCCACCCTCAGAAAAGAACAACCTTGGCATTCTTCGAGTAGGGCTTCCAACGAAGGCTGTGCTCCTCTTCGAGCTCGAACTAAACGGGAATCGGCGTCTGGGATGTATTGGGGGCAAACCTTTTGGACCCTGGCAAACGGAATAACACCCATCTAAGCCAGTGCCATCGATTTCTCAAACTAAGCTGAAAAGGGCACCACTATGATGCCAATCTCCTGCCCTTGAAATCCGATGGAACAACAAAACCTCCTGACCTCATTTCTAAACCAAACCACCGATCCCCATGTCTAGAGCAAACCAAATGAGTTCAAGCCTGTTGCAAAGATGTCAACCGGCAGTGTTCAACCCGTCAGATTCAGCAAAGTCATCCGAATTACCGCTTCATGGGACACCCCCATCTAATGCCGTCCAAGACACATGCTGGACCTGGCACGAAAAGCAGCATGTGTTTGTTTGTTTTTTTGGGGGAAGGGGTGCATGATGTCATATTTGATGTCATCGCCTGGCTGAAATTGGTAAAGGAACACTTGATTCTTCAGAATATACCAACTGAAAAACGGCCGGGCATTTAGAGTCTGTACCTCCATTTGATTTTTCGCCCCCGGGTGGGTTTCCTTGTGGTCTCCCTTTGAAACCCCCAAAAAAAGGCAAAAGGTACCAACTCCCAAAAAAAGACGAGCCACTCGTAAATCCTAAGGTCCTCCAGTAGAGAGGATAGAATAAGAGTACCAACTTTTGTCTGTAGTCTGCTTTAGGCGGGGAACCCTCCCCCACACAAAGTTGGTAAACGGGCATCACTGGGGGACCTAGAAAAGGTAGCAGCTCCCAAAAAAGACGAGCCACTCATAAGTCTGTTTCAGCCCATGGCCACGGTTCCGACGGACTTGCCTCGTGGCCCTGTGGCTCAAAGTCGTGGCACCCGTTGATGCCCGCGACCACGTCCTCGGATCGGATTCGGATTGGAGCGGTGGAACTCCAAATTGGCAGATGGGCTCGTAGTTGGTTGGGAGTCGTGTTTTTTTTTCCTGGCGGTTTTTATTTTTCAGGGACGAAGGAACACCGACATGTTTCGTGCTTCGTTCTTTTCTTTTTGTGGTGGGGGGGCGGGGGGCGGGGCGATTCCTAAAGAAGCGACGCACCCGCATAAACCAAAAAGCAAAACAAAAAAAATCAAACAGTGAAAGCTGTGAGCTTTCTGGCAATTGGTCGCTGCCAGGGCGCATCAATGTGGATCTGCCAGTCCGGCATGCCGCTCGCTGCGGCGGTCTCGTTCCACCGGTGGATCCTCGATGCGACCCGGGCCAGTGGGATCCGGTCTGCCAGCCCAGGACCGGTCTCTGCTTCTCCATTTGGCGTCCCCATTTTGGGCCCCTGTGGATGGACGAAATCCTCTTAGGCACCACCTGAGAAACCCTGGTTTATGATGATTCGCTGGTCAATACCAACAAACACTGGTTTCCATGGCTTCTTTGGTGGGGCAGGATTTCGTCCATCCACAGTATTTTTGAGCCACCTAAAGTTTCAGGACAGGGAGTCAAACATAACCCCCAAGACGACTTTGTTGCCAAAGAGGGCTCCATCACAGACCTTGCCGTTTCAACTTATTTCCACAACAATAGTATGCCCTCTTGCAGATTAACATGCACCCTATCAAAAAGGCGCTTCGGGAGAAGATTCCTTTGGAAATGATGGTTTCGCGGGTGCCATGCTAATTTGCAAGGGTCGCTGGTATGCATCCTAAATTGCGCTGGGATATGTCGAATCAATCCCTCTCAACACAATCCTCCAGTAGAGAGGTCAAAATAAGGGTACCAACTTTTTTCGGTAGTCTATTTTAGCAGGGAAACCCTGGGGGACCTAGACAAACAAGTCCAAGAAAAATGTCTGCGAGCCGCAACTCAAGTTGCCGGCTGGCAGGCCCTGCCGCCGCTAGTACAACCAACTCACTAGATGCCCACCTCAAAGGCTGCAACATTCTGCTGGGTTTCAACCAAAAAACCGCCGTTTCAGGGGGTTGCCTATTCTGAGAGTGAAAGGATGTGATGGAGAGGAGAGATTCTCTTTCATCTGATAGAAAGACAATGGCCAATCCTCTTCCCTCTATCCCAGACATAGGAAGGGAGATAGAGGTAGGAAGAGGCTTGGGTGTGTGATGGAAGGAAAGGGTTGGGTGAGGGTTTGGAGGTCAACCGGGCCATGGGGGTCCGAAGCTTCGACGGCAACAAAACTTCACCTCGCCAAGAAACAACCCCCCGCTGAAGATGCGATGCACCCGGCACCCGGTGTAGCCTGCATCAGGCTTCTTTTCAGGGGAAAGAAAAAACATTGAAAAAACACGCCCGCAGGGGAGCAACTAGACTCTAAGACAGCGTGTACCTCCAGAGAGAGGGGAGTTTGTGGTATGATCCCTTTAAGTGTCTATATAGTGGCTGTTTAACTGGGATGGCGGTTCGGGGGAAGTGGAAACGATTTCTCGCTTGAAGCACAACCACAATCTGCACATCTCTGGTATTCGCTGGTCAGAACTGTCCACAACATTGCAATTACTCGGGTTTTGATTGTGGCTGCAAAGGACTTGAAACAACCCCGCCGAAATGTGGCTTTACCCCGGTTTACTAAGCCTTGGTAAACCATGTGCAGCCTTACCAACCCTTTCTTGCCAAGGGGAGGGGAACCTCCTTCGGGGATCCCTGTGTTTCACGAACAAACTTCACTTCCACTGAGGTTACAAGACAACAACCCAAAGGCAGAAGGTCGATTAACTTCCGCTCGCACGCAGTCTGGCGCCGGAATGTGGGGTCATTTTTTCTGCGATGGTCACAAACTCTCCGAATGCGGGTCATGGGTATTGTTCACTATTGGTTGCCTAGATTCCCTGCGGGTTCATGACCAAGCAACTGAACGAGGTTTGTAGCCTGGGAGTGACCCGAGGGTTCACCTGTTCAAACACACATGTCTTGTTTGCGGGTACCCCTGTTTGTGTGGTTTTAAAGGAAAACCCAAGGTGTAAATGCCAACTTCTCTTGGCCCCGGCCTGCGCCCTTCACCTTCTCTGCGCGGATGCCTAACCTGGGCTCAATGACACGGGCCGACTCGGCCAAGCCGGGCTTGGGAAAAATCCTGAGCTAATGGTTTTTTGTATTATATACACCCTGGGGAATACACCCACTGGGTATTGATTTCTGGTTAGGCACATTTCGATCGATAAAACCGTGTTATTTTGAACCACTCTGGGTCATGTCCCAATGTAATCTCAGGGCGTTTTTCCAAAAACCCTCAGACCTGAGCTCCCGCGGGCTCCAAACTCTACTCTAAAAACTCTGCGGCGGATGAAAAATCGGTACCCATGGAGCCCAAATAAATGGAAACAAGGGCGAACATGTGCGGTCCCTTGGTGGCTGAATTTTGACCCGTACCCATATGGGTCAACCCTCTGTCCTGAGGCTCTGTCGTAGCCGTCTGTCACAGGCTCTATCACAGGTGTGTGTCACATGCTTGAACTGGCGGCTTGCAGGTACTGGGTTGCGGCAGTCTGTCGGGTGGGGGAAAAACGGTGCTGCGCAAGCTGGCTTAAGTGGCAACGAAAGCACTAATAATCCCCACTTTCAGAGAAGGGATGCAGGATGATGCCCATTTTCGTCCTTGACGCCTTCCAGGAAAAACATGCTTTCCACCAGGCCCCCCCATTTTTGCATCGCCAACCCACCGAGACTTTTCGGAACCCCAACATCCATCTCAGTGAGTCTCAGTCCTGAAAAAGGGAGACTGGAAAGCCTTGACCAAAATGGGAAATCCCAAAAAAGCCCGAAAGATTGACCAAAGACTAACACCTCAAGACACTTCAAACAAAGACGGGAACCTGAACCAAACTTCAGACTCCTGGACTTAAGCCCACTTTCTGTTCCAATTGTAAATATGTGTATATATATATAAATACATATGTATACATTCTTAAACGAGAAAACAACACTGACCTTCACCCTGACCTTCGCCACCTACTTCCTTCCCCCCCCTAAAAAAAAGAAAAGCAACCCCTCCCCCCTCCCCCAGGGGCCTGTCCGAGGACTTCTCCCTGAAGACCTGGACGTGGAAGGTCCGCATCTTCCGCGCGCGCGCCGCCTCGCGCTCCGCCCAGGGCACCTCCGCGAAGCCGCCCGCGGGCACCGCCGGCACCGGCGGCAGCTCTGCGGCCGGAGGACCCGCTCCGGCACCTCCGGTCGCTGGAAGGTGTCCCTTCGAAAAACCGTTGCTAAGGTCCTCCAGTAGAGAGGGTAGAATCAGGGTACCCTTTTTTCTGTAGTCTATTTTAGTAAGGGAACCCTCCCCCAAAAAGGGGTGAGAAAGGGCACTACTGGGGGACCTAGCTTGGTAGGATTGCAACAAACGAGGAGCTGGCTTTTTACAGCCCCCCCCGGGACCACTGACCAGAACCCAAAAAGGCAAAAAACAAAAAAAAACTTCCAAGAACGGTAAAGTTCCCCTTCAAGAGGGTGGAATTTACTGCTGGGGTCCATGGAAATCGCCTACTACGAATACCCGGCCTCTTTTTTGTGTCGTGCAAAGCCCCGAGTTATTGCATGATAAATGCCTTTTCGCATTGGTCTGACATACCAAAGCCGGCATTTGAAGAAGAGAGTTGGTAGAAGGTTCGGGAACCTTGTTGAGTTCCATGATTTGGTAGAGAAACCGTCCATAGACCAGTCATTTTGTCCAAACCCATGCTTACGGCCCTATTCAGAAAGCTTTTGGAAACAAGTTTTAGGGGGCAACAATCTGAGCCAAGTATCACTTGCCCATGTGGATCCAAACATCATGTGGGAAGAAGGAGAAGACCCCCAGCAGGCGTGAGGCGTGGTCCCAAAATAGATGGCGTCACGTCCATCTCCCTTTAGCCCAGATGCCCAGTGGATTTCCATGGGAAAAAAAGAATCCGCATCCTTGTCTGGTTGGTTGACTTTTAAGGGAAACCCTTCCCAAAAAACAAGTTGCAAAAAAAGGAAGCAATCCACTGGGCAACTGGGCAAGAGATGATCCCAAATCATGTGGGTAGTTACTTTCTTCTTGTCGTAATTCGGCAGTCCTCTGATCCTAAAATTTGAGCTATTCGACCGTCGAGATGCTCCCTCGAGATCCTTGAGACGTTCCGGGCGCCTGTCGCCTTCGGCTCCTTCAGCCGCGGCGGCTCCGAGGTGGTGCTAGGTGCCACCGGCGGTCCCAGCACCGACGCCTGAGGTTTTCCAGGAACCGGCGGTCTTTTCTTACCTGCCCACTCTTTCTTGGTGCGTAGAGTCTCCATGACCCTTGAAACATGGGTCCATGACCCCATTATTTTGGGTAGTGACCCCCATTTTTAAGGGTCGTGGAGACTCCGGGTAGTCTTAAAGCATGCGTTCCGTGGTGAATCATACGCGTCAGAGGTTGACCTCATACCTTTGCAACGTGGGCATGTTGAATTCATTCCATGCCCGCTCGATGCAAAATGAGACGTCGCCATATTTGTGTCAAGTTCTCCTATGGCGCTGGGATTGATTTCCATCAACCTGAACCTTGGAAGGGGATTCCATTGGCCACAGAAAGCAACCCTACCCGATTTCGAACGTTGGACGCCTACGATCGCTCTAAATATCAAACATATTTCTGAAGGGGAAGCAGAACCCCGCAATTGACCGGAGTTTTGTGCAAGGCTTGCTGTAAGATGGCCTGCCCGAAAAGCATCAAGTCCAAAATCTCGAAAAGCAAGCCTATGGGGGGATCTATGCCCTAGAAGCCCTCATTTATGAAAGGGCTCAGGCTCCTGAAAAGCAGCGGTTCGAATCCCTGTGACGGAATGTCGACTGGTTTCAGGAAATTCCAACAAGGGACTTCTTTGAACGTGGCAACTTCAAACTACCATCTTTACAACTTGAACCAGGCTTTTGGGGACATTGGCACAGTACTGAAACTCACACACCAGAGATACAAGGACATTCATCACGAGCCAACCGCTGAGCTCGCTCTAATTTGCGCAAAAATCGGCGAGCCCGATTCTTCAAGAACCAGATGTTCCATGCCTTTTTTAGCCAAGGGCTGACATCATGTGACATCATACCCGAAAGAAGGGAATATGGGGGTCCAGTGTTTGAGGGGGTTTGAGTGCTGTTTATAAGGACATATTGGGGGGGGGGGGTTGTTTTGTGGGGAACCCCCTCTAGGTCCTCCAGTAGAGAGGTTAGAATAAGGGTACCCTTTTTTCTGTAGTCTATTTTAGTAGGGGAACCCTCCCCAAAAAAAAGAAACGGTACAAGGGCACCTAGCTGAAAATACCTAGCCCTTTCCCTCCAACGAGCCGCAGTTCGGGAGAACCCGACATCGCCTTGGCCTGCGCCTTTTCGTCCGGCTGATGCGGCGCCTGGCGAGAGGGCATGGCTGGGGCGAAGGGTAAGGTTGACCCCTCACGCAAAAAACGGGTCCCCGATTTTTGAGACAGCCCCGTTCCCAGTTCATTGACTCAGCTGGTTGATATTGACCCCATTGTTCCCCCTCAACCAACCAGTTTATTGATAGGGGGATGTTTTTCCCTGGTTGGAATCATTGGAATCATTGGAATCAGACCATTTTGGAGGGGGCCCGACCCCCCTATTAATAAACTGGTTGGTCGAGTAGTATGGGGTCAACATGACTCTTTTCGAGGTTATCAGTGAGAACCCGAGGAGACACCACCGGTGCTTAGCGGGTTCTATAAGACAAACTCAGGGCATGAATGCTATGGGGACCCTGACATCATTTTGCTGGGACTTCATGTCCCACGCTGGCACGTGGATCCACCTACGCCCTTTTGACCGCCACTCCGAAAGAATCTGGTTGTTTTTGTCCCCCATTGCCCCTATGGGCTTCCCTCAAACGTCCCACCCAGAAATTGGGCTGCCCTCAGATCTCCTGCTAAAAGTTTAACTTTTAGTGGTGGAAACCCCCACTAAACACTAAAAGTCTAAAAAGCTGAGGGGATGGCTGGGAGCAACCAAGGAAAGGGTACCCAACAAGACACGCCCACGTTTCAACGGGGAATGGATCTTGGAACTGCCTGTGGGACGGCGGCTGCCAGGGGCACTGGCGGCGGTGGCGTAGCTGGAGCCGTCGGACCATTCGAAGTGCCGCCCTATCGAATAGCGACAGATCATATGGCTGTGGCTCAAAAAATCCCGGAATTCCAAAATGGGTTGCCCTGGCAAGTGGAAACATGGACCAACACCTGCGGTTTGCCACTTTTTGAGCCACACCCATTTGCGCATACTCAACGTGACATTCTCACTTGGCTGTGGGTCAAAAATAGGTACCCAAAATGAACCCTGGCAAATGGAAACATGGCTAAAACCTGCGGTCCCTGGCGGTATAATTTTGACCCATACCCACTTGACGTTTCACTCAAGAACGATCAAGAAGAATCCGGCTTGAGTGTCGGCCAATTTGATCAGTCAAGTACTATTGAGATCCTGTTCGAGTGTCACACAAATGTGCACCTACCAAAGAAAGAAAGAAAGAAAGAAAGAAAGAAAGAAAGAAAGAAAGAAAGAAAGAAAGAAATCTATGCAGCCCACAAAACAAGAGCCAAAGGGCAAAGAAACAAAAGGAGCATACCAGCACCTTCAAAGGGCCATCAAATGGCACCACCAGCGCCTTCGTCCAGTTTTGCTTTGCTTTTTGTTCTTGATTTGTTTCTGCGGGGCCCACATGGACCCTTGGAAGGTGGAAGTGGTTCACAAGGCATCTGCCGAGAAGCCGTTGGGGACGGAGGCGTGCGGATCGGCGGCACCGGCCGCGCCGGCGCCGGCGCCGGCGCCGGCGCCGGAGGCGGCGCGGCCGCCGGAGCGGGCGCGGGCGCCTCCTCCTCTGAGTCGGAGGGGTCAGGTGTCACCGGCCGCGAGGGCCTTCGGAGCACCAAGGATCTACTCGCTTGCAATCGGCCCCTAAAAGTACAAAGGAATTCCACCTGCAATCTTCGAACACGTGGGTCTGTCTTTTGTTTGGTATTTCAGTTGAAAACCAAAGGGACACCACGAGTGTTGTTTGTTGTGGTTGGCGCTCCCCTTGCCTAAAAATGTGTTGCTTCGCCACCTCAAAATTTGGGTTACATACCTCCGGGGTGTACTAAAAAAAACGGGCTTTCAAAGGTGAAGACCCTCCCTCCTTTTCAAGTGAAGCAGGGGTCCCGCCTTTCTAGGGGACACTTCCCCATTCTTTCCAGGGATCCTTCTTTTCAGAAAGCCATCAGAACCCCACAAAAACAGCGATCGGTTTTTAAAAAGAACCATGGTTGAAATGAATGGAAACGGAAAATCAACCCCTAGATCCTTCGCGCTTGCGCGATACACGTCACATTCGCTCTGGCCGAGTGGCGCTCGCGGCGCTCTGGGCATCTCTCGCTCTTTCGGCTTCGCCCATGGATCGCATCCTGCACCCAAAACCATCCGGTTCTCGGCATGCGCACCCGAAACCCCAGCTTGATGGGGACGTCCCTCTGTGGGGATTCATCCCAGGGGAACACCCACCTGTTGATCTTCCATTTGCTTTTTCGCCCGCTGGAAAATGAGGAAAAATCCACCAGTGATAGATTCCCTTCAAAACCGACAGGGGGAAATGAAAAGTATTCTTGAGCAAATGGAAGAACCCAACTCGACAGTACACTTCCGCAGCTGACCGCTAAAAAGCCCTTCGCACCATCGATTTTGGCCTCTGGACAAGGTTTTTGGTCACGGACCGCGAAAGCCATGCCTAACTATGGTCCGCCCTGTTCGTGGCTCTCAGCGGTTCGGAGGCAAGCAAATCAGACAAGCCAGGGGGTTTCACTCGGGTGCGAAGAACAAACAATTTGGAAAAAATAGACTAGCAATCCCCTTGTGGTGTCCCTTTGTGTAAACTAAAAATCATGGGCTATTTGGCACCCAATGACAAAGGAGGTATTCACCATAGAACACCTGAGCTTCTTCGGCGCCCTCAAAGGAGCAGCTATGTTCCAAATAGGAGGGATATGTTTAAAGGGGCAGGGTACGACAGGTAAGTAGTTGCCAACCGTGTGGAAAAAGCAGCTATTTGGAATAGGAGGGGTAAGTAGTTACCAAGTAGTTACCAACCATCTGGAAAAAAATGCATGCTTCGCAAGCCCGAAAATTAAGGATTGCCAAGCAAGGGGGTGCATCGTGGGTAAGCAACGGTTTCTTAAAGGGGCAGGGCACGTCAGGGAAGCAGTTCCCGTGCAAATGAACGCAAGGAACCCTAAAAAAGGGCCCAATTTCCCACGAGGAGTTTCTTCTCATGCTTTACTGCCAGGTCAATTTGAAGGGGAGTAGCAGTTGCCCAGCTATGGTTGCAACCCACCGAGCCATGGTACTCCTCTTTCCGTGGCTTACCAGGGTTTCTACTTGCTAAGCACCCTTCCAAGGCTGCTCCAAAAGCACATGGTGTGGCGGTTCCCTTCCAAAAACTGCCTGATTGACAAGGGGAGGGGTCCTGTAAATCAGCGGAGAGATTTGCTTTTCCACATGGCCAACATGGCATCCTTTAGAAATCCTCAGGCGCGAACATCCGGAACTGTGCCGTCAAAGCTCTTGGTCCCTTGACCATGGTGGGAATTGAATATGACCCTTCTGACTAAGTGGGAGTTTCGTCCTACGACCTTGGCACTTGAGGATTGGCACAGGAGTCAGCCCTAAAGCTTGTTTTGTTTTTGCCACATGTTGACCGGTGCTCGAGATGCCCAGCCTTCTTTCCACAAGGGATCTTCCGCCTTCTCCGAAACCATGGCAAGCGCGAGTCCAAATCGGATTGGAATCTTTGGGTCTTTGGTCATGGAGGGCTTGGATCCGGAAATAGCAACTGGCCCCTTGGTCTGTGGGCCGGGCGGGCCGATTCATGCCAATCTTGAGCCACATGCCTTTTTTCGCAGACTGCTGGATTTGTCAAAAAAAGCTCGCAATCAACTTGGCTCTTTCTTAGCGATTTGGATCTGTAGTTTGCTCACAAGGCTGCCTTCCCCTCACTATGCCCAGGTGAAGGTGCTCAACCAATCGCAAAGAGACATCTTCCATGAACTTCCATGAGTCTCCAACAATTGGGCCTGTCTTTCCTTGAGGGTGCCCGCCTATTTTATGTTTTACCTTCACTTTTTTTGGACGGTGGGGTGTAAAGGGAAACCAAAGGGAAAACCAGCACTTTAGAGGAAAAAAGACACGCCCAATTTACAAACGAAACCATGTACACCGTATTCAAGGGTCGTGCCCAGAGTCTCGTCCGAATTCCGCATGGCAATCCGATGGTTGAGGGAAGCCGTATGACAATCAAACTGGAGGGGTTCTGTTTGAGAATTATCCATGACGAGTGGCACCAAACACGCAAAGGCATTGGAGACTCCATTGCCTGCGCGACCGTCAAGAGTCGAGCATCACCTGGTTTCCCTGAGTTGAGGCATTGGCCCTTTGAGCAAAGCCAGAAGGACAACCAAAATCAAATCCTCCCGTGCCACTCAGAAGCATCCAACGCAAAATGGCTGCATACATCTGCGTTGGTGCACCATATGAACCAAGCAGAGAGGGAGGACAAAGAAGGGCGGCAAAGCCCGGACAGCATAAGCTTTGGGAATTGGACTATGTTTCTGTACATCGACATTTGGGTTCTCATAGGCAGCCGATCCCCAAGGCGCAACAAAAGGAAAAGAAGGCTCCGACCTCGTTTGCGTGCCTTTCTGAACCTGAAGACACAAGCTCGTGTACCAACTCTCTCCGAATGCTCCAAAATACCCGAGTCTCTCGCATACTTTGCCTCAAACTGGTTCTCCAAATGTGCAAATGCCTGCTTTTGCCAGTCGGTTGATATCACATCCAAAAAAGAACGAATGCGTGTTTCTTAGAATGGTGGCCCCCCTTTTGGCTTTTCGTTCTCAGATCCTCTCATGGTCGGACCCGTCGGTAGCTGAAATCAGCATGATGAATTCAACATCAAATAACCAACAGAACAAATGCTATGATCGACCAAACAGCCATTAAACAAATATATGTCCCAACAGCAAAGAAAACTAAACAACATTGAATAGCCAGCATGATGAAGAAATGAAACGCAATCCCCCTACTGTTCCTTTCAATCATCCGAACCGTTCTCGAAACACTACTCATCCTCCAGACCAGTCTGGGAGGCCGCACACCTTCGAACCGTTGCAGCGCAAAGCCCCCACCTGCGCGAAAACTTTGACGACGAAATCGCAGAGTTGTGATGATGAGAACAGCGTTCCCTACCCTCCAAGACCTGGTCCTTCCAAATGGGTGGCTCGTCTTTTTTTGAGAATACCCTTTGTGGGGGATTGAGTCAAAAAGAAACAAAGGGAAACCAATCGTTTTGGTGGTTCCCCTATTTTGAGACAACCCCATTTACACTGAAAAAAGTAATGCGTTCTGTCACCACTAGAGGCCAAAAGGGCAAAAGGCCAAAAGGCCAAAAGGCCAAAAGGCCAAAAGGGCAAAAGGCCAGAAGGCCAAAAGGCCAAAAATGTGCAGACGGACCATGCTCAATACTTGTGTGTGTGTATGGTCAAAGCCGCCCCCAAAAAAGAAAGAAAGAAAGAAAGAAAGAAAGGGAGGGAGGTGCTCCTTAAAAGGGTCCCTTTAAACACCAACCAAGAAGGGTACCCTCCACACAGAAAACAGACCCACATTCTTTGAATTCACGGGATTCATAGGGTTGGCCAGGGTGCAGAAAGCCAGGACGTGACTTGGGGTCTTAACGATCGCGTGGAGTTTGTCTGGCTTGCGCGATGAAAAGGCGAGGTCTCTCCGCACTTTTGGTGTCTCAAGCTTTGCAAGCTCCTGGTTCACGGTCCATGTTGGCGAACCTCCGGCAAGTATCCAGCTGGGTTGGCTATCGATGGAAAGGTAAAGTAGAGAGATTGAGTGATAGATAGGAAAGCGCATGTTGCCAAAGTGAAAAAGGGCGAGCTGCAAAGCCTCAGTAAACGTTCCAGGGGAGGGTTGGGAGGACAGGAAGCGAGAGAGATGAGAGAGAGAGAGAGAAAGCGAAAGAGAAAGAGAAAGAACATATGAATAAGAAAGAGAAGGAAACAAGGGAGAAAAAAACAAGCCCCAACCTATACGTAGTTCTTCCATATTTTGAAACGTCCGCGCCTGCCGGACTTCACGGACAACAACAGTAGCGATCACAACATATCACAACAACAGTAGTGATAAAATCATACGGGAAATCTAAACATGTGAGTGTGTCTGTTCTTCATTGTACCGGCTTTCCTTTGGTTTCCCTCAACACCGACGAACACCGGGGTACCAGCTCAAAAACAAGCCAGCCATGCAGAACGCGCAAAACCTCCATAGGCGTCCTTTTAGGGCAATAAATTGTTGTTTTTTATGGTAGATGATGAAACCACCGGTAAACCAGGAATCGCCATCTATGTTTCTACCAAAACCACAAAAATGACACCTACTGTGGATGGACGAAATCCATTTTGCACCACCTGAGAAACCCTGGTTTCTGATGATTCCCCAACGTAAATACCAACAAACATTCTGGTCTCCATGGTATTTTTTGGTGGTGCGAAATGGATTTCGTCCATCCACTGGAGGGGTTACGCAGCAGTTGGTCCATGGTTCCACTTACCAGGGTTGATTTGGGTACCGTATTTTTGAGCCACAGCCATCGTTTTTTCATCCAAAAGCACCAAACACTGGTAGATGATTAAACCACAAGATAAAACAGGGCAAAACCAGGTAAACCAGGGCAACCAAAACAACCGACAACTGGTAGATGATTAAACCACCAGATAAACCAGGGCAAAACAAATCAACCAAAAACAACAAAAACAAAAGCAACGACCACCAAAAACACCAACAACTGGTAGACGACTAAACCACCAGGTAAACCATGGCAAAACAAAACAACCAAAAACAACAAAACAAAAACAACGACAACCAAAACAACCAAAAACTGGTAGATGATCAAACCACCAGGTAAACCAGGGCAAAACAAAACAACCAAAAACAACAAAAACAAAAACAACGACAACCAAAACAACCAAAAACTGGTAGATGATTAAACCACCAGGTAAACCAGGGCAAAACAAATCAACCAAAAACAACAAAAACAAAAACAACGACCACCAAAAACACCAAACACTGGTAGACAACTAAACCACCAGGTAAACCAGGGCAAAACAAATCAACCAAAAACAACCAAAACAACCCAAAACTGGTAGATGATTAAACCACCAGGTAAACCAGGGCAAAACAAATCAACCAAAAACAACAAAAACAAAAACAACGACAACCAAAAACAACCCAAAACTGGTAGATGATTAAACCACCAGGTAAACCAGGGCAAAACAAATCAACCAAAAACAACAAAAACAAAAGCAACGACAACCAAAACAACCCAAAACTGGTAGATGATTAAACCACCAGGTAAACCAGGGCAAAACAAATCAACCAAAAACAACAAAAACAAAAACAACGACAACCACAACAACCGACAACTGGTAGATGATTAAACCACCAGGTAAACCAGGGCAACACAAATCAACCAAAAACAACAAAAACAAAAACAACGACCACCAAAACAACCCAAAACTGGTAGATGATTAAACCACCATGTAAACCAGGGCAAAATAAATAAACCAAAAACAACAAAAACAAAAACAACAACAACCAAAACAACCAAAAACTGGTAGATGATTAAACCACCAGGTAAACCAGGGCAAAACAAATCAACCAAAAACAACAAAAACAAAAGCAACGACAACCAAAACAACCAAAAACTGGTAGATGATTTAAACCACCAGGTAAACCAGGGCAAAACAAATCAACCAAAAGCAACAAAAACAAAAGCAACGACAACCAAAACAACCAAAAACTGGTAGATGATTAAACCACCAGGTAAACCAGGGCAAAACAAATCAACCAAAAACAACAAAAACAAAAGCAACGACCACCAAAAACACCAACAACTGGTAGACAACTAAACCACCAGGTAAACCAGGGCAAAACAAAAAACAACCAAAAACAACAAAACAAAAACAACGACAACCAAAACAACCAAAAACTGGTAGATGATTAAACCACCAGGTAAACCAGGGCAAAACAAATCAACCAAAAACAACAAAAACAAAAACAACGACCACCAAAAACACCAAAAACTGGTAGATGATTAAACCACCAGGTAAACCAGGGCAAAACAAATCAACCAAAAACAACAAAAACAAAAACAACGACCACCAAAAACACCAAACACTGGTAGACAACTAAACCACCAGGCAAACCAGGGCAAAACAAATCAACCAAAAACAACAAAAACAAAAACAACGACCACCAAAAACACCAAAAACTGGTAGATGATTAAACCACCAGGCAAACCAGCGCAAAATAAATCAACCAAAAACACAAAAAACAACGACCACCAAAAACACCAAAAAACCCCAAAGGACACCTATGGGCGCGACACCTCCGCCTTCCCCGCCTCGAAGAGGTGCGCCGGCTTGGGCCATCGCACCTTCACATCGGTGCCCTCCGGCAACTCCAGCGGCGGCAGCCCTGCGACGTGGCTTGGTGTCGCTACCTGGGTTTGGTTGAAGGAAAAGAGAGGGGCATGCTGTGGGCCCTCGTGTTTTTTCCATATGAAATTGCCTTTTTAGAAGGATATGTCCGAAGGAGGAAGACTAAAGGAAACCACCCGGTTCTTTCAATTGCTACGAATAGTCACAGTCATGTCAAGGTTCCCCTCTTAGGGTGTCCGAAACTGCCGTTTTTGTGCAAACCAGAAGGAACCCACTTGTTTTCGGGGCGGGAGGGTCGCCTATTACGCTTACAAACCAGCTATAGGAAATTCTAAGAGGAAGTTTGCCAAATACCCACCAAAACCCGAAGTTCCTGCAGAATTTCCTGTGGCCGGTTTCTTGGATATGCACCTGGACATCAATAAGCTCTGTTTGGGGCAAGGAGGTTCTCATATTGGGAAACAAGTTGGAATGGAAGGGTTCTGACCGTTCTGGTGGATAGGGCTTAGGGGGCCTAATGATTTGCCCTCTATCCAAGGCCTCAAGGCCCCCAAAATGCTTCAAGTTCCTTGTGGTCCTAAAACCCATTGACTGTTGGCCTACCAAAATGGATAAACAAACAAACAAGTGGCACCGCTCGAGCCAAACTGCACCTTTAAAGAATCTAGGATCAGTGAACCAAGCGGGTCACTGGTGGCGAATTGGACCGAAGCTCCTGGGCCCTGGGCCCAAATTATTGCAACCCGCAGGTGAATGCGAAATATGAAATATGAACCCAGGAGAGATGCACCCCTTGAGTTTGATGGGGCGTCCGACTTTTAGAGGCACCCCTTCTCTTTTTGGGAGGTGCTCCCCAGATCACCAGTGCCAACTTCCGGTCACAGTTTGTATGTAATCCGGATTCCATGCCCCGTCCCAGAGGCTATGATTGCTGTAGGCATGACATATTGGGGGAGGATTCCTCGTGTGAAGACCAAACCTTCTTCTCCTTCTCCTTTGTTTGGCAACCGTATCTCGTTTCAACCAATCTTGCACCCAGGCTTGCCATCCATATTGGCCTGAGATTGGAAGGGGAACCCAAAGGCAACCATCCAGTTGGAGGGATCAAACCACACAGCACACAAACCCGCTATTCACCATTTTAGTAGGTGGTTCTGCCACCTGGCTTCATGGGGGTTAAAAAGACCTTTATACTGTTGGTACAGCCAAAAGTCAGCTCAGGTTTTGGATGCTCCTAAAGCCTCCCACCCCAACCCACCCCCACCCTCCCCCCAACCACCCTCCCACCCAACCCTCCCTCCCCACCAACCCTCCCCACCCACCTCCCCCACCCAACCCTGAAAAAAGGTCAGCTTTTGTCACGAGATTCCAAGCGCGGTTTTACCTGGAAGCCATTCCAAAGCCCACCTCAATTCTCATCAAATGATGGCAAACAACACTAGTGAAGTGTAGACTTCTTGCCCACAACGCGAGAGCTGCTGACTGTTTATTGGACGCCCTGATTGGGTCTATTCCGTGGCTGGCTCGTTTGAGCTAGCTGCCACAACAGGAGCAAAAGCGAGCTTAACAACTCAGTACTCCTCAATTGGTTCCCAATCGTCAGGCGGCGGCTCAGACGACGCGGCAGGCGTGGCAGGCGGCGCAGCAGGCGCAGTCACAGTGAAGGGCGGGGCGTTGATCACCGCGTCAAGCAGGGATTCATCAGGCACGCAGAACCAACGCGTCACATTCCAGAGCTTGAGCTCTTGATCAGGCCCCACCATGCCTTTCTGAGAGCTAACTCTTGATTTGCACCATGACGAGTTGAAACACACAAGCAGTACATGCATCAAACACAAACACGCACATACAGATAAGTTCTTAAAGTGGCGATTCTGCATCAAAGGTGCATTCAGCTTGCGAGGTGCATTTCCACAGTAAATGGGAAATGTAAATGGTAGTAATGAAAATTAATGATAATTAGTGAATTCTTCAAAGTAGCCAAAGAAAATGAAACACCCAACTACAAATGAAACACCCAAGAGCATACTAGAGCACTAAACCGCGCAATCAAGCGCCATGAACATCAGCAGCGAGAATGAAGTGCCTGGCTCTAGGCTCACTGCTGTGGGCGATCGTGGCATGTGGAAGCAAAACGTGGCCGCGTCTGTCATCCGACTCGCAATATCTCGCGAACGTTTGAGCGACGCATGGCAAGGACCCAACCCTCCCCACCCAACCCTCCCCACCCAACCCTCCCCACCTAACCCTCCCCACCTAACCCTCCCCACCCAACCCTCCCCCACCCAACCCTCCCCACCCAACCCTCCCCAACCCTCCCCACCTAACCCTCCCCACCCAACCCAACCCTCCCCCACCCAACTCTCCCCACCCAACCCTCCCCACCCAACCCTCCCCACCCAACCCCACCCAACCCTCCCCACCTAACCCTCCCCACCCAACCCACCTAACCCTCCCCACCCAACCCTCCCCACCCAACCCTCCCCACCCAACCCTCCCCACCTAACCCTCCCCACCCAACCCTCCCCACCTAACCCTCCCCACCTGACCCTCCCCACCCAACCCTCCCCACCTAACCCTCCCCACCCAACCCCTCCCACCCAACCCTCCCCACCTAACCCTCCCCACAACCCTCCCCACCCAACCCTCCCCACCTAACCCTCCCCACCCAACCCCAACCCTCCCCACCCACAACCCTCCCCACCTAACCCTCCCCACCCACAACCCTCCCCACCCAACCCTCCCCACCTAACCTTCCCCACCCAACCCCAACCCTCCCCGCCCAACCCTCCCCACCTAACCCTCCCCACCTAACCCACCCCCACCCCAACCCTCCGCGCCATGGATGGCAGAGGTCCAGCGCAAGCCATGGGTGATGCCCGACACCTCGGCGTCGGCTTCGGAACTTCCGGCTTCACCTTCGCGACCTTCGGACCCCCGCGCGCGCGTTTTTGGCTTAGTGAGCTGGGACCAGAGCTCATGTAAAAACATGCCCAGAGCCGGCATGAGTTCAACCTGAGCCTTGAAGAAACAAGGATCTTGCTGTCTTCCAGAAATTTCCGATGGCTTGTTCCGCCCATGTTCAACTCCTGAAGGCATGAGTTTTGGATAAAAAACCAGTCGGAGAGAGAGTACTGGCCAAAGTTTGATTGGCTTGACGAGGAAAACAAAACTCACTGTGGAAAGGGGATCCCTTTAGTTTTGGAAGAATCAACGCTGAGCCGGGAACATCAAGGAGATAGACGCTGGTTCAACTCGCATCCCCGCCCCAAACTAAACTGGAATATATATATATATATATATTTGCAAGTATACCTCATCGCTTGATATAATCACGGCATTGTCCTCTTTGCGAACCAAGGGAACTGGATGCAAACGGTCCCTTTGCCAATGTGCACCTCCCTCTATAGATTTATTATGCGTGGATGAGCATCAACACGCAGCAGAAAACGCGCTAGCAACATCTAGTCCATCTGCAAAGATGACACAACTCCAACAAAAACGTGTGCCACACACCCAGGCCCACACGCACACATACACACATACATACACATACACACACACACACACACAGGCCATGAGCCATAATAATCATCACCGGAAACCCAGTGCACGCCATTGCTGAGCATCAAGGCAATCCAAAGGAGGCCGATGAGCATGGTGTATCGCCGGACAATGACCTTGGCTCATTCATGTGATCATGTGATAGGAGACGTGTAGCTTGAAGCATTCAAGAAGCACTGCTGATCTCTGACTCAGTACATGCTAAACTTGAAAGGGCGAAGCTCTCCAAATCGGTGTCCCTTGCATCAAGCAAGGTAGTCCCTGGTAACAAAAACCAAATCGACTTTTCGGTTCTCAAGCTCTAGCCAAATGAATGCACATACTTTTGCAGGCCATCGCAAAAAGAATAAGCCAGGAAGCAAATATTGGCTGAAATGGCGACCATAGTCAAAAACCTGATATCCAGGCATAGGCAAAACAATGTCAAAAGAAAACTCGGCTGCCCCTACGAACGGCTTGAACTGCCCACCACCACCACGACCACCACCACCGCCACCACCACCACTACTACTACTGCTACTACTGCTACTACAGCTAGCTGCTGCAGTGTCTAAACTTCTGAAGGATCCATGACCATTTCCAGTAACCTCAAGTATCGTCACTTCCTGAGTAGATTGCTCTCGCGCAAGAGTATAAAGTTCAGAAACTCTGGAAGTCAGTGAATGCCCCTACTCCAAATATCCACCGCACAGCCATTTGTCTGCGGCAAATCGCTCTTTATGGTTTGACCAACTGACGGCGTACCTCAAAATGTGAAGCGAATCAGATCTCTTGATCTCGGCGGTATTCCAGGCTAGGTGACGCGTCGAGTTTTGTTTCTGTCACAAAGAATCCTGCAGAGCCATCTGTGTCAAACAATCAGGAATTGGATTTGGACCCCCAAAAAGGTGGCTCTCCCGGTAGCTTCCCCTTAAAGGAAAAAACAAACGGGTGCCCTCAAAAACCGACACACACACACACACATGAGAAATAGGGAATCACTCAAAGGGGGGGCCCTGGTTCGACCGGGCCAAAGCTTTGGCCGCTTCAGAATCCAGGGCGTCAGGGGGCATTCCTGATATCGAGTTTTTTTTGTTTTTGGCATGCCCAAGAGGAATCTGAACCACTACGGAGCCTATCTCGACCCCACAGCTTTCAGCCGTCGAGGAATTATATCTTTGATTCTGGTCCATACTTGGTGGACCTTAACATGGAAATCAAGTCACGTTCCTGGGACGAATCCGAAGTCCAGCGAATGTTTGAAGGATCCCCTCTAAAGTGAGACTGAGTAATCAACCAGGGCATGCTATGGGATACTCATCTGGGCTCATCAGTCGGCTGCGGGGCCCCTGGGTTTCAAGTGCTGAGAAATGGCTCGGATTCGATTCGGGCTCTTAGGGTCCGATTCGTTGGAGGGGTCCGCGGGGCGGCTTTGGTGACTTGGGGCAAAGAGGTTCTTCAAACAATGGCGCGGCCCTAGCTCCAATCAGTGGCTCTGTGTGTTGGGGCCCGGTGCCCCTTCTTAGCGGGAAAAAAAGCCAAGCCACGGGCCATGAGGTCCCTTCGGTGGACATGGTCAGATTCATGTCCAACAAACACTTTTTCAGATGGTTCCCTCTTAAAGTTCATAGTCACTTGGCCATGGGTCAAAAGCCCCCAGTGAACATCCCAATCGCACTAAAATAGACTAAAATGGGTGGTGCACCTACCCCAAAATGGTCCCATTGGTTTTGACCCACGGCCACCTTTCGACACCTGCAACACATGCTCCGCGAAATGCTTTGGGCCCTGCTCCGGGCAGCGCGTGCGGTGGCACTGCCGACGCCGGGAGGATGGAAGTTCCTCCCTTGCGCGTGGGTCGATTCTTTGCTTGGCATTCTTTTAGGGTACTTGGTTGTGCCTTTCTTTGAGGAATCAGTTGTTGGTTGATTTCAAAAGAAAAAATGATAGGACACGGTTGCCCAAACTTGGAGGTTCCATGATTTTGAGACATGCACATGTGTGTTCCTTCGGGTCTTTCGCTTCAAGATCTACTCGCGGCCATGTTCGCCTGTCATGACGAATATATGGCCAGCTGAGTCAGCACGAGGCCCACCGGAACATGCTGGCGGTCCCAGGGCTCCCCCGCCAAAAAAGACTCCGGAGGCCACTGTGGTGCAGGGAAACAATAGATAGAAGCTGCGGGGCTCGATCGTGGCTCCAAGAACCGCAAGCCCCGCGCCAAATCGGTTTTAGGGTATGATTCGGTATGATGCCATCCAAGGAACAAGAAATTTGACCAGGGAAAGCAAACATGTTTGACAAATGCCCGAAGCAAAGCGGTTGTATCCTGAGCGCGGCGACAGACAAAACGGCACAGTTTGCAAGGCTCGCGGCTGGCCTGGGGCTGCAGGAGAGATTGAGCCTGCGCGCATTTGCAGAGGCCAGCATACTTCCATTCTGTAGATGGAACCTGATTTCTGCACGAAAACATGGGCCTCACCCAAAACCTGTTGAATTTTGGTATGAACCGAGGCAGTAGAATCACCTAGAATGATCAATGGGGTTTCGGCCGCTGCTCATGGGGTTTGTCAGCAGACTCAGAGCCGCCAGTTCTTATGAGAAAAGCAACCCCTGGGTTTACGTGTACCTGCCCGTTTTCACTTGAGCGGACCGGTACATTTTGGGTGTGGTGTCACCCCCTGACTGAAAATGAAGCATTTACATGCTATCATACTGTGGAAAGCCGGGTTTTTCAAAAACTAGCCTGAAAACAGGCCGGGCACCAAGCTGCAAGACATTATAGGGAAGGCTATGGAACAGAGTCCGAACATATGACTTACCCCAGATGTGGGCCAAGTTACCACTCACTCCTTGATTTTCTGGACTTCAGCTTCTTGGGAAGCGAGACTCATTGCCCCAAGTAGAAAAATACAATAATGATAATAATAATGATAATAATAATGATAATAATAATAATAATCTCTTTTTTCAACATGGAGGTCCAACCCAAAATCCGTTCAAGAGTTAAAAACATGCCACTCCACTCCACTCCACTCGACTCCACTCCACTCCACTCCACTCTCTCTCGATCTCGATCCGCGCCCGGGAGGCG
Organism: Effrenium voratum; assembly: GCA_963377175.1. NCBI lineage: Eukaryota > Dinophyceae > Suessiales > Symbiodiniaceae > Effrenium > Effrenium voratum. The sequence continues at coordinate 161,863 of CAUJNA010003461.1, read as the reverse complement.
TCCGCGGCCACGTAGGGCTGGCCGCTGTTGGACCGGGTCATCCGCCTGGCGCGCTCCAACAAATTCTTCGTCCCCATCCAAAACTAAACTAAACTAACCCAACTAAACTCCAACAAAATATATTTCTAAGCAAACTAACCTAAAAAGGACACTTTCTAGGTCCTCCAGAGTTGAGAGGTTAGGATAAGTTGGTACCCGATTTTGTTCTATGTCTATTTTGGTAGGGGAAGCCTCCCCCCAAAAAAAGAAACGGTACGAGGGCACTACTGGCGACCTAGAAATTCTAGGGGTAGCTTCCCCGGGAATCTTTCCAGAAAACCTCCAGAAACCCATGGAAACGGATCAAGTTTTGGAAAATAACGATGATTGAAAAGAATGGAAAAGAAAGCAACCCCAAGAAAAATCCTGTCCCGGGCTGGGCGTCACAAAAGTTTCGGGGGTCCCCGTGGCTCGCAGAAATCGGGATCGCAACCCTGCCAAGCTGGCAGGCCGTGCCCGGCGTTGGGATAAGCACTCCTAGTACTGTGGAGAGACGAAATCCCAGTTGGGTGGATGGTTTATCCCAGTATTGATAGGGTTCCGTTGACTTTGGGTTCTGCCGTTCTGCTGCCTGTTCTTTCCTCAAGTGGGGGTTTCTCAAAATGGGCCCCTTGGTGTCAGGGAAGCTTACGGGAAAACAACCTTTTTGCCGGGGGGGGGGCGTCCGGCGCCTCTCTCTGCGGGTCATCATCCGTCGCCTGCGCGAACTGCAAGCGGAAGGAGCCCGAAGGAATTCCCCCGGCTTCATTCCCGCAACCCCCGGACCCAGCCATTCAGTCCCTTGGCCATGGAAAAACAGGATCCCCTTGTTTTTGGTAGATGATGGAAACAGATCTCCCTCGCCCCAACAAAATGAACATGTGAAAAGCCCGGGCATCCCCAGCAGCAACCCCCGGTTTTCCCGTAGCTTTCAGCTGGGGAAACAACAAACAAATAGCAAGGTAAGCCCAAATAACGGGCAAGGCCCCGGTAAGGCTCTAGCGCGCTTGGAACATACCCCAGCTCTGAGGCGCCCGCAGCCTGGGCCGTTCAGCGATCTGGCACTCCTGCGCCCGGCTCGGAATGCGTCAGCCGGCCATTTTGAAGGGCGCCGACTCTTGGGTTGCTACTAGGTCCTCCAGATTTGAGAGGTTAGAATAGGGGTACCAACATTTTCTGTAGTCTATCTTAGTAGGGGAACCCTCCCCCGAAAAAGGGGTGAGAAACTGAGAAAGGGCACTACTGGGGGTCCTAGGCTATGAGAACCGCCCTCCCCCGAATTCAATGGTTGCTCAGATTGCTCGCCAACAAACTCTTCAAAGGGCAACGGCTCCGTGTCACAGAAACCGGGAATAACCCAACACAACCCCCTTGCCCTCCCCTACTGAAACTTCAACAAACATGATTTTCTGGGATTCTCAGGCAAAGGATGTTGGGGACAGCATGCTCTAAAGGGGACTGGGCGCCGGCCAGGGAAAGTAGAAAACAACTCCAAATTCCCCACCATGCCTTGCGGTGTGGTGTCGCCCCCCGGCCAAAACGAGAGGTATTTATTGTAAACAACCTGGCTGATCGCTCTTAATCCCAACTTGCAGGGTTGTTGTTATACCTGACTGGTTGGTTGTTCCACGAGCACATACACATAAACATGTGCCTGCATGTGTGTGTGTGTGTATATATATATATATGTATACACACATACATTATTGTACATGTATATACATACCCTTAACAAAGCGGTATTTGGAGTAGGGGCCAACTCTCAAACAAGCTGATGCGAAGTCGCAAGACGAGCCGCTCTCGACATCGGATCCTGAGCAGCAACGGAGTCCTGGCCAGGGACAGCCCACTCTATTAATACACTGGGGTTGTTTCCTACGGGGTCAAACCTTACTTGGATGTTCAACCTGGTTTCGTAGGCCACAACTAGGATATGTAGGACAGGGGTTGGTTCACAAGTGGACCATTGCCGTAGTAAGTTGAGCATACTGGTACTCCCAATACCCACTTGTTCAAGGGTATGTTTGGGGAGCATCCCATTTGATGGGTCTAGTGGGGAATCATTGGGGTCACCAGTAGGGTTCCAACTAGCATGGACACTGCACGCCAGAAACAAAATAACAACACTAGGGAGCCTACACGGCTCACAAAGAAAAGCAGTGGAAGGACTGCCTGCAAAGAATGGCAAGGATCCAAATTCTGGGCAACCAATGTAGTTATATTAACCCAACCATTGCTTTTCATGGCTTGAATCTTGAGTTGTTTATTTGCAGCCCCACCCATCTTGCGGGTTCTCAGAGTCTCTGAGGGAACGAACTCGAATCGAACCGCTTCCAAGGGAATTCCCTTCCAAGCATCCCAAAACCAAAAAACAAAGGGTGTGCGCAAAAAAAGGTTCTCGTTCAGAAAGACCAAATGAAGCTGTGGGTTTGCGGGTACGCCTTCCGGTTCGTTCCCAAGACCCATTGATTCCCGACGGCGCTCAGTCAGAAAGCTTTTCCGTTTGCCTATCGGAATCCAAGTGGCAAAAACAGTTTCTGAAGGCAGCAACAAAAACACTGTGAAAGGGTTTTGCTACTCGGGTTTGCCTTACTTTGAGGATGGCCAAACTGATTTGGCTCTACTTGGTTGCGCTTGACAACCAAAAAGGGCTTTCCAAAGTCAGGGCGTCGATTTTACCAAAATCCCCGGAAGTTGGATGCCATCCCCATGTATATCGGGCGTGGTCAGGTTCTGAGACCCCCAAACCCGGGGTACCATGGAGAGGGTGGATTGGAAGCCCGACGTCTGAAGCCTATCTCACCTAGGTCCTCCAGGAGAGAGGTTAGAATAAGGGTATCTTTTTTCTGTAGTCTATTTTAGTAGGGAACCCTCCTCCAAAAAGGGTAAAAGGGCACTTCACTGCAGGGAAGCTCAGTCTAAATTGTTCAAAAAGTAATGCCTGAACCACCCCAAAACGGAATAATTGAATGGTTGTGCGTCAACATAGGACCCAACACAAAGCGGCATGTGCTTTTGGTGTCCCTTTCCAACCTGGCAAAGGCTACCCTCCAAAAACACACACACACACACTACATATTAAGGACCCCCGCAACTGTATGGAAACGAACCACCACTTGTTCCGCACCCCGATTCGCCTCCCGCATAAGCCGCATGGCCTGGGGATCAGCTGGCTGAAAACTGCCTTGGGTTTCCATCTGGGCGTGTCTTTCTTTTCAGAGTAACTGTCTTTGCTCGTCTTGAAGCGAAACCAAAAGAACGACCTTCTTTGGCGTCCCTTAGAAAATTCGAGCCACCTTAAAAAGACGACCACATGTTTTAAGGGGCGTCCCTTAGACAAGATGAGCCGCCCATGTGAATCTAGAGGGTACTTTTTTTAATCTTTCCAGAGGGGAGTGAAGCTAAGTTTGCACATGGCAAGGACGCGGCCCAAAACCTCGACAAAAGACTTGAAAAAAAGAACGACTATTAGTTACAAACCTGTGCTGGTAATCAACTTCTCAACTGCCCTTGAGAAGCCGAAGGACAGACTTATTCACATCCCTGGTCTGTACTCGTGCCGAGGTTGACGTTTAGTCCAAACGGCTATGAACATAACAATGATATCACATATGATCTAAACTAATGAACCATGCAATTCAAAGGAACCCCCAAACATCCGCCCACCCCTGAGAGTTCTGCTCCTCCAGATGGATCCGAAATTGACATGGATCAATTGTTTGAACATGGAAAATTGAGAAGGGAAAAGCATAGGGAAGGCATATGAGCAAACATTGGAAAATGCGAGGAGACGGGACGTATAAGGGGGAGTGGCAATATTTAGAGAACAACATCAACATGTGCGCTGCGTTTGGCTGCAGTGCGGACGTTCTGTGCATCAAACAGAGCCAAAGCCAAGACAAAAAGCACGCCTCCGACCCTGCAGTGTAGTTTGGCACCGATTCTTTACAATAACTCTATTTTATTCCCAAGTAAATGACCTTGATCATGGTCAGCTTGTACCCCCATGTGAGCTCGGGGTAGAATAGGCAACTTCCTGGTGGCTCGGGTAAAACCAACCACGTCTGTAGCCCTTTGCATTTCAGCAAGGGCAGCTTGAGGAAAGATGCAGGGACTGCAGTTGGCAAGAGTCGCAGGCGTTTGGATGTCACGTGAAAGGCGAATTGTCGGTGCCTTGGGCGCCGATGTTAAGCAAAAGAAGCCGCAACCACATTTAGCTCCAAAACCAATGATTTGTGGTTTCTAATAACTTGGTTATCAAGGTTTACGTAGGCATCACGATAGCCGCCATACAACCAAGGCAAGCTATTGGGTGACCTTTGGCACGCGGGAGCGTACATATATATATATATATATTAGAACCCGCTTAGGTTCCCCTGAGCCTGCTTGGATGTTAGTAGGGTGAAACCACGGATAAAAGGGTAACTCGGTAACTGTCCCCTAGGAACCATCTTGTTTTGCCAACTGAGTGGCGTGAAGACCCAACTAAATGGCCAATGGGAATGATCGATATGGGCGCAGCCGATTTGGAGTAAGCATCGGAGCCCTGAGCTCCCCACAGACTGGTTCCAGCTGGGCAAATCCTCGAGGTTGCGGTGTGAGACGGCACCCGAAATGCTTTCTGATGGACGAAATCTTGTTGGTAGGTGGATTCAAGCATTCATAGGGCTTCATCCATCCCAACTGGTGCATCATGGGCTTGTCTCACAGAAGGGGACCGCTACAAATGGTTGTCCTTTTGGTTCCCTTGGACAGCTCTCCAAAAAAGGTATCGAACCCAAAAACAGAGCCACACCCGTTTGGACCGCCCGTTCAATGGGGTTGGCTCACAAAAAGCGGCTCAACCGAAAACGGTTCCGATGTCTCGGGCTGACAGGTGCCCCCCTTTGTTTCCACCCCCTCCTTCTTCCAAACCCGGAGAACAAGGGTTTTCGCCGGAACCAAAATGTTGTCCAACCATCTCACCAAAAGAGCGGCACACTGGACCTACTTCTTGCTGGGATTCTCCAGTTCGCTGGTGGCTAGCCGTACACGTCCAACCCGCAAACATCAAGGTTGGATTCATTTGGCTGGTGATCATAGGTGACCTTTTGAAAAGAAAAAAACGATGGCGAAATGGAACGAACCCATCTGAAGCATCGCCACCTATGTCTAACCAAGCTAACCTGAAAAGGACACCTATGCTGGCGATTGGACACCTAAATCATAGTCAAAACCCGGTAGTAAAATGGTCTACCCAGAACCATGTGAAGAAGGCGGCCGCAGCCATTTATGGTTGGGATTGTCCCCTACATCTAGCAGGGTTTTGATTGTGGCTCACCTCCATTTTGCTTGTCTCGTTGGGTGGGGTTGCAGGTCATCCGTGCTCCTTCGCCTTCGTTGACCTGCTTGGCCTTTCCGATAGGCGGATTTTGGCGAAAAAATGGTTGGGCTAATATAGACTCTAAGGATTTAGATGAGGATTTACATAAGGATTTACACAAGGATCTACATAAAGGATTTTCATTTTCAAAAGGTTGGTTGTTTACCTAAGGAGTTCATCCAAATTGGGTCAATTGATTGGTTGAACTCTGGGGTTGTGTTTGGAACAATCTTTGGGGAAGTTCAATTTGGAACTCAGTAGGGAAGCCCCCCCCCCACAATAAAGAACCACAAAAGGAAAAGAGGGCGCGGAACCCACTCGCTTAGTCCGTCCGGAAGCGCGGGGCTTTGCAAAGATCCCTTAGTCATAGGCCATCCATAGCGGACCTCAAAATTGTGGCGCGGTCGCTTTGGTTTCCTTCTAAAACCATTCAGAAAAGGGGTAGGCCGAAGATTAGGACACCTTCAATTGGAGGATTGGTGGGAATGCCTATAAACCCCACGTTCGTTGACAAGTGAGTCCTAATGAAAATCGGGTGACAATGAGAAGGTTGGCCAGTCCATTTCCCTAAATGTAGTCTGGCTGGTACGCTGGCAAACAAATTGTTGTTGTTTGCAGTCCCGCTACAAATGAACAGAACCAAAAATCACAAGGGACAGAAGCCACATAAACACCAAATAGAACATCCAGGAACAACACCCATTAACCACCAAACCACAGCATACATCTCGAGCAAACAACAACAAACGACAACTGAGACGTGAACAGAGTCAACAAGCCGGAGCTGCAAGAGGAGAAACCACCAAAGGCGCGATCTAACCAAAACAAGAACAACAAAAACAGTGAAAGTGTGGCAGTGTTAGGCCAAACCCTCTTTCAAAACCAGCTACAACTCCTGCGGGGTAAACAATCCCAATAGGCATCATCTTGGCAACTAATGCCGTTTTTGAGGGCTAACAAGGTTCGTTCCCTTTTTGGGGGGTCCCCATCTCCTCTTTGGGGCATGGGATGAAAGGGCTCATGGTCAGCCCTCAAAAGCCAGACATCCAATAGCTCACTTCGCCGGATTGGATTGGCCCAAGCTCCACTCGTTGTTTGCCAAAATTGGTCCTTACACAAAGAGCGACAGCAACCAGAAACTCAGGAAGTGAGTTCCGCTATGATTTTGAGGACGACGGGTCCAGCTTTTTTTTGAGGCCCCAAAGAAAACAAGGTTTTCCGCCGTGAATCATCAGAAACCTGGGCTGCCCTCAGATCCCCTAAAAGTTTAACTTTTGGTGGGTTAAATGGAAACCCCCACTAAAAAGGCTAAAAAGCTAAAAGCTCAGGAACCGGATGGCTGGGAGCCACCCAGAAACGGAAAATCCTCGGCCCCAGCGGCCGAAGGGCGAACACGACCGACACGGAAAGCGAGGCGAGGCGCCGCTGAGAAGGCGCCATCGAAGCTGGTGGCAGGCCGCGAAGGCTGCGAGTGGTTGATGTGACCCTCAGAGTCGATGAAGACCTCAGAACCCGAGGTCCTAATGGAACCCCCCTATTCATGAACCCCTGCTTAATAGGGGGTGCTTTCCCTGGGTTTAGTGGGGGGTTCATCACTTTTGGAGGGGAGCACCCCCATATTAATAAACAGGGTTGATTAATAGGGGGTCAACATTACTTGACCTCCCCTGTATCAGGCAATGCTCTGTGAGCGCTTGTACACAAAAAGCAGATCAATGTGCCAAGCAAGTCAGGACTTGCGCGTTGTGTGAGATACGGCCAACCAAGTGCAAAGCACGCTTTTTTCTTCTTCTTCCGGGTAGCTCAAGAGCGTAGGCTTAAGAGACGCCAAGTTTAGGAACCAGCTGTGCTGCCCCTGATGCAAAACTGGCAGATGCCCGTCGGGCAACATGCTGCTCCTCGCACAGGAGATGCAACCCGCGGGTTTCTGTCCATGCGGCGCTTTTGTCCGGCCACCCTTCACATTTTGCAGCACAAGGCAATGCACACCACAAAGCGGATCAATGTGCCAAGCAAGTCAGGACTCGCTCGTTCCACCCAAATGCAAAGCACGGGGACCCCCATAAGTAGGTCAAGATGGCCAGGTTTGGGTACCAGCTGTGTTGCTCCTGGTGCAAAAAATTGGCACTTGCCCACTCAAAGCCCTCCCCCCCCCAAAAAAAAAACATGCGTTCAGCGGTTGTAAATGGGGGTCTAGGGGTACCTTCCCCATTCTTTCCAGGGATCCTTCTTTTCAGGAAACCATCAAAAACCCAGGGGAAACAACCAGTTTTTGAAACGAACGATGGTTGAAAAGAATAGGGAATCAACCCCTAGAGGGGCAGACTCGAACACGCAGTTTGTTTGGCTGGCATATATCAACATGTACCCTCTACTTCAAACACCCTCTCACTCCAAATGCCAACTTGCTGGAAATAGCCTAAATACCTCCAAAACCAAACAAACCAAACAAACCAAGCCAAGCCAAACAAGCCAAACGAAACAACCCAAACGCACGGGCAACACCAAACAAACCAAACCAAACCAAACCAAACCAAACCAAACAAACCAAACCAAGCAAATCAAACCAAACAACAAACCAAGCCAGACCAAGATTAAACCAGACTAAACCAGCCAACCAACCCAAGCCCAACAAAACCAGACCCGAAAAACAAAAACCAAACCAAACCAGACCAAACCAGACCAAACCAGACCAAACCAGACCAAACCAGACCAAACCAGACCAAACCAAACAAAAAAGGAAAGCGCATGTGTTTTTTTCAGCAGCTGCTTTGGCTCTGGGGATTCCGGCGGACTGCTCCCCATAGCCGCCGTAGGCACCCATGAGCCCCGAGGCGTCCACACCTTTGCAGATGTGCCGAGCGAGAGGCTGACGCCTCAAAGAGGGGTGAAACCCTGGACAAAACTCGTGCCAGTTATCTGGGCTGCCCTCAGTTTTGTTTTTCGCTAAAAGTTTGACTTTTAGTGGGTTACATGAAAACTACCACTAAACACTAAAAGGCTAAAAAGCTAAGAGGATGGCTGGGAGCCACCAAGTTATGTTTGTCAACCTCTGCTTATTTAATAGGCGGTGCTTTTCCCTGTGTTTTGTTTGGGGATTCTGACCACTTTTGGAGGGGAACACCCCCATATCAAGGGGTTGATTCCTTTTCCATTCACCTCCGTAATGATTAACTGGGGTTGATTGGTTAACAATAGGTACCCAACATGGAGCCCTGGTAAATGGAAGTACGGAAAGGATCTAGTTTAGGGGGGTCCTCTGACTGGTAGGGTCCTCGGATTCATTCGAAGTTAAATCACTTTTGCTGTTTCCCTTGAAACCACCGTGGAGAGGGTGGTATTGAGGATCCGTAAAGTATCTGTGAGGGCGCACTTTAGTGGCTGGTTTACAAAGGGAAAGCAAAGGGATGATCACCCCACCCCCCTAAAGCACATGACAACGCCTTGGGAGTATTGGTTTGGGCTAGTGGGAAACCATGCCGAGCCCATTGACTCTTGTTCTACCGTCAAGATTTATACAGCCCTGACAAAACAAACAGGTACTCAGCTTTGCGCTCTAGCTTCCTCAAGTGGGGTCTACTCCAAGGCGGCGCATCGGTCAAAGGCGAGTCAGCACATGCCGCCAACGGAGTGCCGACTGGGCAGCAGGGGTCGGATTGCAAGAGTACGAAAGCATTTAATTGTCATCAAACGTGATCAAGTGCAGCCTGTGGCAACAAAAGGTTGGGTCGCGCGCGAAAACGCCGGGTCGCCGGTTGGGCGCCAAGCATTCTAAGTAACTCGGAGTATTCGCTTTGGACGGATGATAGACTCGCGCAAGCATCATCATGCTTATGACCCAAAGCAAGGAAGCTTGTGTTGCGATGGATCTGCGTGAGAGTGGCAAGACGGCGGCTTTCTCATCATCATAGTTCAGGAATTCACACAAGTCATTTTTATGGTTGGCTTCGGTGCGGAGTTGATATGGAAAAGATGTTTTTCTTGCACCCTGAATCTTAGTCAAAAGCTCTACACGCGAGATACCCCAATCCATCGGGTGAGGCAACCACTTTTGAGGAGGTCCCACATCAACAAATCGTAGCAATGTGGATGTGTCTCAAAAATGACCCGATACTGGTTGGTTGTCATTTGGCTCCCCAACCTGATTTTGTTTGCGGGTGGGCGCTCTTGTGGACAAAAATCCAATGTAATGCAATGGCAGTTCCACAAATACCGTGGACGACATCCATTTGCGCCACCTAAGAAACCTGGAACGACTTGATTTTTCTGTGAATACCAAGAAACAAAATGGCTCCATGGCTTCTTGGGTGGTGCGAGATGGAATTCGCAACCACAGTAACACGGCGCCGAGGGGGCCCAGCCGCCCAGGTAGCCCGGGCCCCCCACGCACATCCCGCTCCTCGCCGGAGGCCACCTGAAAGCGCGTCAAGCCTTACCAGTTGCCCTTAGGGACCTGGAAACAGAAGGTGATCACCTGGTCAAAAATGTACCAAAACGGGGGGGGGGGGAAACAACGGGAAGATGTGAACCTTGTCATGGCTAAAAATGGGCCAAAACGGGAAAACCAAAAGGTCAAAAGGTCGGATTCGCTTTGGGCAACTAAGCTTAGGGTTGATACCCACAAAACGGTTGGCTTGCTGGTGCTCAGGAGGGAATGAGGGAATGAACCTTGTAAACCATCCCTTGGCCACATACTGAGCGCCGGCAAGTTGGTTTCCTTGTCGTTGTTTGAAGCCACCATCCAGAAAGGGTCGCCTATTTTAAGACAGATTCAGGGTGCAACAGCTGGGCATCATGTACAAGCGGATGCACTGGGGTGGTTGCCTGACATTCATGCCCAAATAGCCAAAAGCAAATGCCGAGAAAAAGGAAAGCCACACTGACGTGAGATGGAAATAGTGACAATTTGCCAGTCGAAAGGGAGCATAACGGCGCCGGACCCTGAACCAACAAGCGCCGTCAGAAACAAATCTAGCCGCGCGGCTTCAAGCGGATCTAGGGCATAAGCGAGTTTATCACCGGAAGCTCTTCAAAGAGGAAAAGGGCATCATTGCAGGACCTCATGCTAAACTACTCCCTTCCCCCTAATATTCAAAAAAGCCCCCCCATTAAATTATGTCAGCTGGGAAACATTTGTTTTGTTGTAGGCGTGCACAGTTCCAGGTGTGGGGTGTCCAGTGTGTGTGTGTGTGTGTGTTGCTTTCTTCACTTCTGGTGGGGACGGAGTCAAATCATAGATTACAAAAGCACCCCCCCCTGAACCCCCCCCCTTCCAGAGTAAGGCCAAATTAAGGGCACACATAAAAGGAAGGCCTTATTAAGGATTTAGTAGGGACTTATTAAGCCCTTATTAAGGCCTTAATATGGCCTCAAAATTAAGGAGGAATTAAGGCCAAATTAAGACCAAATTAATTTTTGGAAATTCACCCTTATGGACAAATTAAGGCCAAATTAATGTTTTGTTTGTGCACCAATGACTCAAGCCAATTCAAGACAACAATGCAAATTGTAAAACAGACTTAAGGCAAGACTGAGCTCAAACGCGCCAGCCTTTCAAACGTGCTAAATGAAAACGCGATGTCCTGATTTACGGGTGCGTGCCTACGGTGTATTGGGTTGGGAATCACGCCAAGCTACTGTAAAGCAAAATTATGGCCAAATTAAGGCCAAATTAAGGCCAGATTAAGGCCAAATTAAGACCAAATTAAGGCCAAACTAGCGCAAATGCCTATGGGATTTTGGTTTAAGCACAATTAAGGCCAAATTAAGGCCAAATTAAGGTCAAATTAAGGCCAAATTAAGGCCAAATTAGCGCAAATGCCTATGGGATTTGGGCTCAAGCAAAATTAAGGCCAAACTAAGGCCAAATTAGGGTCAAATTAAGGCCAAATTAAGGCCAAATTAAATCCGGATTGGCGCACATGCCTAATGCAGCAAACATATGGCTCGAAATAAGGCAAGAGTAAGGCAATCGTAAAGCCCAATTCAAGGGAATACTGAAAGCGCGCCTAGGGAATTTGAAGAAACAGAAACTGAAAGCCAAACTAAAGTAACATGAAATCCAATCGGCGGGCGGGTTGGCTACCGAGCGCCGATGGCTTCAGGAAGTTGCTTCAAAAAATAGCCCCTAATAAGCCCTAATCAGCCCTTATTTATTTTGGGGGGGTGGTTCAAAGGGGGGCTGGTTTGGAAACTATGATCAAAGATGAGAGGTCTAGTTCAGACAGTACTCAAGTACTCCTTCCTTCCCGACCTAACAAGAACTTCACAAATGACTGTTTACATGAACGGGATATAAAAGGGAACCGTAATCCGGTCTTTTTGATTGCTGACGGAGGGCAGGGTGTCCCCTAAAAAGAGACCTACAGGAGAGATTGATAGCTCAGTATTGGTTTCAAGTTAGGCTATGCTAGTTAACCATTGGGCCCCCCAGGGCTTTGACAAAACAGTTCATCATTATATAGGGGACCTTTTCAGGGACGAGATTGCCATGAACGTGTCAGCATGTTTGCTCAAGGGCCTTCAGAGGGTAAAAGGACCTATTTGGATGTTCAACCTACTCGGAAAGTAGGCCACAACCAGGGTCTGTGCGTGGGTCAACGGGGGTGGTTGACTTACAACCATGGTTTTAACATTCTAAGAAAAACTCCCTCCTGTTCAAAATATCCTAAGGAACGGTCAAACGGGCTGAAACTCATCAGTACAGCGCCACGGTTTGCAGGTCAGCAGAAATTGATCTTTCGGGTGGTTCCCACTTATCATGAATAAGAGCAAACAAAACAAACAAACAAACAAACAAACAAACAAACAAACAAACAAACAGCGCGAAGCAAAGTTGGCCACCATGTTCCTAGGCGAGCACAGCATGGACTTGCGTGTGTCTCTAAAGGCAGTCTCCTGATTGAAGTCTTGTTTGAAAAAGCCCCCAAAAAAAGGCACCCCCAAATTGTCTCCGACAAATGTGGATCCGTTTTGATGGTGACTTTTTAGGGAAACCCAACCAGTTTGGATGGTTTTGCCCCCCGAAAGGGACAAACGCCTCGGGATCACCACGTTTTGGGTGCCTTGACCGTGGCGCACATGGGGTTTGTCAGCAGATCGCGTCTGTGAATCACTCGTGAGGGACGTTGGGGGCCGCATTTAGGTATGTGTCAAGAATGGCGGGGGGGGGGCATTTTTAATCGTGGTAGTCCCTTTGATTTCTCTGTAAACAACTCGGAAAAAGGTGCAAAACCAAAATAACACTTCTTACTTGCACAAGTGAGTGGCGAGCTGAGCTCACAAAGCCAGATCCTCCTGTAGGTTGGGGATCCAACTTCTTCAGATTTTAGAGATGTGGCCATGGGTAAAAATCCCTTTTACCCCCAGTGAACATCCCAATCCAACCACTAACATTGGTTCTAACATGGGCGGTGAATCCACCTACCCCAAAATGGGATCCCAAAACGGTTTTGACAACCACAGCCAGGCATGTGAATCAAAACTCCCTGATGGGCTTTCCGCCTCGAGAGCGCTGAGCGCTCCTTGCCTGCGCTGGAGGCGTCAGAGCTGCCCTCTGCGTTTGGTGCTTGAAGGATTCCAGGGGTGTGTTTTCGCTTTTTGTCCACGAACATTTCGGGTGGGCTTGGGGTGGAAGACATCAAGAAAGAAAGGGGCAAAGAAAGGAAGGGCAAAAAGAGAAACACAAAGGAACGAAGAAAGAGGGAAAACGGTAAGGAATGAAGAAAACGGGAAGGCGAGCAGGAAGGAAGGAAGGAAGGAAGGAAGGAAGGAAGGAAGAAAGGAAGCAAGGAAGAAAGGACGGAAGCAAAAGGGAAGCAAATTGGAGGAAGGGAAGCATTGACAGAAAAGGAAGGAACAGGATGAAAAGGAGGTTGGAAGCCTGAAATTGGCTGGACGCCCCTTTGCCCACGTTTCTGGAGGATGGTTGCAGAGATTTCTGTGTCAATATAATACCCTGCAAAAAGTTGGTATTTGGAGGTGGCGGCGAACCTTACCACCATAGGACCAGGCAGAACCACCTACTATTAGACTATGGGGACTTTGGGAATCGCAGTGGGGAAAAACACCTTGGTGACTGCCTTTCAACAAAGTTCAATGCTTGCAATGTCCAAACGCATCCCAGGGTTTTGCGAGTGGGAAAGAGAATCGGGTGGTCTTCCCTGGAAGAAAGTATAAAGTAACGTTGTAAATATCCATCGCTCATGTGCCCTGTACATGCCTTTTGTGGCTTGTATGGGGGCTCTTTTGTGAGTGGGCCCGAATCAGCCGTGCGAGTGCTTCTCAACATGGCGGACAATTTCTGGCTGCGTAGCCAAAAGAAACCAGAAGCATTTCTTGGAAAACACCACACCTCGAGAACCCCCCAGTTGAGAACGTGTTGGCTTCCGTTTTGACCACACGGTCTGAGCCCGAGTTGGGACCGCCAAGTGGGCTTGGAGGCTTCGACCTCCCCTAAACCATCCAAAGAAGGTACGGGGTTTGGACCAACATGGCCGAGCGGGTTGTCCTTTGGGTGTCCCTTTAAAACCCAACAAGTGCTGCCAAAGAAACAAGACACAAGCCGCGCCAAGCCAAAGCCCTGCCTCCCGGCAGGGCTTCCGTTTCCAGCGGAGCTGGAGCGAGAAGTCGGGCCGAGGGGGCTGGACGGGCTTGTGGGTTGCAAAAGGAAAGCTCCTTGAATCCCCAACGAGGTTCGAACAGCATGACAAAAAAGGGTGCTTTACCGTAGACTTCAAGACAAACCCATGTCATTCATGAACCATGTGGTTTCGCTCTTTTCCGTGAGCTCCGATCTTATCAGCGAATGGAGTCACATGCGCTTCTGCGATTTGACTGGACGTCCGAATGCTCTAGTGGTTGACTCCACATCGTCAAATACCGCAATTGCTCTTTTCCGAAACCAGCCGTTTTTCCCTGAGATGTTGCCGGCTTCCTGGGAGAGAAGGATCCTTGGATATGGCGTGTTGCTGTTGGGCTCCCTTTCAAAAAAAACAAAACACCACTGTAACAAAATCACAGCTTCAGTGATGCCGTTGTATGGTCTACTGCCCCAACGGCTGTGGGGCTTAAGTGCCTGTCCTTGGTTTGGGGCGGCGGGGAAGTTCTGTGAGGGTTATTTTGGTTTGACGGCTCAAAGGAAGCACAATGGAAACCGCCGCTTTCCACCTGCACCATACTCCAAATACCCATTGTTTCTTGGGCGTACTTGGAAACAACAGTTTTTGCATGGCAAATACCCCCTTTTGCACCCATTGACATCATTCAATATGGGCATTTATTTGCAGAAGGGGTGTTCGACCGATTCCCGTTTCAAGCACCAGTAGGTGTCCATTTCACGTCACCTCTGATGCACCGTCCTAGGTCCTAAGGTCCCAAGTCCAATGGCGCGGCGGTTGGAACCCCAAAACCACCGTGATACCAAAGTGGTGGGCAATCACCAGAAAGTGGCATGGATCCACCCCCAAATCGGGTTAGCTATGCTGACCTTGGGTGGATTCTCAAAAATGACCCCTGGCTGGTCGATTTGAAGGGTCCGTGTCCACCCAGGATCGCTTCCCAATTCAGCAAATCATTTTTGGGGCTTGCAACCAGCTTCGACGAGTTACCAAGGATCTGATGGGCGTCCATTCAAATTTCTCCTTTGAGCCACAATCAAAACCGATCGGCCTTAAAATGGTCTTTCCAGAATGCAAGGAATGAACAAGGCACCCGTTTATGCTCGCGCCTGCAGATTCCCAGGTCCAGCTCCCGGCACCTTGCTCGCCGAATCCGTGGTTTTGGTGATTTAAACTTAAACCCCCCCACCCCGGTTTTCGGCCGGGCAGAGAGAAAAGTATAGGGCAATTTTCGGAATCCCTTCAACGGATCTTGACATGTTGAATATACAACGGCCTGACTTGGGGCTGCACGCACAATTTCAAGCTCTGCTCCACATGTAGTCTGCTTCACAACAGAAACAACGCATAGGGTTGGAATTAAAAGACCCGAGGCCGGAAGAGGACATGCGCGACATCATCTCGCATCCAAACTCCGGAGGAGGCTACTGCACTGGATTTCTCTGTGGCAATGGCCGCCTGGGCCAAAAGTGTTCGATGTCTTGCTACTGAAAGAGTGAAATGGTGTCTTTGTGAAGGTTGCACCTCCCAAAATGGCTTTGGTGCTCCTTGTGGTTTCGTTTAAGAAAACAAAACACACAAAAAGAAACGGGGTACAAACCCCAAAAAAAGACGAGCCACCCAAATAGAAGATTAGGGATTGATCTTGAACCCGATGATCCCGATTCTCTGCCACCCGTTTTGGATTCCCGCATTCTTTGCAAACGTTGAATCCGTTTTCATATCTACAATGATCGTGTTCAGAACCAGCCGCTTTCCTGGATGTTGGTTTGGAAATGGATGGAAGTTACCCCTGTAAGTGTTTCCAATACGTGACCTTTTGCGGTTCTCGGAAACATCTGATTCCCATTCAAAACTAACAGGTACCTCCTACTTGCAATACCCCTTTTTTGGTTGACTTACTTAGAAAAACCAGCGGCAAGCACCTCCTTTTGATCAGGGATTACCAGGTCATACAAATAAGTGGGTAGCAGTCAGGTGAAGAGGCTACCAAAAGATCGGAAATTCACTCCACACGCAGGCGCAACCCACGTCTCGCCAACGAGGCCTGCTGAGGAAGGACTGGTAGGCAAGTTCAATCTCCTGTCTGGATGCCCGGGCTAAAATGCGATATAACCATGGGTCAAAATCCCGTACCCCCAGTGAACATCCCAATCCCCACTAAACTAGACTAAAATGGCTGCACCTACCCCGAAATGGTACCGTTGGTACTGTGCTCTTGTGCTGCAGGGACCAGCAGACGTCAGCAGGAACTGGTGCACTTACACGCGGCTTTGACATGAAAAGCTGCCTGAAGCCATAAAGAAAACAAGCGACTTGTTGAAAAAGTTCGAAAACGTCTCCGCTCGTCTGATGCGGTTCGCCCATTTGGGATAGCTCTTGTTTTTCCAGAGTCAGCGAGCCTTGAAATGTGAAATTGATGTCAAAGGGGTCCCGGCTGCGGCTGCAAACTACCTCGCCGTTGCTGTTTTTTTGGCAGAGAATTAGTTGGATGGCGTCTAGTGGGCAGTGTCTCGGGCACAACTCCGGTTGTATAAAAAGCTTTCAAACTCTCAGCACTCGCATCCATGTCCAACTTGTTTCCAGCTATCGCTTTTGCAAAATCTCAAAGGCTAGATAAAGTGCTGTGACGATCTCCTGACTTGGGCGTGACCTTTGATTTGCGGCCCTTTGGTGAGCATCATTTAGCTGGGGATCGTAAAGAATCGAAGGCCACTTCAAGAAAGGGGAAAGTGCCCTTTCATCAGCCAGGTTCGAACCCACCTGTCAGAAACGAGACAATCAGCCTTACCTAAGCTCAGTAAATGTATTGAAGCATTGATCTTCACCTCAGTTAGTTCAGTGACCCTGGAAAAAAGGGAACCCTTTTGGGGGAAGACCATTTTTAGTGGGCGCAGCCACCAAAAAAAAGAGGAAAATAATTGGTGCCACTGAAGAGTAACAGCCCCCGCGCGGCAGTACTTCTGGGCAGGCGAGAAGTAAAGGAACCACGACAAAGCCAGGGGCTTTCCGCTGAGGCTTCAAAAACAAATCTTGAACCACGCAAAAATCCGCAACTAGGAACTCCAAAGAAGCTGGTGAGTTCAGTCAAATTCAATCCCTAGTATCAAAGGTGTTGTAGCCGAAATGAACTCAGTGCCGGACTGCAATGCGGAGGCAAACTCTCTCTCCGCAAGCTGCGAGTCACTGAGTCGTGTTCCAAGCATTTGTTCCTCCGAATGGACTATGAATCAGGTAAGGAACCTTCAGCTGCCTCAGTCGCCTCGGCCTTCTCAGGCTCCCCGGTCCCCGGTCCACCACTTGACGATGGATGCCCCGGATGCCCCGGGTGGCCCACGCGGCAATCCGGTCGCACTGCCCGAAGCTCAAGATCGAAACCAGCCCAATAAGATTTGACTTGGAAACGGGGTAACGGGTCAAAAGCCAGAAACTTCAAAACAACCTCAACTGCCCCACCCTCATAAAAGGTGGGTTGGAGGGAAACAACCCTGAAATTGCGCAAACAGGGGCAACATGTCAACAATAACCCAAAAAAGTGGTCCCAAAAGCCAAAAAAAAAAAAAGAAGTCCTGAAAGTGCATTGCCACTCACCAATCAAGAATTTCGGTTGTGCTTAATCGCTTGTCTCGGAAGTTGTGTTTTTCGCCGGATGGGCTTAGCTACATCCAGAAGACGTAGGATTCACAAGGGAACCCCTTGATTTTCCCTCAGCTAGACAAAACGGGTGTGTCTAATTCTCTGAGGGAACCCCTTTGTTGGTGGTTTTCAGCGGAAAACAAACGGAACAACCACATTTGTTGGGAGTTCCCTCAAATGAAAGACAGGCACAACTTGTGAGGTTTGTAGAGCAACATGATCATACGTTGAATAAACCTACGATCTTCGCTTCTGGGCCCTCTCCTGCTTCTGCTCCGCGCTTAGCCAACTTTTGACCTGACACACCCGTCAGAGGTCAGTGGTTTTGGAGGGAGCGCCAGACGGGTACAAGGGGTCCATGAAGGGTTTGAAGTCGAAGAATTCAGTGGGTATCCAGGGTTGCCAACCAGTTTTCGTCGACCATCTAAGCAAATTCCCTCCAAAAAAGCATTCCTTGATGCAACACTTGGGTTCCCAGAAAGGCCAGAGCTTGGTTTCAACAGATGTTGCCAAGCCGCAGGGGGGAGGGGGCGGATACTATCTTTAGGGAATTGAATTTGAAGTGTGTTTCCTTTCAGCGTGATCTTCACAGGACACATGTTTGAAGACCTTTTGGCGTCTCCCATGCCGAGGCTTTTGTTTTTGAGGGATTTATGGCACTCCAAAGTTGAGAACTTTCCGCAGATCGCGTTGAGTCCACGTGGGGTCCGCCCTGAGCACCCTGTTTGCACTCGGGTGCAACGGACATTTTGGGGGAACTCCGCCACGGATCACAACTGGCGAGTTGTCCAGGTCTGCTCTGTAGCAATTCTGTCTTCAATGCTTCCGAAAAAGCTTCTGCCGTGGACTTCCGCAAAGGAGGCATCTGGTCTCACGAGTTTTGCATACTCGACTTCAGGAAAAGAGCCGCGAGATGCGAGCTGAACACCGCCATGGTCAAGCGACTTTCTGCCCCCCCGCCTATCAATCCAAAGGTTTTATTTATCCGAACCCCATTTCCAGTGATTCCAGTTCCCCGTACAGCCGTACAGCCAACCAAGGAACCCGGCAAAAAGACGAAACGGCAACGGATCGAAGGGATGCCAGCAAAACGCCTTTTTACCATAAACAAGACCTATGAAAATGGGGGTGGGAGGTGTCGGTTTGTTTTTTGGGGGGGGGCCACAAAAAAGCCCTCCCTTTACCAACTCCCAGAAAGAGAACACCTTTTTCTGGGAATGTCTTTCTTTTGGGGACTCGCAACATGGCCCAATGAACGGGGTCCCTTCAAGTTTCCCTTTCAAACCCAACGGGTTTTCCTTTAGGTTTCGTTTTAAAATGGCCCAATTCACGTTGGTTTCCTTTGGGCTCCCCCTGAAACTCCAACCCAAACCCCAGGACCTCCCAGCGCCCAAAAAACCGCCAGCTCGGGCGCCCGCCGCCGGCTTGGACAGCGCCTTCAAGCTCGCGTGGATCTCCGGCCTCGGCTCTCGACCCGTGGCTTCGAGCGCCGGACAGGTCGATCCGTCTTCGGGGGCGGTTCGCCGAAAACAGACCCGGGGAGAACACCCAATACCTGGGCTTTGTGAGGGTAGATCTTAAACACTGTAGTTTTTCGTTTTTCTAAGGGGGAACAAGATGGCTCCCTGCTTGATCAGTTGAAGCATACCCCAAAACTGCCGCCAAGGCAGCCAAAGAAACAGTTCGAGTCGGAAGAACCGGGTTCCCACCATGTTCAACATACCTGCAGGGCCCCATGCCCCGCGCACATCGCTGGCATTTATTCCGATCAGAACCATACAGCTGGAAAACCGCTACAAATTATCCCATCCCCTTCCGTTCTTTTTGGGGAGCACTTCAAATTCTGGGGCGTCCCTATTCAACAGGCAATTTAGCCCCAATTGTGCCTACCTTCACCTTCGCCTTATCCGTATGGAAACCACAAAAATGTCCCCATCTTGGCCCAGATTTGGGCACAGAAAGTAATACGCCCAGATGATGTTCATATTCGGTCTACCCTGAAGTATATCGGTGTTTTGGAGGAGACCTCTGCTAACCTTATGGAAACCCACAAACCCAGAGGACACCCCACTATACCAGGCACCCAGACAAAATCATGTAGAATCCAGAGCTTGAACAGCTCTCCTGGATACAGCAACCGGATCTGAGAATTGGATCCCAAAGTTTCTGGACCCATCATGGCTTCGCTCGTCCCGAATTGCTGAGCTCGCCATTCGTTTTGACCGGATCCAATCGGCCTGGGCATCCGGGCGCCGCCTGCCACACGGTAAGGTGCTCCAGCACTTTCTCGGCACTGCGGACGGCACTGCCTCAATTTCGCTCGGTTCGGTCCACGAGTCGGTTCAGAGGCACACGCGTGTTTTGTTCTTCTCGAGTTCCGACACTCCGGAAATCTTCGGGCTGATTGTCATCTCAGCTGCTCCATATTCAAAGAGCATGTTTGGCTTAGATCCTCTTCACCCTTGCCCAACAGGTGGCCACACCCAAACCCATCGGATGACCAACGCAGCAAACTACTCCCTCACGAGACTTTCTCGGCTCCCCCGCGCGTAGAGCTACTCGGCCTCGGGCGAGCCACGTACGGCTCGGCCGGTCGCTCGCGGCGAAACCTGGGACTTACTTCCTGCAAGATGACGCTGAGCCTTCCCTTCCATCCGCAAACATGGAGCCTGGCGTGTCGGGGTCCTGCAAGAACCTTTTTTCCCTTGAAAGGGGCCCTCTAATGGGTTCCTTGTCAGGAGGGCAACCTTAGCCAAGATGTGGCCATGGGTCAAAAACCCCACCCCCAAATGAACATCCCAATCCCCACCAAAATAGGTTCTAAATTCTAAACTGGGTGGTGAATTCTGACTTTCACCTACCCCCAAAATGGGATCCCAACACGGTTTTGACAACCGCCACGTCGATCCATGGGTCTCCCTGGCATCAACTGGATGGGCTGCACCCATCCATCCGAGGACTCGGCGTGGTGAGCTCCAGCGTCCGTGCCTCCGCGATCTCCGCCTTCAGCTGGGCCTTCGCTCTGAAGCCGCCGGCTTCGGGCTCCGGTCGGCGGAGGGGCGGGTTTTGGAGGTCTTGGGTTGCGCGGTGTTCGATGTGTCTCGGTGGCGAGACCTGCTCCCTGCGAAAAGTTGAACTTTTAGTGGTTTTTTTGGAAAAGCCGTTAGTTGGCAAAAAGTTGAAGTCCTGACATCCAAGCAAAATGCAACGGAGGTTTGGAGGGTTGGGCGAATTGATTTTCGGAGAATTCACCGCTATCGTTCAATTATGGAAAGCCAATCCTTTCCCTTGCTTTGGGGTTCGATCCATTTGAGCGCCCATTTCACCCATTGACGATTGGTTCTACAAGCATGCTTTTCAATGCTTATATGGGCATGCTGGTTGAACATCCACCCTCGCTCGACGACGTTTATCCCGGAGGAGGTGAACATGCCTTAATCAGGGAACTTGCAAACTATCATTACCAACGGGGCCATTCATCTCAAATTTACACCACCCACCGAAAGGGACACCCCCTATTGATCAATCAACCGCTCCTCAGGCAGGTTGGATCAGCCTCGCAGCTAGAATTGCAATGCAAAGAACATCGCCCTATCATAAACCACCAACAAACCCAAAAAAACGAACAAACAACCACATAACCAAACACAAACAACAAATGAGATAACAAAACAACAAGTCAAACGCAAACATCAACAACAAAAAAAGCAAATCAAAAAAACACATCAAACAACAAATCAAACAACACATCAAACACCAAATCAACAAAACATAAGTGTGTATATATATATATATAAAAAACACGTCAACACATGCCTGTGGGTCAAAAATTGGTGACCAAATTGGAACCCTGGCAAATGGACACATGGACTAACACCCGCGGTCCATATCCTGGTTTAATTTTGACCCAAAAACAAATCAAACAACACAAATCAAAGAACAAAAACAAAAACCGTCAACACAGCATCATCTCTTTGCCGCCCCAAAGCACCGCCTCCAACTCCGCCAGCTCCTGGGCGTGGCGTTGCTCGCTGCTCACATAGCCCGCCGCTGCCTGACGGCCCGACGGCGAAGTGAGCGGGTAGGTCCCGCCCAATGCGGCAGGAAACCCATGCCCCAGAGTGCAACACCCAGTGGATCATAGTGAGGACACTCAGGAATCGAGTTCCAGGATTTGCTTTTGAGGACGACGTTGTAGTCCTGCTTTTTTGAGGCCCCAACACAAACCAGGGTGTTGCGCCGATCCAGAAACCTGGGCTGCCCTCGGATCCCCCGCTAAAAGTTGAGAACTTTCAGCGGGTGAAATGGAAACCACCACTTAACACTAAAAGGCTTAAAAGAAAAAAAAATGTCCCAGGAGGTTCAACACCCATACTGCGGATGGGCGAAATCCATTTCGCGCCACCGTTCTCGGAAGCCCCGGTTTCGGTTGATTCCCCAACGTAAATACCAACCAACCATGGCTTCCCATGGCTTCTTCGGTGGTGCAGAAATTCGTCTTGCAACTCCTTAGGCAAACAAGAAGCATGGCCTTCAGACCCCATTTAGATGATGAAACTCCTGACGGAAAGCACTCAGCGTAGAATCCAATTTGTATTCAGCCAAATCGAATCAGATTTTCAGAGCCGACTCGCAAAAAAAGCCATTGCAGACTTGTGGTGACTAGTAACTAATAGTGGCCATTGGGGGTAACTGACTACGGACCAAAACTTATAAACTACTGAGGCTTCCCCCAAACAAAGGCAGATCAAGTCACTGCACTTGGACCCAACACCTTGCCAGTCATTCGCTTGCTATCGGGGTCTGGTACGGGGGGAAGCCATGGGAACATCGGGTTAAACCACATCTTTGACTGGAAAATGGGCCCAGTACGTCAACACAAAACATGTTGTGTGTGTGTGTGTGTGTTGCCCCTTGACCTGCGCATTCGCACAGATCACAGACGAGTCTTCTCACTATGGCCACGTGAGCCACGCCCAGTTTCCGGGGCCCGCAATCCCGAGCGCAATCGGCCCCACCCCTCTGCTCCAAAATCTAAGCCTAGGAGTTGGCAAGTGCAGAGGTTAATCTTCACCAGCTCCTCCACTCAAGATTCTTGACGCAAGTACTCTGCGCAAGTTTCTTGATGAAGCTTGTCCATGCAAGCTCCCCAATTCCAGTTGTCTAGTTTAGCTTCTCGATGCAAGACCTCTAGCCAAACACCTCTATGCCAGTTCTCTTTGCCAGTTTCTCTGTATAAGTCGTCTATGCGACACAACTTATGTTCGTAACTGTCCATGTCAGGGATCGACATCATGCGGACTAAAGACAAGTACATGGAGAGGAGGGTAGCTTAAGGTGTCTTAAGGGGCGTTCTGTAGTCAGAGATTGACACATCATACCCTCGCATCTGTTCAAAAAACTGGTTTCCGAAGTAAATGCCTCTTTCTTTGGTAGAGATCCTCAAATCTGCCGAGCCAGCATCTGCCGAGAGATCCAGCGGCCTCCTGCTCCAGAACTCGACGCATGGCCTGGCATCGGATCCTAGATTCCCTCGCAGGCGCCCTCGAAGGCTTATCCACCTTTTGTTAGTGTCCCTGTGACTCATCCCACTGGGGTAGACAGAACATATTTGTTAAGACCCAGTTTCGTATTTAGCCGACCATGCCAACCCCATGTAAAGTGGTCTTGGTGGAGACCCGAGAAGCCCTTCTATGAACCCCTAGCTTATTGGTTCACTGACCCCTAGCTATGAGCTAAGAACGGAAAATCCCCCGTTGGTTGATTGGCCATTTTACCAACTGACGGTCGGAACCAAAGTGCGGTTGGTTTTTTTCCGGCCCTATAAACCGCATGAAGCCATCTGCCATCTCCTAAAATGGCGCATGGGAACCGGTTTTGGGCACTTCCCAGTTCCCCAGTCCTATCGATGGTTCCACGGTGACCTCTGGTTGAACATCCAAACATACTGTCGACGTTCACGAGAGTTGATACGTCCCGATTGAAACCTTCGGGGCAAATGAACCGCCAAAGATTACTTACTAGAGGCAAGTAGAAATAACATGTTGACCCGCCCCTCAGCGCCATTCAACCCAAATGAACCATCCCCTGGCCTTTTTTATGACATGTGTGCTTTCGGGAGGGCGGTTTTGGCTGGTAACGCAAGAGCACTTTCGCACCACTCGTGGTTTGCTTGCTACGTTTGAACTCTGCGCGAGATATGCCGCAAGTCCCGAATCACTCGAATCCAACCGTTCAGTTGGTCCTTGCGAACCGTTTTTTTGGGAACCCAAGCATGACATAAGCGAGCAACCAAGATCTGCCTGTGGGTCAAAATCCAAATCGTACCCCCAGTGAACATCCCAATCCCAACTAAAATAGACTAAAATGGGTGGTGCACCTACCCCAAAGTGGTACCATTGGTTTTGACCAACAGCCATTTGGACTTTGACATGTTTCCCCTTGCCGTCGGGGCTTCTGTGGAGGAAGGGCCATCCACCAGCACCTCAGGGCGAAGGGGCCCAGAAGAACAAAGCAAAGGGCGTCCCCGACTCCAGCCAGGCTTCCCATGCCTTTAATACCTCCCTTCAATACCCCCATCCCGAAGCCTGCTGCAGAGCTTGCTGCGAGAGAAGGAGCGCCTCTACGCTGTCCTCGCTCAAAGGAACCCCGAAAACCTCACAACACGCAAACGTGTTGGGGAACGCTGTATCTTTTTGAGGGTAGCGGGGCCTCCAAGGGAAACCAACAGGGAAACCGTTCAGCCCATAGGTGGCCTTTTGGAAAAATAGATGGCCCGGGTAAATGGAATAAACCACACCTAAGCCAGTTGGAACCCATCTCATTTTTAATCAAACTCACCTAAAAAGGACAGCCACTTCGGGGTCCAGCCTACCAAAAGACGAGCCACCCGACGCGGGAGAAAAACACGCGGCTCCGGTGCTACGCTCGAAACGGAAAGGCTGTGCAGAGGGAAAGAGTGGCAGCACCAGAACCCTGTGTTGGTCGGTCAAAACCCTTCGTTCTTGAAACAACCCTTAAAGGGATATGCTCGTTTGTTCTTTTTTGTGAAGGTAGCCTTTTGTGGTTCGTGGGCACAAAAACTTGCAAGAGGCAATGGGGTCAACATCAGATACCTCCAGCGGAAGGTTGAGAGGCTGCGTCTATGAATTCACATGACCACAGCCATCCATTGCGTCCCCCCCCCCCCCTCACATTAGTCGCACCACCCCCCCCCCCCGCCTTTTCCCAATGACCATTGCTCACCTGCTCACCCCCTGAGCTGAGTGGGAAAACTGTCAATGCCGGTAGACCACCAAGAATTCTCAAAGTGCCAAGAATCTACAAATAAATGGTGTGATCATATCAGCCTTATGACTATGATCCCCTTGTACATTATCATCCTCAAGTGCCTTTACATCTCAGTTCTCTGGGGAAACCAGTCACCAAACAGGCAAAGCTTTCTGTGGGTGTCAAGGACCGAAAAGGAGTGCCCCAAGCCATAGACGACAACTTAAAGAATTGCAGGGATTCGCCAATCTGAAATAAGACATGGCGTCCCAACCAAACACCTTTGCCCCCTTAGCCCCCCTCCTCCTGGTTCCCCAGATCGAAAGCCAACCATTCTTAGGGCTCCCAATTCTAAGAAACACCCAAGCAAACAATGTGGCAATCACTAAGACGCGTTGTCCAGGGCACACTTTGAAGCAAAGCGTTGTCCATGTTCACATCATTACACATTTACCAACTGCAAAAAACAAAGGTGTGGGAAGTAGAGGGTACCTTGATTCTCAGCTACCACAGCGGTGAGACGGAGAGAGACAACGAGCGGAGGAAGGGGATGTGATGGCAGACAGGACTTAGGATGGAGAGATGGGAGATGATTCACTCGTTCCTCAACTGACTCTCTCCGTTCAACCGTTGGGTCTCTTCTTTCGTTCCCCCATTGAAAGGGCAACTTCCCCACTGGCCTCATTGTTTTCACCATGATCAAAGTCACCCCCTAAGTGGTGGGTTAAAGAGAAACAACCCCATTTTCTGACTTTGATAACCCCCAGAAACCGTCAAAGCAATGACCCCAGCCCCATGAGCCCTGGCTCGCTTTAGCGGCTCCTTGGACTGCTGCGACGCCAGGTCTTCCGCAATCTCCTGCGGCCGGAAGCCAGCCGAAGTCGGCCGCACGCCGAAGGGGTTTCCCTCGCCATGGCTAGACCACCCATGAAACATGTCCTGGGGTCATGACCTCCCTTTGCTTAAGTCCCCTGGAAAAATATATAACATATTTCCAGTAGTGATGGATTCCCATTAAAACCAACAGGGGAAACAAAAAAATGCTCTTAACCAAAACAACGATGATTATGAGTCAAGGTCCCGGTTTCTGGTTTCCGCTTCAAGGGTGACCTCGGCAAAAAATCATGGGGCCAGATTTACTTGGTCACGGAGTACCCCCCCACCCCCAGGCAGCCCATGGTTCACGGCACTGGGTAAAGCCGTGGTATACATGTATTGCCTTCTTTCCAAGGAAAATTGTCTTAGGACAAGAAGGTCATGCCCTTTTTGTTCGTTTCCCCTTGAACCAACCTGAAAAAGGTACCCTCAAAAAGAAGCGCACACTCTCACACACACACACATAAACCACACACGCACAGGCACGCACGCCTGCACGCGCCCGCACGCACGGAGCAAGGAACAATGCCTCCTAAAACGGAAACTGGGAACCCCGCAGCAAGCGATCTTCAGTATGGGTCGTGTTAACCCGCGCTTGTTGAGCCCGTTTTACTTTGTGCGCAACAATTGCAAGTCAGGGCGCCCTTCCTTGGTGGCTTAAATTGGTGGTTGGAAGGCGCTTCTTTTGTGGGGCTGTGCACGCAATGCTTTTCAAAAGGCTGCGTGGTGGCTGTCCCTGCTACCCTTTTCCCAACCCATTTCTTGGGGTGTCCCAAACATATTCCCGCAATTCGCAATTCAAAGGGAGTACTCCAAGCCACTATACTAGATTAAAATCCGGGTGTAGATACCCCTCTATGCGTCTGTGTCAATGCATCTGTGTCAAAATGGGGGACACAAAACGGTGGCTATCCTTTTGGTGCCCCTTAAAGCCCGCCTGAAAAGGGTGCCCTCAAAAACATCTGTAAGTATGTGTATATATATATATATGCATATACAGTACACATATGTATGTATACATACATATATATATATATATATGTACAGTACACATATGTGCATATGTATATATATATATATATATTATATATATATATATATATACATGTATGGTGGCTGTACACCCCCTACTTGGGTCCCGGTAGCTTCGGTTTTTGGTCCCCGAAGCTTCGGTCAGCCGTCCTGCTGCTCCAGATGCAACACGTCCAAATAGAGCACCGTGCGGAGCGTCTTCGGAAGTCCCTGAGCCGCAAGCTACTGCAAATGGGTGTGGCTCAAAATGAATGAACTAGGGTTACGCAGGTTTCAGTCTTAGGTTCCATTTACCAAGTTGCCATTTTGGTGCATGTTGTTGAGCCACAGCCAAATATCCGCCATCTTTTTGGGGGACCTGTTCAAGAAAAAGACCTGGTTGTCCAGGAGTCAGTTGCAAGAAGGAATTTCGGCGGCCCGAAATGAAGGAGAAGCAAATGGGGGCACCGCCCAGACCGCAAGATCGCTCCCGTGGTCTCGCTCGCTGCTTGAAAGGGAAGCCAAAAGGAAAGCATCCATTTCGGGGGGGGGGGGGCTATAGCCCATGAAACAAGCCCATCTGGGCGGATTCGTCCTTGTGTGTGTGCTCTTGCAGCACCTCGCACTTTTTAGGAAACGTGCTCAACACCCCATGAGTGACTGGCAACCGGGGGTGTTCTCACCCACTTTCTTGGATGTTCGAGCTGGAAATGCTTCACCAGAATGCTTCATGAGAAGTGAAACAACCAAGGGGATTCTTCATGACTTGATTCTATTGAAGTCTCGCTGCAGTCGATCCCCACAGGCGGCACAGTCAAAATTACTTGTTCCCGCAAGACATGGGAAAATTGGCCTCCTCTGGGTTCCGTGGTTGAAGTTTAGAGCTCGTCCCCTGCATGTCCCTCCAAAAGGACAATGCACTGCAGGCCCATTTGACCGAACCTTACCTTGTGATAAGGGAAACTACAGCATCTGCAATTTTGACAACGACTCCAAAACTTGAGTAGGGATCTACAAGTAATCTAGGGGCACCTTCCCCATTCTTTCAAGGGATCCTTCTTTTCAGGAAACCATGGGCAACAGCCGATTTTTGAAAAGAACAATGGTTGGAAAGAATGGACAAGGAATCAACCCCTAGAAGTAAAGGATCGATATGTCCCCCTCAAAATCACCCCACTGCAGAGGAAACTCACCCCAAAGCGGGCGTCGAGTTTTTCTGCGCCGTTCCTGGTCCACATTCTCGGGCACCAGGTACGTGGCGATCAGCAGCATCCACGCCTGGGAAGGAAGCGTGACCCTTTCTCCGAGACCAAAGGGCTGCGGTCGTCAAAACCGTTTTGGTTGATCCCATGGTTGGTAGCTGAATTCACCACCCTTTCTAGGCGTCCTATTTTAGTGAGGATTGGGATGTTCACTGGGGGTACGATTTGGGGTTTGACCCATGGCTAAAGTGGGTCGCTAAACCCAACTTCCTGGGTGATACGACCCCAAGAGCGATTCTTTTGCGCTACGGGACAACCAATCACCTCAAACCACAAGAGCAGACTTGGGCACGTCCGAGCTTCGTCCGGCGGGCATAGGGGGTCGCGGCATTCGATTCGAGCGCAAGATGCAACCAATCCTAGGGAGGATCGCAAAACAGCTCCCATTTACCAACCAAAAAAGGAACCAAAAAAGGAATGCCAAAAGAAGACGCCGGTTGGGTCCACGTTCCCTCACTTAACTGACACCACGGGATCAAAGGAAGCCCCTGCCTTTCGCGAGGCGAGCTCCGTGAATCCATGTCTTGGATACTCCGCAGAAGTAGTGTATACCCATGGCTGGACTCGTGAGGTGCTGGAATCCCCGAAAGCCATGGCAGCCCTTGGAACACCTAACGCCTCATGGAGCGACATGCTGAAGCTACTGGGGGCACCCGCTACATACCCCTTGGTCATATCACCCCACGGCTTCAGCCTCGGGAGACCACCCCTGGGTCCTTGAAGTCACTCGGCTACAATGGCTCGCTCCCCTTGCCCGTGACCCGAAAATCAGTAGAACTGACTGCTTATTGCGGGTTGGCAGGGGGGCCAAGGCATGCCAAAAAAAACGAGCTTGTTTCACCAGGGTTGAGCAACGTATGTTCGAACACACGGACCCTCCCCTTTCGAGATACACCAGTAGGATTTGCTTTGCACAATAGCAGCTTAAACAGTGGCTTAAACAGGAGTTTGGCCCAACCTTACCAACTGCTACTCGCTAACCTTGTGCCATGGTCGTGTGTCAAGGCGTCCATCACCACCCCACCCCTTTGACTTTGGATTCTGCCAGCATGACTAAGGTTTACTTCTTGGCTTCCCCCCAATGAAACCAGGGTACCAGGAACCGCCTGAACTGGCCAGCAGGGCTACCCCAACTAAACCAAGCAGAACCAAACAACCCAAAATCAAAAAGGCCCCAACACATCGGAAATCGCTTTGATGCAGCCCGAATCCCCGGCCGGGCCCCTGGCGCTGTGCAAAGCAAAGGCCAAGAGCGCAAAGAACTCCACAGTGCGTACCTCAACGCTTGGCCCCGGGTTTCCCATTTGGCCATGGGTCAAAATCCCGTACCCCCAGTGAGCATCCCAATCCCCACTAAAATAGACTAAACTGGGTGGTGCACCTACCATTGCTACCTTTCGACCCGCCTGGCAACCTTTCAATCTCCACAACCTGCGTACATTCTGTGACCTCTTGAACACTTGGTGGGTTGTCAACATGTTGGACCCCTTTTTGGAATCGTTTGAAGCCGGGCCCCAGAAAAAAAGGGCGCCCCATGTTCGACAACGCTTTGTACGTCTAAGCCCTTAAAGTGAACGCTTTCAGCTCTTGAAGCTACTTTGGGGCGGTCCAAAGTGAATGCGCGCAGTCGTGAAGATGTCTTCCCAAAATCGAGAGAGTCAAAGGGAGACCACAGGGAAACCATGTTGAGAGAGATACCCTAGATCTGCTGTCCAGTCAGCTTCAAATAGAAGATCTGGAGATTTCGTAGTTTTATCGGGACAAACACTTGTTTTGTGCAAGTACAAAGTCCTTTGAAACGGTACAGTCCGCAGTGGCCTTTTGTGAGGTGATGGAGATATCTCTATATATATATATATATATATATCCGTCTCCGACCCCTATGAGCTGTCGTGAACTCCCTGCTAAGTTGATGTTTATCAAGCAAGCTCCGCTGAACTGTTCTCACTCTTGAGCGTGGAGCCACTGAGATACTGTGCTATTGAACGTGGGGACAATCATCTTGGCGGCTTCCCCTAGAGCGTGGATTCGCCAAGAGGCTATGCCCTTGAACGTGGGAACCAGCAAGATGTCTAGCGCGGGTTCCCCTAGCCCGTGGATTCACCAAGAGGGCGAGCCCGCCAATGTAGCTATAACGATGCCTAAAAGCCGATGCCCTTGAAAGTGGCAACGGCGCCTTTAGGCCACCAGCTCATGCCTTCTGCTTTCGCCTCGCTGGGGCCTGCACCGAGAGGTGAAGATGAATCAGAACGCCTCGGGTCGCCACTGGTGCACGTAGTGGCCCACATTTGCACAGGACATGATATGCCCAGATTGAAGTTCATATACTCCAAACCGTTGGTTGGACCAACGAAACCTCTGGGAAAAAGTGGGTTCTGCAGGGTTGCTAACCCCCCTCACGCACCGAATCGATCACGAGCTGGAGATCCAAGACCTGTGCCATGGTCATCGAGTCGGCCAGTCTAAAATACTAGGGTTCATTTCATGACCATTCCCGCCCCAAGTCGAGGTGGTCCGCGGTGATCATGCGTGTTGCACAGAACCTGTTTGTTCAGATTTTGATTGGCCCTCACATGCTTTTCATTGAAACCCTAGCCAGTGCCAGTGGCCTGAAAGGCAAGCCAAAGGAACTTTTTCTGGGGTGTTCGCATTGTTTGATTCAACAGAGGCTAAAGGGCACTACTGAACATGGCTACAAAACACAAGGGTTCAGTGTTTGGCTTCCCATGGAATTTTCCAGATGATGAAACGACCCCATCCATTCCTTTCGGATCAGCCTATTGGAGGGGGGAAGGTGATCGTATTCCCTCCTCTGGCGGCTGGCCGGCTTTCGGCGGTCGGTCGGATATGACTGAAACCACCCCCAAACGCTTCGGGGGGAAACATGTGTTTGGAGGACACCCCAACGAAGTGTAGGTGCAACAACCAACCCCTACCCCATTGGGAAGCGTCATGGCGCTCTTGGCCCATTTCCTTTTGAGGCTCGGCCCACCCTTTTTGTACATTTCCCTTTTTAAGCATCACCCCAAAGTGAGGCGTATGCCAACCCAGACGATTTTTGTTGACACACACACACACACAACCATAGGTGGCCTTGTGGCAAAATAGATGGCCCTGGTAAATGGAATAAACCCCGCCTAAACCAGTGGAACCCATCTGTTTTCAATCAAACTAACCGATCAAAAGGACACCTATGCACACCAACACTCACTTCAAGCCCGAGCTGCCGATGTACAGCGGCGGAAAGGCCATGAAGATCATCCTCGCAGAAGCGCAGCGGAGGCCAACAAGCACCCCCGCGATGGTCACGGGGAATGGATACTTCAACCAAACAAGCCGGAAGGGGTCTGACAAGAAAAAACAGAAACACAAGAGCTTAGTCACAATTGAGGGAGTAAACCATTTGTAAATGGTTGGCCCCTTTTATGACTATAATCCAAAACCGAACTCTTTTTGCAGTATCCTAGTGATTCTCCCCTCTTGCCGGAAAACCCACAACACACGTTGCCCTGAGAAACCCAAATAGAAACGAGCGGTGTTTGTGGACTCTCATGGGGCACAAAGGTCTAGGGCTTGTTCAGTGGAAAGTCCGGAAATGGACCCAGTGTTGGCAGTCGTGACTTGAAGAGATTGTGCAAAAGCCCAGTTGAGGGGTTGGCCACGTCTACCAACCTCAAAGGGCGCAAACTGGCCACGGCTCATCTGTTCCAAAACGAACACCTTGGTTGCCACCCACCCCGTCTTGATCTAAGTTGACTGGCCAAGTCCAAGCTGTCCGGACACGGAAGCGGTGAGGTTCCCTAGACCCCAATCACGGCCCCCCTCGCGCCCATTTTGGAGAAACGGACATCCAACTTGGCTGTGGGTCAAAACCAATGGGATCCCATTCTGTTGGTAGGTGAATTCACCACCCACTTTAGAACCTACAGTGGGGATTGGGATGTTCACTGGGGGCTAACCGATTTGGATTTTGACCCACAGCCACTTGGAGGGCCCAGCGGAGCAAAAGGACGCCGGGGAGCCCCAGCACAGTGAAGACGCCGCACCAGGATTGCACGCCTCCGCCCAGAGAAATCGCACGGGGGCCCTAAGGAGCCGGCAAGGGCCCAACGGCGGTTCAATAAAACCTGGGGCCCGTTGGCTTTTCCCCGGCAACTGACTGTTAGGGCAAAGTGGTCTGGACAGCGTCAGCAACTTGGCGATGGAGGGTTCAGGCTTGCAACGCATCCTCGAACTCACTTGGTACCCAAAAACATAGGCCCTCGTCAAGAACAATGACTTAAAACTTCTGCCTCGGCAAATGCCATCGAAAAATTGCCATGCCTCGGCAAATGCCATCGAACAAATGCCATGCATTTGCCACGTGAGATTACAACAATGCACTCATACGTGTCCTTTTTGAACAAATAGATGGTCCTGGTATAATGATTGAACTACCAGGTGAACCAGGGCCCTCTATTTTTCAACCAAACCAATCAAAAAGGACACCTATGAATGCACTGCTCTGCCAGCAAAATACCAAGCGCCGAACCGCATGGCCTCCGGACAGGGGCCCTTGAAGCCAACGAATCAGGAAATGGACCCGGAGAAATTCGAGGGGAAAGAAGCTGTGGGCACGGTACGGGAGAACTGGGTATTTGGAGGGCTTGTTTTGTGAAGTTCCGGCGGGGTCCAATCCATGGATTTTGGTTGACCTCTTCCTTGGTTGCAGGAAAATGTGGATCCATACTATCAAGCACTGCAGATCTCACAATCAATCCACAACCTGAAAAAAGAGATGCTTAAGTAAAGAATCTACATCACGTTGCTGTTTTTCCTTTTTTTTCTCATGACCCTAGCACCCTGTGGATGGACAAACTCGCGCACCTGGTAGGTCTACCCCAGTCTTCATAGAACGCCATCAATTCCAACTCATCCCCAGCATTTGCCCCGGGCTGCTCTCGGTCACCGGCCTTCAGCCATATCAAGGCGAAGTAGCAACAGAGACCTCAGATGTCCGCAGCATCTACCCCACCATCCAGGACCAAGACAACCTACATGGTGGGTTTTGCGTTTGGTGTGCCTTTGCAGCAACCTGAGAAGAGTACCCTCAAAAACTTCAAACCCAAATCAGGGAGCCCCAAGCAAAGGCCATACATGGATTTTCGCTTGTTTTACCCCCGAATCGGTCCCTCCAGGAAGGCTATAGACCAAAATTGGAGCGGTGTTTGGTGGTGTGCGTGTGATTGTTCGGCGGGAGGGGTAGAGGAGCAGTTTTATGACACACTGACACAAAGCGGGCGCTCTTGGGCACAAGCAAGTGGGGCAGGAAACAACGAGTTTGTTCAAGAAGTGCACCACATGGATTCCGAACCCTAAAGGCTTTGACAGGTGGGCGTAAAACAACCGGTTTGTTGAGGATGTGAGCCATGGTTGAAACTTCTTATTTGGCCATGGGACAAAAACCCGTACCCCCAGTGAGGTTCTAAAATGAGTGGTGCACCTATCCCAACATGGTACCATTGGTTTTGAACCATGGCCATATGGCCTATGGTCATGGTTCTTTGGATCCTCAAGGTGGATGACCATCTCTGCTAACCCCCAAGTAAAGCGATCGATCCCACCCCGCGCTCGGCCCACGTAGACATGGCCTCCCCAAAACAAGGAGTCAGGCCCAACCCCTTCTGGCAGTCAAGATTTGGCTCCTTTTCTCCCAAGTCTGCCCTTAGCCACGTCACCTGTTCAAAACCTTGGTTGACGTTGGAAGGGGAGCAAAAACTTGAATTTTAGCGGTTCAGTCGGGATTTCCCACTAAACCACAATAAGCAAAGATGTAAAGTGTTTCCCAACAACAACCATGTTTTCTTGGCAGCAAGTCCAAACCGGGGGCCGAATACTCTCCCCGACACGGAGCCCAAATAGCCCTACGTTTGACAGGAATGACCAAACATCCCATGGTTTCGAAACGGAATTGGGATCCATGTCGCAACAGCCCAATGGCCTTCACCCAAAGAGACCCGACAGTCAAATGCTTACTTTCCGTGTTTGCCTTTTGGGGCCAGTGGTTGTTTTTGGATGTTTGCTGTGTTTGTTGTGTTTGTTGTGTTTTAACATTTTGACACTTACAGACCAAAGGAAACTGAAAAGGAAAGCTCCGGCCGATGTC
Organism: Effrenium voratum; assembly: GCA_963377175.1. Lineage (NCBI taxonomy): Eukaryota > Dinophyceae > Suessiales > Symbiodiniaceae > Effrenium > Effrenium voratum. The sequence goes on along the minus strand of CAUJNA010003461.1, from coordinate 127,666 downwards.
TCGCCACGAAGACTCCGAGTCACGGAGGGCCGACCGAGTGCCGCGCAGGACTTGCATGCCCAACAGCGACAGCGCCGCTCCCGCTGGTGTCTACGCAGGGAGCGTGTAATTCAACGGATAAAACCGTAAGGCTGTATATACGAGGGAAAAAACAACAGGAAGTAGAACCTATTAAAACGGCCAATGTTTGCTTCGGATCCAAACAAGGAGCGTGCTAATCAGGGGCAGCCCAAGCTGAAGATTACATGTGATTCCATGGGTTTGCAGACCCCAGCGAACGGGTTCCCAAAAGAACCGCAAAACAAGGAACGCCCCTCCTGAGAGTCTGGCTTTCAAAAACAGCGCTTTCACAAAAACAAGGCTGGCAAAGAAAACCTACCAGACAAGGGGTGAGCTTTTGGTTATTACGCTGGGAAACGGAAACCAAGGACCGCCTCATATCCACCCTTGACCGATAAAGGAGGCCAACTCGCCTCGAACATCTACAAGACCAGGATGGCCGTGTGTCAGAATGCACATTTTGCAGCAAACAGTTTGTCCCCGACCCCGAGCTCCATCACTACGAACCTGTCTGTGCCAGGTTTACACGAAGAACTTCTGTCGAGTCATCATCTGATTCCATCGAACTGCTTGCTCATAGCTCTTCATCGTTCTACTTCACGTGGCTGCTTTGCCGCAAGGCTCCTTCTTGCAGTTCGGAGTCCATGTTGGCATCCTTGCACTGTTTTGATGAAGGAGTCGAGGTGCTGGACGGCTCGGGATCCGCTTGAAACCGCTGTCAAGACCTGAGCCACCGTCCAGCGACCGCCTCCTCGGGCTCATCATGGACCAACTCTGCGCGCACCGTCGAGGTCGGAACGACCGCCTCCGACCGCGTTGACCATGTGGGCCATGGTCAACACTCCTTGGCCTATGGTCATGGCTCCCGAAAAAAAGGGTTAGTCAGGGTCCGCCCCTTTTAACCCCAAGTGAAGGTGTCGACCATGGCACACGCGGGAAGAAACTTGGGAAACCTGTGGCGGACAGCTCGCGGAAGGGGACTTGCCTGTTTTTTCCAAGGTAAGTTCGCCTCCTTGCAATCAGAGATGGGGGGCAACTCTGGTGAGGCCACATTTCCCCGAATAACATCACCAAAACTCGGCTGCTTTCTGCTCCCCTGCTGAAAGTTATAATGTTTAGTGGTTTAATGGAAAACCCATTAGTTGGCAAAAAGTTAAAGTCCTAACATCCAAGCAACATGCAACAAAGAAAAGGGAACCCATCTGAACTTGGCTCCAAGTACCGCAAGGAGACTCGGCAGGAAGTCGCGAGCCCCGTGGCGCTAAGAGTTCTCTTCAGTGGACTCTTCACATTGAAGTGGAACCGAAAGGAGATGCCTTCCAAGGGATTTTCTGGCGTCCATGTTGGAGATGCCTCAAGGGCTGATGAAATCTGACCCCCGTCTTTCTACCCAAAACCCCGGAAGAGGGCGTTTACCCAACTGCCGCGAGAGGAGTCTGGGAGGCGCTTCAGCGGTAACCGGTGCGCTCCGGCACACAAAATGCTGAATCCACGTGAGACAGACGGGGGACCCGTCAGATCTTCGAAGACATCAATGTCCAGATTCCGCTTGTTTCGACCAATGCGAAGCCAGCATTCCCAACCAAGTACCCAACTTCCCAGCGAGCTCAAAACCCCAAATACTTTTCTTTGGGTTGCCCTTTCAGCAGGTCAACAAGGCGCTGCCACCCGCATCTCACCCTCCCAGGGTCGACCGTCCGGGCAGTCGTGGGTTTTGTTGGGGCACAAGGGCTCCTGGGCACATCCGACCGTTGCTCATTCGGATCTAAACAAAAAAACTCGCCTCCTCTGCTATAGAGCCCAGGATGTAGTAGGACAGCGCTTGCAACATCTGGTTGATCCCTGCCAAGGACACAGTTCCACCTTCCTGACTTCGTCCAACCCGTTTCCTGACTCTGTTTCCTGACTCGCCCCTTACCCGTTCCACCTATCCCTCTTTTGGCGGGTGTGTTTTGCGAGGCTGGGTAACCGTCTTGGCGTGACCGTGGCAGCTATCATCTGCGTTTCCTTTTTGGACGGAGCATCTCCTTGGCCAATTGAAGTGGGCCTCCTTTTGGCCAGGTACTCAACCAAAATCTATTGCCCCAACTCCAGAGTTGCTGAGCCGACCCGTGGCCCAAAAAAGGGAGGAATTCACGGAAAACTGAGTGTTTGGGCTAGGGGGAGAGGGTTGTCGCACTGTGGGAAACATGTAGTAGCCCTTATTCGCCAGTGCTGAAATATGAACAATCCTGCTCTTGGGGACAGTGATTTGCCAGAAAGAGAAAGAAGAGAAAAGCAAACACAAAGAGAAAGAGAAAGAGCAAGAAGGGAAAAAGAAAGAGACAGAGACTCAGAGAGCAAAAAAACGAGAAAGCGAGAGAGAGAGAGAGAGAAGGAAAAAGACGACGAGAAATAGAAAGAGAACTATAGTGCATCTATTGTTGAAACGTCCGCCAACCGGCTTCGCCGGCTTTACTGGCACAAAAACCAGTAGAAGGTATACCCTACTCTCAATACCAGCTTGGGTATGGTGTCCTCACCGAAAACCATGGTTTTTTCTTCAAACCATACCCCTGAATGAGAGTCTACTTCAGCAGGGTAGAAAAAGGCCCACTGGGATGGTCCGGGACAAATTGCAAAGTGAGCAATTCATGGTTGCAACCCACCAAAGCCATGGTTGTAAGTCTCCTCTCCGTGAGCACTATGGTTGCTAACCACTTCGCGTTTCGTCCCAGACCATCGTAGGGTGTGGAAACCCTTCCCCTGCCCTGCACTGCTCCGAACGCTGGGTTTGTGGATTCCTTCCCTTAAATTGTCGGGCTAGCAAACCAAAATGTCCTCTTGGGGCGACTCGGTGAGACCTGCGCCGCCGCCATGCGCGAACGCGCCCGCGCGCGCGCGTGCCTAGCGCCATGCACACGCGCGCGTAGGCGTCGTAGAAGAGCCACCGCCGCTGCTCCTCGCATCCGGGACAAAAGCGCGGCAGTTTTTCCCATTGACTCAACTAGGTCCTCCAGTAGAGAGGACCTAATAAGGGTACCCTTTTTCTGTGGTCTATTTTAGCAGGAAGACCCTCCCCCAAAAAAGGGTGAGGAAGGGCACTACTGGGGGTCCGTTGACTCGAGCACCATTTTCCACAATGGCATCACCAGTTTGCAGTTCACACACTTCCGATGGAATCGCCAGAGGCCAAACCTCAAATTGGCGGATTTTCTGCACCACCCAAAAAGTGCGGACTTGCCACCTGAATTTGCTTGTTACCCACGGAGCTCGAAAAATGAAGAAAAATACACCCACCAATCAACCAACCAACCAAGCAACCAACCAACCAACCAACCAACCAACCAACCAACTAACCATCCAACCAACCCCCAAAAACAAAACTGCTTTTGCTAAGCCATGATCTCAACCTTTGATCAGCCGCTCCTTCAGGAAGCGCCGGAAGTGATACTCGCGATCAGAGAGGGCCTGGCGATCAGGGATGGGATTCGGTCGGCCGAATCCGAATCGAGCCGAGTTAGCGTCCAGACACACGCGGTGGTCGTTTTTGAAGGGAGAAAAGAAAAGCCTCAAACACGGCCGGCTCCAAAATTCTCAGGTAATTTGGGCCCCCGGCCTGGGAAAATACCCCCATTCCCGAGCATCAAAAGCTCTTGATCTAGTCAATTCCGACCCACGCTTAAGCTCCCATCAGAAATACGTATTTTCTTTAGGGGATGGCTCGTTGATGCAAATCTCCTCCAGATCGTTAATGAAGTCCGGGCTCGGCGCCAAGGCGTCAATGGATTTCTCCACCAAGAGCCGCTCCAGGAGGTAGTATTGCAAATTCGAACTCCCGGGGATCTGATAGTTCTTGCCCGATAGTGCGTGAGCGATACGCCACAGACGGTCATTCTCAGTCACCAGCGCGCCTGCCGCCTTTCGAATCTCGCTCACTTTGTTGGCAATCGTACCTAAGTCCCCTTTTCCACCATGGAAAGCTGCATCACGGTTCACGCACACAATGACCATGCCCCTGCATACGTTGACGAGGTCTGATATCGCCTTTGATAGGGAGTCAATGAGGGGTCTGGCGGCCACATGCCACTCATTTCCTCTCATGTACATCCACTCCGAAAATGGGTGATGTTCCTTTTGGATTCCCTTTACCAACACGGGTTTCCTGTAAAACGAGACACTCCCAAATACTTCCTGCTAGCCCAAAGTGGATACCGGCTTTGGATGCCCGGCTTGATGGCTCAAAAGCAATTGGCAGAATGCATCCGCATTCTTCCTTGGCAAGACCCTCACCAGGAAGCAGGGGAAACCTGTTGCATTGATGGCAGGTCAACATGAGCGTCAAAATGTGCCGATACGTGCTAGCCAGTTCTGAAGATCCGCGCTTCGGCCACAGGATCCAACGGATAGAAAGAGAGGGGCTAGGATGAGTTGAACGCTGGAGTGTTCGAAGCTTAAGCTTCGGCGAAAAGAGTCGGGATAACTACCAAAATCTCCGGTCGATCCCAAAAGGCGCCACGGTCTCATAGAAATAGTCAGCTTCCCTCCAAGTCGGTTTGAATTGATGGTTTGGGGGTTCAGGGGAAGGTTTGTTGCCATTTACCCTCTACAAACACCAAGGGTTCACATCCCCAAACCACCAATCCAAACCACGAATTCAGGGTAACCTGAGTTAGGATTTTGTTGTTTTTCCAGGACATGTGAAAACTTGTTTGGCCAGCCTTGCCGGGTCACAAAGGGAACAGGGGAACCCAAATGAAAAAATGCTGGGCCTACAAGGTGAGTTCAGCCCGATGTTTGGCATTCCCCGTCTAGAGACGGACAGACTGATCTGTGGGCGTGCATGGGAAAAAGCGGGTGCACTCCAAATCAATCGGGGGGACGGGACGGGAAACCCCGCTGAAGCCTCCTGAAAAAAAAGAAAAGAAAGCACACCTTGCTGGTCTGGGGATTTGTCATGGGGCTCTGCATGGAGGAAAACCCTCGGGGCGGTTTATGGAAGCCAACCTGAAAATCACGAACTGAAATTGCGGAGTCGAGTCCCTATCCCTATTTTCAGCTTTCAATGGGAGACTTGGAGCCTGGTGGTTTCGTGGTCAAGGTTTCCCATTTACCCTCTACAAGAACCAGGGTTCCAATCCAAATCCAAACCACCGAAGGTCCCCATCAAAGGTTGCAATTTATCGGTGAGTTCAAACCAACCTGCCGCTGGATGTCCAAAAGGGGAAAATTCAGAGACCCAAAAGGACGGGTTCCCTGAGATGTCGAGACCCAAATCCTGCCTTGGCACCTTCCTGAATAGCCAGGCTCCTCGGGGCGAGCGCCGACTGCCCGTGGAGCTGTTTGCGGGACCAGGACCCCTTGTTGCTTACAGGATCTCGCAAAGCCAAAACCGGCGGTTCCCTTCCAAACATCAAGCTTTTAGGCTCTCAGTTGTTCAGTGACCCTACAAAAAAAGGTAACCCTTGGGGAAGACCATTTTTAGTTGGGCAGCCACCAAAACAAAAAGTGCCACTGAACAACTGAGGGCTTAATCACCTAGAGGAAAGGGGGGTTCTTTGATATAGAGTCAGTAGTGTAAAGGGAAACCACCAGATCTCACACCCATCCCCCCCGGCCCCCGGCCCCCCGAACAAAAAAAGAAAGCATCATGAGCTCAGTGGGGAGATACAAGCACCTCCCAACATAGTCCCTTCGAGAGCAATTTCTTCCGACAGGGTCCTGAAGGCTTCATCCGACAATAACTACTTGAGAAGGGGTGACACGAAAGGTAGGATACTGTAAAGTGGTAATGAAAGGAAGGGCGTGCATCGAATACCATTCAGGTGCGCATGGAGCTCGACAGCTCGACTGTGCTAAGAGGCAATGTCCGTTCCACGAAAAGGGGAAGTACTTGTTGACCATGCAAATTGGGCCCTCACGCAGCGAGCAAGGGACAAGGTGCACCGTGACTTGACCAGCAAAACGGTGCTTGTCAGCCGGCCGAAGTGTGAAGCGAAGCAAGCGAACAGAGCGGAAAGAGGAGCGGAGCTGCCAGGGGGGGGGGGCCAGATTTCATTGGTTTTGCGGCCGGGCCGACCAGACCCCCTCAGTCTAGCCTTAACGCAAGGACAAACTCAAACTAGCCTGCTTGAGGCCAACAATCCACAGCCTCACTTTAGCTTCAGCCCCAGGGACTCCGCAAAACTGCACCCAGCCTTTCGGAACAGGGAGCTTTCAAGAGGAGACCCGGCAGGAAGGCCACATTGAGGTCTACCAAAACATCATCCGGCTCGACCTGCTTTGCAAATGTTCAAAGGGAAACCAAAGGGCGACCAATCACTTTTTTGGGCCCCCAGCTTAGAAAACCCATTTGTCTTGGTCCCTTTGGCACAATCTCGACAAGAAATGCCAGCTTCGAACTGGGTGTTTGGCCAATCCGAATCCTATGCCGCACATGTTGAGTCGGGCCCGTGCAACCTCATCTCTTCAAACGTGGATTTGAGTTCGAGTCCGACATGCCATAACCCTTAATTCGTACCCAAAGGAGTAACCAAAAAGCATCTGCCTCAAAGTCGGGGAGCAAATCGCACAGTAATTATTGCATGGTCAAGCAACTCAGTAAGTAGGCTATAACCAGGGTTATACTTGTGGTAGCAAAAGTTTCTTTCCTTATACCTATGGCTATAACCTACTTGCTAAGTACTTTGAACACCCAAGTTGGCGACACCACTGGGTCTTTTGACCACGCTATGGCCGGGGTCTCGGCGGGATAGTCCTGAACCTATTCTAATTTCTCCCCTGGGTCGATTAAAGAGATACATTTTGAGGACTCAAAATGAGTCTCTTCGCGTCGCTTTTTTGACTTGAGGTTGCTGACCAATGGTAAACCAGTTTTTCAGGGCTCTGGGGAGGCTTTGAAGGGTCGCAGCCGGGACAGAGAACCTTCCGGAACCTCGGATAGGAAAAAGCGCAAAGGCTTTCGTCTGGGGAAAATGGGAACCGCATGGAAAACTCAACCCAGCAGTGCCTACACCCATTGACGGTGGTTTTTCTACGAACATGGACAAGCGGCTAAGGTTTGCAAAGGCTTTGCTATGAACCCAACTAAACCAGGTAGAAACCGCAATGCCTACTAAAACCGGTCTCCCTATATTTCCCCCTTACACATCACCAACGCGCTGGTCCAAAAGCTTGTCTTTCAAGTGGCAAAGGGAAACCTGGTTGCTCCGAGCCCCCCGAGCCCCGGTCCTCAGACACGGAGCCCCACCGGGGGTCTCACTTTGGAAAGGTCGAAGGGGGGACTCCGTCGCACCACAGACCGGGAAGAAGAAGGAACACATCAAAAAACCAGTCTGGGGCCCCTAAAAAAAGGCACGCCCAAAGAAAAAAGCCTTCTGGGCCCCTAAAAACAACGACACACCCAAAGAAAACACCCTTCTGGGGCCCCCAAAAAAAACAGCAAAACATTCTGGGGCCCCCAAAAAAAACGCCGCACCCAAAGGAAAACCATTCTGGAGCCCCCCAAAAAAACACCCAAAGGAAAAACCATTCTGGGCCCCCCAAAAAAAACACCCAAAGGAAAAACCATTCTGGGGCCCCCCAAAAGAAACACCCAAAGGAAAAACCATTCTGGTGCCCCAAAAAAAAACACACACACACACACACACCCAACAAAAAGTCGACTCTTCCTGGAGCCCCGAGCTCTACTTCAGTGCTCAGCCCGGCTGCGGCCCTGAGGCGAGACTGGCAGACCCAGTCTGAAGACCTGGCCCTTTCTTGGGGGGTTCGGTGGTTCTTTCTACGGGTTAAAGGGGGTGGTAGGGTTTTTAAGGCCTAGGGTTGTAGGGTTGTAATGTGGTTTTAAGGGGGGGGGGGGGGGTAGGTTGTTTTTTGGCCAGGAGAACAACCCCCCTTTAGGACAACCCCCTTTACACCCCCCCCTTTAGGCCAGGACAATCCTTTGTTCTGCGGGTTGTAGGGTTTTTAAGGTCTTTCGGCTTTGAGGAAAACATGTCCGGTGACTTGGACATAAAGATATTGAAAAACGCTGGTATTTGGAGGACGAACACGAACTGCAAGAGGGTTTTGCAGGGGGGGAAGCTGGCCTTTCACCACCCAATTCCCTGAATGTCGCTGCCGAAGGTGTTGGGCCTTTCTTACGGGCTTGTTCACTAAATATTGGAACCCCCTGAAAATGTCTAGTTTCCTTTCAGTTTCACTCGAAACTCATCGAAGCCAAGAGCTAGTTTCAGACATACCCAAATTGTTGCAGATACGGTAGGCCCAGCTTGTTGTGGGAAAATCTGGGTTGGGCCAACAATTTGAAACCAGTTTTAACCACTGCTGCTTGAACATCGACTCCTTGCCCCGTACCGGGAAAGAATGGTCGGAGTGAACCAGGTTTGCTTCCCAACCCAGTATGCTAGCAAAGGAAAGCGTCGTGTTCCCCATGTGAAGCTGAAAACTAGCATCGCCCCAAAGCAATTTCGCAAGCATGGGGCCAGCCTAATTTTCACGTCGAGCTTGCGCTGCTCTTCGCTGAGTGGCTTCCACTGTGTATCGAATGCACCTACCAGTGTCCTGGTTGATAGACACCAAGTCTGCAAGTTTGCGCACTCTGGAGAGCAGCACGTGGATAGTCAAGAATTCACATCAGCAGAGCTTCTCTTTGCAAGATCAAAATGAGCAACCAGGCCTGGTGCCGCCGTGGCGCCTTGAAGCGAGTAGAGGCTGCAAGTTGTCCGGCAGTATCAAAAATCCAGCTCGTTGAGCAAAACACGGTCAAGTCAGCTTCCCTCTAATTGGTTTGGATTGGTGGCTTGGTGGTTAAGGAGGGGTCTTGCATTTACCCTGCACAAGAATCAGGGGTTCAAATAACCACCAACTAAGGGTTTCGTGATTAAGCTTGCTTGCCGGCGCAGCTGCACGACGCCAACAACTGTCATGAGCAAAAGCGCTTGATGCGGTCAACAACTGTCATGAGCAAAAGCGCTTGATGCGGTCAACAACTGTCATGAGCAAAAGCGCTTGATGCGGTCCGCAAATTATGGTACGCTTGCAAATGTCAGTGTTGGTGCTTCTGAAGCGGAGCCATCTTTAAAAAATGACAGGGACAAAATAGCATAACAAATAACAAGAGAAGAAAACAAAGAACCAACACAAAAGAAGGAAAAAAACAGGGGAAAAGCTGTGAAACTCGAGGACCTCCCGCTACCCTGCCGTCAAACAAGCCGCAAAGCCAACCCACATCCCAACGCGCCCTGTGCCGAACCCCGAATCCAGCTTCCGAACTTGGCCGGCGAAAAAGAAATTTCGCGCTGTGGGCCTGTGGTTATCCCTTAACCTCCCAGCTTGTCCACCAGAGGACCCCACCATCCCATTCTAACGAGGGGTTTGGGGCAGGGTTGGGGAAACTAAACCTTTGGTGTACTTTCAAGGCAAAGCAAAAAGAGGTTGCTTAAACAAGTGGTTTCAACGTGTTTTAATCACCATGTACTCTGGGCCACAACTTGTGCGCTGGCCTGGCCAGCTGCGCTGTCTCTCGCCGCAGCAACTGGCTCGGATACGCCAGGCTTTGATTGAGCAACCCACGTGGAACGGACCTCGACTAAGGCCAAGGTCAACGGCGAAATGAGATTTCGCCTGCAGATCGAGGACTTGAATCATTGAAGGGTACCCAAGTCTAGCAAGCGGTTTGGATGCGCTTTCTCTGGATTTCACCTGTTCTTCCCCTGTTGCTTCCTTTTCAGTACTCTGTTTGTACTCTTTTAAAGTCCTAAGGTGTGTGGATCCCCAAAAGCCGCATCCAAACCGTGTTCTAGAGCAAGGGGTTGAGAACATACCCCGACGTGCCCCTGTGAGTCCAAAAACGTTCTCATGGTTTTGCCCCCCAAGAGCTCGCCATCAGAGAGTGGAAGCGGCCGCAGTTCCGCGTGAAACTGGGTTCGGATCCCAAAACCAACAAGAAGTCATGACCCCCAGCAACCAAGAGAGAACAATGGAAGGAACGGGCAGGCGGGAATTCAACAAAATAGCGAATGTTTGAGCAAGTCCCGCGATGGAGATCCTATTCAGGGAGGGAAACACTGGTAATACGAATCTGGAAGAGTCCGCGGATTGTAGAAATCAAATTGTGAATACATTTTTCGGAAGAAAAAAAGGTAGAAACAAGTGGAAACCAAGCAAAGAAAATCAAATTGATATCCTATCGAGACAGTTTACGTTTCGTACATAACACAAAAGACAACCAACCAATGAAACGGACGGTCCAAACCAATCCATCCACCCAATCCAAATCAATTTTCAACATGCTGGCCAAAGTCCACAATGGAAAAGCCCCGCTTGAACAATCCTGCCGAATGACTCTGGCACACCTACAGCCCCGGTCACCTCATGAAACGACAGCGCCCGTTCTAGCGACGCTTGATTCAAAGGCTGGTTTCCCTGAAAAAAGGGGGCAAAAAGGGGCCTCCCCCACTAGAGGGTCTGGGACACGGGAAATGAGTTGCTTTTTTTAATGGGACAACAGGGTCCAAACATTCTTTGGGAGTTGGGTGTGATATTTTAATGGGGACCCTCTGATGAACATCATTTAGGTGGCGATTTATGTCCACTAACCAATTTAGACATTGTTCCCAAACTAAAATTCCTCGCCAAATGGGATCATGTACCCATGAGACTATGCAGGGTATTGTCGAACTGCTGGCTGTCGCCCCATAAGGCCATCGTCCCTATGTCCAAAAGTCGTCTCTTCAGCGTTGCTCCAAGGCACAGATCGAGCAAACGATCGATCGCCCTTTGCAAAGAGAAAGCCTAAGTTGTTTCCAAAGGGTCGACGGAAGCCTCCCATTGATTTTGGAAGCCTCCCATTTGAATCCTTTGCTCGTTGGCAAGTGGGTAAAATGCATCACCGCCCAGTTGCTCCCCAAAATAAACTTGCTGGTGCGATAGGTAGGGAATGAAGGAAGGAACCCAGGGATCCCCTCAAAGGAAACCATAAGGGATGGTTTCTCATGGGGTCATTCCATTTCTCATTCCCTTCTGAGCACCGCCCCCCAAGCCACGAGTCCCGCCTGCCGCTGTTCCTCCTGCTCCGCGGTCCCCTCCTGCGCCTCACCGCTCCAAGGCGTGGCTCAACAGGAACCTGGGTACAGGGTTCCGTTTGTTGACCCCAAGGTGGACTTAAACCCAGCAGGTTCCCTTGAAATCGACCAGCCCCGGGTTCAAGTCCGCGGGTTGTCAAAACCCAAATCGGTTAGCCCCCAGCGAACATCCGATTCAATCCAACCACTAAAATAGGTTCTAAAATGGGTGGTGCACCTATCACAAAATGGTACCATGGGTTTTGAACCATGGCCATGCGTCAAAAATGGTTTTGGACCCCCAGAAAATGTGAGCTGTTCTTTGGTCTGCCTTGAAAGCCAAAAGAGAGGGTTCCCGAAAAAAGAACAGACACACACAACCATTTGACTGTGGTTTCCCAAAAAGCAAGCCTCCGAACAGAGGGGGAATAACATTGGTTCCACGAAGGTACGCTTGGCTACGGGTCTGTTGACAACAAATAACTTGGCCTCTAAAGCAGAAGTCGAAATTGTCCATGGCAGCTTTGGCAGGGCATTGTTTTTGGGCTCACCTACCAACCAACCAGTTGGACAACCAACTCACGACGCAAGCAAGCCAGCAAGCAAGCACGCAAGCAAAAAATGCGAGCACTTGGAGTAGGGGCAGGGCAGACGCAGCTATGCCTGAGGTTGCCGAAGCCGCACCGAACTGACGGAGCAATGACGGAACGAAGCCCAGTTGGCTTTTGAGGGCACCCTTGTTTGGCAAAACGGTTGTCACGAGAAACCAATTTCAAAGCAACCATTCTTCGGGAGCAAAGGCTTCCCCTCTGGTTTTCCTTACCCTCAAAAAAGGATCGGAACCCCAAAAGACCACCCCAAAAGGGGTCCCCTACTTTGAGAAAGCACCTGAGAAATATGCGAAGATCAAACCTCCACTCCGCAGACCCTCCGCTCAACTCCGCCTCTGCCAGACCCAGTCGCTTTCCCAACTGCCGGAAACGCTCCATCCTCGGCAAGCGCACCGAGCAAGCGCAACCATCAGTGCCGGGGTCCTCGGTTCTATGCGTAATCGGCCAGGGCCACAAAAGTGTGGGGCCAGTGTGGGGGGTCAATATATATATATATATATATATATATATATGAGAGAGAGAGAAATAGATCTTAGACATACATTCAAGAAAGGACATACCGAAGCCAGAAAGGCGCCAAGTTTGCGGGGTTGGGAACTAGAATGCTGCCCTGTCCCAAAACATGGCCACAAAGGAGTCGCTGGTTGGAGTGGGGTAAGTTAAGTTTGTTTGAACCAAACCGAAAACCGAATGCGCTTTGACATCCAGAAATGCTCGTTTCTTATTGTTGTTGTTTGCTTTTTTGTCGCTTTTCCACAGCGATAACGGAACTCAGGCTCACAGCTCAAGACCTTGGTCCGGCATCGTCTGGATTTGTGGGTCAAGGAGCCTACAGGTGCTCACCCGAGTTTTCCAGGAAGTGGTTGCCATGGCATCCACTGGAGGAGCTTCCACAGGAAGTGGTTGCCACGGCTCAGCACTCCGAAGATCTCCCTGCCTCCAACCACGGCACAGCTGGCGTAGCCGGCGCTTATCTCGCCTCACCGCGGTCTCGCACATCCGGCGATCCCAGTAGAGATGCGGCAGGCACGTCTCCAGCCACGAAGTTTGGATGGCAGCCGCTCCACGAGCGCGCATGGTCCAAGTGTCTCCTCTCATCTGCTCTGAGGGTAGAGTCGTGCCAGCGCGCTTCCCTGATGTGAATGTAACACCAAATTTGGCCCTTCCGTAAGACGAACTTGCCAAGAATAACTGCTTTGTTCTAGGGGTTGGCTCCATGTCCATTCTGTTCAAGCATAGTGCGTCTCGAAAGCGGGCTGTTTTTGACACAGGCGTTTTCCAGAAGCTCGCAAAAACCCACGGGCGGTGCAGCAGCTTCGTCTCAGGCTGGCGCATGGGAACCAGCGGGGCTCTTGCCACCTGAGTGCCAAACTCCGCGCCCAAAACTGCCAGACCACCGGAGTCCTCAACCACGTCGGCTCCTCTTTCTTATGGTCTGACCCCAATGGTTTCGGCTTTCCTTTTGGGTTTAAAGCCAAAAGAAGACACCCCCGTGCCGGTAGAACCAAAAGTCAATGGGTGAAACGGAACCTGCTCATTTGGGCGTGTGTTTCTTGAAGGGACTCGGCTCACCTTGGTTGAAACAAGAATCACAATTTGGGGGGGTGCCCTCATGTTGACACATGCTCAATTGTGCCATGGTCAAAACTCAATGTCAGCCATGGGCATTCCCCAAATTGGAATCCTGACCATCCCCCAACTAAAGGGGTCAGGGTTCGTCTCTGGTCAGTCAGAACGTGTTGTTTTCAAATGATAGATATTCTTAGGGGAAGCGGCAAATGTCTGGTAATGTGGTCCCTGAAAAAGGGACAGAAAGGGCCAAATACCAATGACTACCCTTCCGACTTGGTCATTGCTTTGATCGCAACCTTGACTTGCAAACTTCTCTTCTCGTAGAGGAGGAATTGCAGGGTTTGACTGTTGGCCCCCTCTTTGCCACAAATAAACTCCCCTTTTCTGGGAACCCTCTTTAAGGGGAGCTTCCTGGACTCTATCAAGAACAAGAAAGCGCACGCAAAGTGGAGAAAATGCGTGGAGTATGGCATACGGCTCGGCATCCAATTGAAAGGAAATACGGGTGTGTCTTTTTCGAGGGTGCCCCCTTTTTGGGGCTGTTTTGAAGGGAAAACCGAAAGCATTGTGGGGGTCCCCTAAAAAAATCGCAAACCCATGTTACTTCCAACGGGAGACCCCCTCCAAAATGGTTTGTGGACACAAATCCCCATGTAAACGATGTGGACATGGGTCAAAATCCCGTAACATCCCAATCCCCACTAACATAAACTAAAATGGGTGGTGCGCCGGTGAGCTTTTCTTGGAAAAGTCGATGGCCCTGGCAATAAAACAAATCCAACAAAGCGCCATCTGCTTCTAACCAAACTAACCTAGAAAGGACACCTGTGGACACAATGGTTTCACTGGGGATCCTTCGCTTTGGGCACTTTGTTTGGACGAGTTGATCCCTTGTTTCAAGACGAATCGACGTTGTACTCACCCCGAGCTAACCGGGGTAGACCGAATGGTCACTGGGGAGTAGTAAAGGGAAAAGCGGGAAACATCGTGAGGTCCAGTTCGGGTGTTTAGTCTTGCTCGGGCTTCCTTTTGAAATTTGGAACTGAGATTCCATTTGATTTGGGAGACTCCTTTTGAGACTTGGATTTCAGTTTCCATGTTGATTTAGTATCGGTGGGTATGACTTTCCATTTTATTTCGCATTGCGGGGGTGTCCTTTTGAGATTTTGACAAGGGGCCAGGCCACAAGACCTTCTCAGAGGGCCCCTAAAGCCAAATTAGGTGGGCCTGAAGTGTGGGCAGTTTTGTGAACACAATGACCTGTAACATTTCGGACTTTTTTAGGGCGGGCCCAAGTCTGAAAGCAAAGCCTGAAGCTTCACCAGCATCACCCGACTTGTCTAATCATCAGCTGCGCTGTGTGCCTTTGAGCGAGGCCGCCCTACCTGTTGACCATTTTTTTTGCTGGCAAAGTGCTGCTCAGACCCAGGGACCCAGACCTCCAAACATCCTGACATCCCCAGCCTGTGTCATTTTGGTTTATCTTCACCCCTAGTCAGCATCCCCATCCTCACCCACCAACCTTCCAAGATAGCGCCCTGGGAGCAGCTGGAAAGCGCCATGTGAATTTCCTCCAGTTTGGGGGGATCCTAGGAAAGCTCCAAACCCTCGCAAGCCCTTTCCCAAGCCCTCAGAAGCCTGCCCAGGCACTCCCAAGCCATCTCGCAAGCACTTCCAAGCACTCCCAAGCACTGCCAAGCCCATGTCGTGATTGGCTTTTGATGCGCGCTTTGCGCGGCGAGCGCGCGCACGCACTCGTGCACGCACACACGCGCTGAGCTGAACAAGACACTGGTAAGAAAACACACCTTTGGGGAAGCTGAACCTTGTGGATTTTTGGGAGGCATCTGTTTAATGGTGTACTCGTTGCTTTTGGGCTGCCGGGGGGGATGCTTGTCTTTTTTCCAGGTGCATTTGTTTATCATAAGTTGACATTAGGCGCCCCCCCCCCCCCCCAAAGAAAAAAAGGCTGGAGAACCTTGGCAGCGGAGGAACCTTCCGGGGACGCGTTTTTCGTGGTCTTCTCGTTCCGTTCCTTCCTTTTGGGGGGAGGGGATGTGTGTGAGCGTTTGCTTCACTCCGTTCTTTGAACTTCCGGGCGGCCCGCCCAGTCTTTTTTCCGACAAAGACTGACAGGGACTGAGGCATAGGTGGCCTTTTGGAAACATAGATGGCCCTGGTCAATGGAATAAACCCCACCACAGGGATCCTTACATTATACACCTGAACATTGCCTTGTAAATTGTGGTTTCCCTTTGTTTCGGTGTTGAAAAAGCAACATGTTTCAAAAGGTTGCAAATAAACCCCGCCTAAACAGTGGACCCCTGTTTACCGAAAACCTGACCAGATCCGACCCCCGAGAGAACAAAGACTTTTAGCTGGTTGAATGGAAAATCATGGAAGACCAAAAGGCAAAGTCAAAAAGGAAGCCGATGAAAAGGACTAACTGATCAAACTATTTTTCGTCCAACTAACCGATCAAAAGGACAGCCACGGGCTATCGACCCAACGGAAGCGCGATTCGCGCCTCCTCTAGCTCCTTGCGGGTGGGGATGGAGAGCCGGGCGAAGCTGGTGAGCAGGCGCACGCCTCAGCGAGAAAATTCGCATGGGGGGTCTCCCTTGGGGTTGGGGCTTGTTTTTTTGTACGTGTGTTGTTCGTCTTCTTGTTTAACGGGACACCAAAAAGGCGCCAACCATTTTGGGGTACCATTTTGGGGCACCAACCATTTTGGTGTTTTAATGGGAAACCAAAAAGGCGCCAACCCATTTTCGGGGTACCAAAAACAAAAAAACACCAGAAGTAATCACGTTAAACTGGCCTGCGGTCATTTTAATCCTTGTCCTCTGGTGGTCATGGTGATGGGGACACCCCCAGTGTGGTGAAAAGGACAATGGGTAGAATCTGGCCCAAGAGGTGATGCTTAAACCACCCAATTGGGACATAGGGAATCCTCATCTGTTTTTTGGAAGCTGATTGTGGCAACATGCAACATCAAAACCATCTGGCCTTAGCATGTCTTGTTCCTTGTAGCTGCCTTTCAAGAGGGGTCTGTTCTCATCCTTTCCCCTCTAAATTTCAATTGGCTTTGCCTTTCCAATGCTATCAAGGGGCCCCAGGGGTGAACCCCCTGGAAACCTTTCTGGGGAAGGCCTGCTCTCCCCATTTTGTCTGGCAACATACGACATCAGTCAACAAACCGGAATTCCAAGGGTCGTCAAACTGGAATTCCAAGGGCTCCCCAGCACCAGTTTGGCGATGGTCCAGCGATATGGTGCCAAAATGGTTCCTAACTTCGCACGTAAGCCTGACAAATTATTCTGTTTTCGGGAGAAACGGCGCCCTTACCCTCCAAAATTGAGTGTTCTGAAAAATAAAGGATCCACAACTCATAGTCCAGTGAGTCGTGGACAGGTGGGAAAAACTGCCATAAGGTAGGGCCCATCTTTGTTGTTCACTGACCATGGGCATGAGGAGCCTCACAAAAAACGCCACATGAGGCCCGGTCCAATGGAGTGCGATGCCACCGACGCGTGCATGGACAGCCACCTGAGGCTGCAAAGGTCCCGAAGGACCGATGTGTTGTTTCAAACAAAAACAAGAACAAAACAAACAAACAAAAAGCAAGCGGTTGGGCTCCAAATCCTTGAGACGAATGGTGCCTTAAAGGGCCTAGACCGAACAAAGAATCTGACCTCGAAAAGGTCAAGAGTTTCAGATCCAAAGCCTCCATCAGCGGGTGTTCATCGGGATGTCCACGGATTTCGAAGAAGTCATGAAGCCAGGCCCCAGATAAACAAAGTCCCCCCAAAAAAAACACGGCAAGCGGACACTAAACAGGGCCCTCTTGATGCATCTCCTCAGGAATGGAAGAGCCTACATAGGCTGATCCACAAGCTATAACCATTGGCAAATGAGAACCTGACTTGAAGGCGGTTGCGGATGGACCATGATGGACCTGCCGAAAAACGGCGAACAGATGCTCCACTTGAACCCAAAGGCAAATGAAGCGCGGTCGAAAATGCAAAGGTTTCTTCAAGAAGTAGTGAGTCCCCTGGTTTTTGTGGGAATTTCGTGAGTTCCCCCAAGCCCCTCCCAAATGGAGCATTGCTAATCCTGGGGAAATGTCCCACCGAACCTGAACCGACTCCGACCCCGGCACAAGAAACCTGCCAGTCTGAGCCCTCGAACTCGGCTCCCAAGCGTCCGTGCCAATTTGGATCTTAAGCTCTGCTGGGATGATACGAATTGCAGTGAGGAATTCCCAGACACCTTCATGCATCTTCGATCGCAATCCAATGAGGAGGCCACCATTTGCGAAACTTGGTGGTCTCTCTAAAAGGTCGCGTCCCTGGATTTCCCTCATTGACAAGTTGCTCCAGTTCACTCCTTTCCATTGATTTGCGCTTTTTGCGCCAGAAGCCCGAAAGCAGTTGGAAGTCGGCATTGACCCCTGATGGATCTTCCCAATCAGTACGACGGATCCCCTCCACGGGGTCCCAAACCGGATCCTGGGCAAAAGGGCGAGCTAGTTGTATGGGTGGCTGCGTGTTTTATTGGGGCTGCCAGCCCAACTTTTGGAGTGGCTTTTGAAGGGAAACCAAAGCCGGAGTATGGGTGTGTCGAGGTTGGTATAACCACCCCAAACAAAATGCCAGCCAGCCATTCAGGAGGGTTTCCCTGATGAAACAAACCATGGAAACGCTTGGAAACTCCAAATCATGTACCCTTTGACACTGAAAAGCCGGACCCCGGATATGGCCCCCATGTTTTAGCAACCTGAAAAGGGTCCTTTTGATCTCCTTACCACGGGGGGGTTTTGGAGTTACTTCCCTCACCAACTTCTTGGACGACCTTCCCTCATCTGAGGCTCCGGCACGGAGAAGACCAGAAAGCCACAGGCACCTCACGAGACCCGCCCTTTGACCCAACTCCCCAGACCGCTTCGCGGCGAGGCCTTTGGCGGTGAACCTGTGAAAACCAAAGGTTTACCCGCCCGACAAACATGGAACCTACGCAGATCTAGGTCTCCAGATTTGAGAGGTTAGAATAGGGGCACCAACCCAACTTTTTCTGTAGTTTATTTTAGTAGGGGAACCCTCCCCCAAAGAGGGTAAAAGGGCACTACTGGGGGACCTAGAGATGGAAGACCATGTTCCTGGAACGGATCCCTGTGCAAGTTCCGTGTTTGTTGGGAGGGTAACTTAAGCCGCTAAACACGGGAGCGTGCTGTTGCTGTTTCTGTCTTTTTCCTTGTTGGTAGAAGCATCTCTTTTCAATGGGAGTGGACAGGTCCCGACAGCCCTAGATTCCATGATTGGAGGGGGTACCCCTCATTTCCTCCCTCATTAGAGTTGCCCCTGGGTATAGTCAAGAGCACTTTTGGTATCAAATAGACCCTTTCGGACAGCACAGGCCCCAGGAACACAGGACCAAACCAAAGGCCTGGTATGTATCAAAAACCAGCTCAAAGGCTTCAAAATGATGGTGTAAGTTCGGAAACCCCACAAACACGTTGATTTGAGTTGGGAAAGCCAGAAGGCAAAAACGAGCGCACTGCGTCCAGAAAGATCTCCAGGCCCCAAACAAATCTTCGGGTGGCATGTTTGGCAACTTGTCAAAACCGCTTCCAGAGCCGAAACCCACCTGGCTTTCCCAGGCTGAGATGCGCCGGATGCCCGCTGTTTCAGGTCGTCGCCCAAGTTGAGATCGCTCGCTGTCACTTGCATGGCCTTTCAAAATCCTCAACTTCCCAGGTGTCCCACAACAAAAAGGGCATGCTGCAGCAACCCCGAGACGAAGGGAGGTACTTGCTCAGGACAGCCTGGTTGTTTGACAAGAAAATACCCGACACACGACCCTCGCAGCTCGAGGCGGAGCAAACCGCATCAGCAAGGACGTCCATGCCGAGAACGCGATGCGCCTTTTTCCCCCTTAGGCTCCGGCTGAGATTAGCGATCAGAAAGAAGACCTGGGCCACGAGAGAAGCAAAAAGTGAGGCTTCGGTGTCCTCTCGCAGGTTCTTCACGAGTCGAGGACGATGAATGGATTCAACGTTTTGCCGGATTCGACCAGTTGGAACCGGGGATCTTCGGATTACTCAGGGCTCATTGTACTTCTCGAGCACTGCATTTACAGGAACCCTCGGGTTTTGGGCGGCCTTTTTGTTTAATGAACGGTCAAAATGACACGGGAAACTTTGTGAGTTCAGATCCCGTGTTCCCAAAAGGACCACAAAATCCGGAGATTCTGACCACAAACTTCCTGCGAAGGGTGTGAGCACCTCGCTTGCAGTTGAGCGGCGACCAAAAAAGACTTGGTCTTGCTCTCCGACGCGCCCTGCGCAATGCACAGACCGTCGCAGACCACTTACAGAGGGGGGTATCTACTGCATTACATTCTTATATGGCCATGGGTCAAAATCTCGTACCCCCAGTGAACATCCCAATCCCCACTAAAATAGACTAAAATGGGTGGTGCACCTACCCCAAAATGGCACCCTCCAAACATGCATACCTGGAAATGTCCTCGAAGGTTCAAGGTCGAATACTAAGCCATGGCAAGGAGAGCCTGGATTGCAGAGTGACTACCTAAAGGGGCGATCGGGTACCTTGCAAGCGGGTAAGAACCCAGGCTTAAAAACCCACCTGCCATAATTGTGAGTCTCCTAAGTGGAATATAACTGCGCTTGTTACCCACTTACCAAGTACCCCGATCGCCCCTTTGAGTGGTGCTTCCGGCGACCTTCAGTCGTCCATGGCCATCTTTCCAGGGCTCCTTTAGCAACCTGACTCTGGATTGGACAAGCCGGGGACACGAGCCAGAAGTACCTAGAAATGTCCACCTTTGAATAGCCAGCTTCTTCACACCTCCTTTTTGTTCAGGGCTTGACATCATACCCTGCAACGAGTGTGTACTTGGAGTGGGGGGATGCTTGTTTAGGCTTTTGGTGGTATGTCTATAATCCCTTTTGAAGGGATGATGATCACACTCCAATAGCTCTTGGTTGTAGTTGATTCCCAGCCCGGTGACGACTGAACGTCGCTAGAAGAAGGAGACTTCGGGTACGAAATGGGTATGTACTGCCTTCTTCTTGGGCTCACTGAAATTTACGGCCAGGGGGCCATTTATTTGTAGAGAGCATCTAACTATGCAGCTCGCCACAAAAGGGCGCTTGACCTCTAAAAGCGTTGGGTGGTCGACTTGTTCAGAGCCAAACACCGGACAACGAGTCGAAAGCCTCAATCATCTGGTTCTCACAGTAGAAATGAATACAGAACCTCAGCGGCTTGAGGCTTCAACTTTTGACTTTGACACGCAATTCATTTGCTGGGCATCACAAATAACCACACAAACAAAAACAAAAAGGGGGAAAAACAATGAACAAATAAGCAAGCAAGCAAGCAAGCAAGCAAGCAAGCAAGCAAGCAAGCAAGCAAGCAAGCAAGCAAGCAAGCAAGCAAGCAAGCAAGCAAGCAGGCAGGCAGGCAAGCAAGCAAGCAAACCAACAAACAAACGAACAAACTAACCAACCAAACCAACAACAAACCAACCAACCAACCAACCAACCAACCAATAAACAAAGAAACAAACAAACAAACAAACCAACAAACAAACAAACAAACAAACACGCAAACAAACACACAGACCAGCAAACACGCGCAAACAAACACTCAGACAAGCAAACACGCAAACAAGCACACATGCAAACTAACTAACTAACTAACTAACTGACAACCAACCAACCAACCAACCAATTAAGAAAGCAAGCAAGCAAGCAAGCAAGCAAGCAAGCAAGCAAGCAAGCAAGCAAGCAAGCAAGCAAGCAAGCAAACCAACAAACAAACAAACGAACAAAGAAACCAACCAAACCAGCCAACCAATAAACAAAGAAACAAAGAAACAAACAAACAAACACACAAACAAACACACAGACCAGCAAACACGCGCAAACAAACACTCAGACAAGCAAACACGCAAACAAGCACACATGCAAACTAACTAACTAACTAACTAACTAACTAACTAACTAACTAACTAACTAACTAACTAACTAACTAACTAACTAACTATGTATCTAACTAACTAACAACCAACCAACCATCCAAGCAAGCAAGCAAGCAACCAACCAACCAACCAAGCAAAAAAACAAACAAGCACACAATCAAACAAACAAAATCACAAGCAAGCACGCAAACAAACACTCAAACAAGCAAACAAACAAACAAACAACAAACACACAAACAAACAAACAAGCAAGCAAACAAACAAACAAACAGATCAACAAACAAACAAACAAACAAACAAACAAACAAACAAACAAACAAACAAACAACAAACAAACAAACAAACAAACAAACAAACACGCGAAAACACAGGGAAACAAACAAACAACCAAGCAAGCAAGCAAGCGAAACAAGCGAGCAAGCAAACAAACAACACAACACAACACAACACAACACAACACGACACGACACAACACAACACAAAGCAAGCAAGCAAAGCAAAGCAAAGCAAAGCAAAGCAAAGCAAAGCAAGCAAGCAAGCAAAACAACATAAGCAAGCAAGCAAAACAGCACAATGCAAAGAAACAAGTGAAAAATGAACAAACAACCAAACAAACAACGAACAAACAAACAAACAAACAAACAAACAAACAAACAAACAAGCAAACAAAACAAACAAACAAACAAACAAACAAACAAACAAACAAAAGAACAAACAAACAGCAACAGACAAGCAAGTAGGCAATAAAACAAACACAAGAAGAAACGATGAAGAACACGTATTGTGAAATTATATTCTTACACAAGTTAGAGCTTCACAATGAACCCGAATAGTTGCACTGATCTGCTTTAGAGCCCGAGAACCATGAGGGGGGCTCCAGTGTTTGATCACTCCACTGACTTCTGCGTGAAATGAACGCTTGGTGACTGAACGTCAGGAATCGGTTCAGAACCAACGTCAGTCTACCCTGGCTCAAAGAATGAGATGATCCTGGTAGTTGCCATGCCGATTCTTTAGGAACCCGTGGAATGCTTGGCTCAACCCCCACCTCCAACCGACCCTAACTCTTCGGCCCTAGACCGAGATTGGGAGGGCGTCAAAATTAGGCCCCTAGGGTATCCGTCTCAAAAGGCCGCGGCCAAAACAAGTCCGAAAACCTTGGAACCGGCCAGATTTTTGGAGAAGGCCCACCTGAAAGTCTAGCTTGGAAACCGAACAGCAAGGTAGATGGATTTTGCCTCACTCCAATCTTCTCCTCAAACAGTTGGGCGCCTTTTGCCTGTTCTGGCTGTCTGTTGGATTTGCTTTGAATACCCACTTTTTTACGGGCATGCTTTGTCAACCCCTGAAAGTGTGGGGGTGATTTGCTATGGAAATCTTCGTGGGTTTTACCATGGGAGGAGGTGTAGCGCGTACAACAACTCTTACTACCCACTTGTCTCAGGGTATATAACGTCAATCACACAAAAAAAGAGGTACAAACCACGGAAAACTCATGCTTCAAACTATACCCGTAATAGAGCAGGTATTTGGAGTAGGGGGTACTGGAATCTCACAAGGCATTACTGCGGAGTGATCAGAATTCAGACGTGAGCCAAAAGACGCCAAGGCTTTCTCACAAATCCAAGGCGACTGCTCCAAGAGTAGCGCGCCCACCAAGTGGTAGACATCCATTCCTCGGTCCAATAAGAGGTATCCCAACCAACCCCCGGAAACCTCAACCCTCCCAGAATCCGACGCCTTCCTATCGGAGAGCGTGGATCTCGGCCCATAGCTTTCAGCTGGTGACTTGGACTTGAACCCAGGGAAACTCGCCGCAAAGCTTCCTGTAGGATTCGGATGGGATGATCACATCGGGCGCGAACAACTCTTGCATGGGGCCCTAAGAATTGGAACGGGGTGGAGTACTCCAGCACCGAAAGCCCGTGATTACCAGAGAGGAATGTGTGAACAACTTAGGCCCAGCGATTACTGGAAAACAAGACCCTAGATTTAGGCAGCTGGCAAGTCAAGGATCCTCAATCCTGTGTTTATCAAGGGGCTGGGTGCACATGATGATGTCCCCGAAACTGCGGGGAATGAGTTGCTTTGATGCTCCTTACATTCCCCCTCCCCTTTCTCAGATTCCAAAGTATTCACAGAGATGCATTTGAGTCCCACCAGACAAACCCAAATCACCAGGAAAAACCTCCCGTAAAAATTCCAAGTCCCTATTTTGACACATAGGAAAACCCCCAACGGCACGGTCCTATGGGTTTCAGGCCACCCGTTGGAATGCCACTAGAACCAGCAGCCCCCATGTCAAGCCCTCTTTGCTCCAACCTATTTTTATGGCGGGTCGGTTGACTCAAACCGACATCATTTAGGGACTCCCCCCGGTTTCGAAACTTTTGACCAACACGGAGGAGGCAAGTGAGCAGCGCCAAAAACCGGTCTATTGTGGCTACAGTACGGCCCATATCAAGGGGGTGTCTTTTTTGAGGGTACCCGGTCAATGGTTGGCTTTTCCAGGAAACCGCGCTTTTCTGGTCTTCACCTATTTAGAGACAAGCCAGAAAAATCTGTGCAACCATCTTGAAACAAAAGTCCATGCAAAATGAGGGGGAGGAATTCTCAAAAAGGTGCGCTGTCCTTTTGGTTTCCTTTCCTTGCTCCTAAGTCCCTTTGGTCCAAGGAGCTCCCCACAGTGAGCTCCACCAAATCTCGCAAGTCCTGCGCCAGAAATGACCACCAAAATTGGTGGAAAAAGGATAGATAGGGTGGATAGATGAACACTCTGAAGGGGAAAGCGGCCCTAAGACTCCAATTCTCTCATGAAAGTGGACAGGAGGGATTTATCAGACCACCACGAGCAGAAAGCGCAAGTCCGCGCCCGTGATTGTTGGAAAAGGGATAGATAGATGATTCCGCTATTCCTAACCCTCTTGACGCTTTCTTCCTGAATCTTTCGCGACCAGCATGGCCTATTGAAGAGAAACTGCTCGCTGTGTTTACCTCTTCCGCTTCGGACCCTTGACCCTTGCGCGTCATCTGTGCTTACTGGCTGTCCAAATGAATCCGGAGTGGACGTTACCAGGAACAAAGCGGGCAAAATCATCAGAGAAATATCGTTCGAACCCTGGGGCATTCCTACGATGGAACGAATGATTGTTTTGCCAACAGGACGCGGGCAGATGCGGAGCCTGAGAATGGGGGGATTCCCAGCATGGATGGCTGCCCTTTGGACTCGCTTTTACATCTGCACCCATGAAACAGACATCCATGTACTCCTTCGCGAAATCCCCATAATAACGGAAGGGCTGCTCTCCCCACAGCCGAAGATTGGTCCTCACGGAAAAGCTTCTGCTGCTCGATATTCCTCGGCGAATGATCCCAAGCACTTCCGCCGTATCCTGCCAACATCTCCAAACCATGGGAAAACCCACTTTCTGTGGTACCAAGGTAGGCCATCCCCATGACTATGTTGTCACTTCAACGAGGATTCCCTTGGCCACAAAAAGTGGCAACCGGAAATCCGATTTCCCATAGCCTTGCCCAAAGTTCCTGTGGCGGGATTCTGGTGAGTTCTCGGAATGGTGGACACCCCTTTGTGGGTGGTGTTCGAAAGCACCCGGGAGTATGGGTTCTGCTGGCCCAAGAAAACCCCAAAGAATGAAAACGGTGCCGTTTTGACTCGATGATGGCTGGCACTGATTACAAATCAACAGCAGGCACAGTAGATGGCAGTGCCCAAAATCAATAAACGCGTGCGTTGCTTTGCTGCAAAAAGAAAAGAAAAAAGAAGAAAAACAAAAGCAGAGCGAAAAAAATAAAGTTTGGACAAGGGCCCTCTGCAAGGTGTTTGATTGGCAACAGAAACCAGCACCATCCATGTTCTCCTTGCTCTATTGGGACAGCGGGTACTTGCCTCAGCTTTTGCCCCCCAAGCAAGACACATGTTGCAAAAAACATGTAATTGTTGCCGCATATTTTGCGAACCTCAACATCACACCCACTGTGTGATGTTAACCTGGAGTGGAAAATCCAAGAAAAGCAAGTGCAACACATAACGAGGAGTAGGGGGTACCCTCCTCTCACCCACCCTTTCTTCCGGGCAAAGTTTCAAGAACCAGGCCATGATAAATACCCCATTTGACACCATACCGCGAAAACGGTGGGGGTATGGGGTATGATGGATATGTCTTGCTTCCCCCCTCTGCGATCGGATCTCACAGGGTTCCCCGAGACCCGAAAACACCGGGCCAAGCCGGGCGTCATCTCGTACTCCGCCAGCCGCCTTTCGAAGCTCTGCTCTGCGGCGATGACCTCGAGAGTTCGGTGCAAACCTGAATTCAAGTCAGACGGATGCGCGCGAAACCTCAAAACCTGCACCCGAACCCGAGCCAACGGAGCAAAAACTACGGACAACACATGGAGCGGGGAAAAACACTCAAGCGGGAAGCCGCATGGACAAGAGACTCGAGCCACACCACTTGGTTGCTGTTGACCCCCCTGCAAAAAGTTTCTAACTTTTTGTGGGTGTAGTGGAAAACCCAACTTGGTTTCAACCAAAAGGTTGAAGTCTAAACGATCCAATAGCAGTCCAGACCAGGCGTTTTGGATTCGGAGAAAAGAAAAGAAAGACTCCCGCCTGGCGCTCCACGAAGAGCTCCGGAAAGGCATCCTTCACAAAGCCGCCTCAGCCCATCAGCCCATCGCCCGATCGATCGGGTGGCCGGTGCCGGCGTGGGCCAACAACCCGCCGCCAACCGAACCGGCCAAGTGGGGAGCCCCGCCCAGTCCCTGGGCATTTGTGGGCCCCCCCCAATCCTCCCCGTGCCATGGATACGTAGAGCCGACTTTTTTCCAGGCTCAAACCCTAAATGCCCCAAGGGGCCCTCCGAAACCTGCTGGGGCGCCGGCTCAGGAGCTCCGTCATACCGCCCAAGCGGCGCCGCGCCGAAAATGTTGTTTGGCCGAGGACCACTTCTCAGCTGTTCGGTGACCCTGGAAAAACAGGGAACCCTTCTTGGGGAAGACCCTTTTTTAGTGGGGCAGCCACCGGAAAAAGGGGGGGGGAAAGGGTGCCACTGAACAACTGAGACTTGGCGGAGGGTTCCGAAAGGTGCCCAAGCCACTTCGTTGGCCGGACTTCTGTCCGATGCTTTTCTTTCTTTCTTTTCGGCACCCAAGAGGGACTGCAACGCAGGTGCCACTTCTTTCAGGACCGTTCAAGGGTCTGGCTTCTTGGATTTCCTCGCCAAAACGTGTTCGAAGCTGAGTTCGAAAGGGGAAATGTAGGGATCCCAGACTCGACCCCGGGTGAAGGAAGATGTTGGGTGGCAAACCCTGGCATGCTTCGGCGGCAAAGCAGGAGCTAGAGCAAATCTGGGAAACTGCAAGTGCCTTCTAGGTTTTTTGGGGGGTCCTAACCTCCAGTTGCTTGGGTCTTGGTTGTGGATCGTAAACCAGGACCCCTATCTCACGGCCGGTTTGCAGACTCGAACTTCTGAATCAATTCCATTTGCTCAAGAAGCCAAGATGTCGGTCATGATCGTGCTAGGGCGATGGCTCTTTTGGTTTCAGGTCCTAGCAACTTGCTGTATTGTGTCTTATTGCTTTTGATTTCCTCCAACAAAACCCAGCTAGATAGCCAAGTTGCTGCTTTGCTCTAGACACTTTGCCCGAAAAGTCAGTCAGAGGAGAAACGACCACAGGCGAGCCAGGCTGGAACAAGAAGATCGCATGCCCAACCGGAAGATCGCGTGGTTCCGCTCCCTTTGACTTGAGCCACGAAGGGAAGCGTTGGACCAATCTTGCTGCATGCCACGTCTGGTCCATGGAGGATGAAAACACCGGGCCCCTTTGTGTCATAGACTGAGTTCGAGCCATAAGGAGAGCTGTTGCAACGCAGTGACCCCTTCGCGAGTCCCCTTTTGGTCGGTTTTGCAGAAGGAAGCAAACCCAAATTTTTACGGGGTTCATGACCATCCCGCGTCTGGATGCTGCAGCCTTCCCACTGGAAAAGGCTGGCTTCATGTTGGAGGGGCTGACCAAGTGGAAGGGCGTTCCAACCATAACTCTTGGGCCATGGACATGCTTCCCTCAGTAAGCCGGAAAAACACATGGCTGTGGGTCAAAACCAATGGTACCATTTTGGTTGTTAGGTGAATTCACCACCCAGTTTATAACCTATTTTACTGGTTGGATTGAATCGGATGTTCACTGGGG
Source organism: Effrenium voratum (assembly GCA_963377175.1). Taxonomy (NCBI): domain Eukaryota; class Dinophyceae; order Suessiales; family Symbiodiniaceae; genus Effrenium; species Effrenium voratum. The sequence continues at coordinate 100,164 of CAUJNA010003461.1, read as the reverse complement.
GTACGGGCTTTGGATTTTGCGCCATGGCCAAATGGGCGTCTCAGGTAAGCTGCGAGCCTCGGGTCTTTTCACCATCCCTCTTGGCCCACAGCCAAGGAGCCGAATTTTGAGCGGGTTGGCTTTCAAGGGGGGGGTCCTGCCAAATGCCTGCGGCGCAAGGTGAGGACATGCTGTGGATGGACAAAACCCATTTCGCACCACCCTCAGAAACCCTGGAACGATTCAAATTCCCCTGTAAAATACCAACAAAGAATAGTGTCTATGGCTTGTTAGGTGGTGCGAAATGGATTTCGCAACCATCCGCAGTAGTTCGCCCAAACAGCGACAAGAAGTCTTGGTCGAAAACCCAGCGCCAAGCGCGGGGGCTAGGACCAAAGGTCTCAAACATCTCAGGGGCGAGGGACAACTGGTTCTCCAAATGTTGAAACCTTGGGAACAAAGATGGGAAGGTGTCAACCCCACAAGTTGCCCCTTGTTTCCCCAAAACTTTTGGGAAGGTGTCGACAAAATGTTAGTGTTTTACTTGAAGCCTCACTTTGGGAAGGTGTCAACAAGAACGTCGCAAAGCTCCAAAGGAGTACCAACAAAAGGCGCCTCTCCTAGGGTGTCCCAGAAAGCAAATGGCATCCGCCTGAAGGGACCTTGAGAGCCAAGAACGGTCCCTTTAACAGGGGCAGTGTATCAAAATGGCCTTCTTTCGGCCTGGCGGAAGCAAAGGCGATGCTTCAGATGCTCCTCAAACAAAAATACAAACTGTTCAGACGGCAAATCAGATGGGATGACGACAAGCTAACCCGTGGTGTGCTTGGAACCTAATCTGTTCATTCCCAAGCCCCTCAAACTTGATCTTTGTGGATCTGGCCTGGCCAGTGAATTGAAGTTGTGCTTCGGCCATTCAGGAAATCCACTTTCATTTGTGGATTGATCAATATTCCTGGCCCCCACATGATGTGTAACTGTTCCCACGTCTTCCAACCAATGTCTCAGAAATCTCAAAAAATACTTGTGGTGGTCCAAAATTGTCCACCCAACTCGTCATCCCATGGTTTTCTCCGGACCTTCGGCTCAACGCCCCCTCCCCCCTTCCGAAAACCCGCGCCTCCGCTGGGCCCGGCGGGTGGGTCCTTCAAGGGGCCCTCCAGCTCCTCCCACTGACTTTCTCTCGCCACGGACGGACGGCTTCGGGCGCCACAAAAGACCGCCGGGGGGAGGGGGGGGGGGGGTCAGGGTCAAAAGCTGGGGGTTTCTTGGTGTCGTACAGGAATATGGCAGGAAGTTTTGGTGCAGACCCAACAAATTTGACGGGGTTTGGGTGATTTTATCCATGGTTCGCAAGGGTAGTGGAAAAGATCGCCTTGGAGATGCACCCAAATCTTGCTTCGATAGATGGTGGATTTCGAAACCCGAGCCCGGGTAGACCAATCAGGTTGGGAACATGTGATGAGAAACCCAACCTGCTGAAACCATGGCTTCCACCACACTCTTTGAACTACCTGGCTGTGTCCTTTTTTGAGGGTACCGCTTTTGTGTGCTTTTAAAGAAAACCAAATGGAAAACCGCAATTTTGCAAAAATGAAACACACCCACCTTCTTTGTTGAAAGTCGATAGAAGGACATCCGCTCGTGATATGTTTCCCTTGTGTTAGTGAAAGTTGGCCCCTTAATCGGGCACCCAATAGATAAGAATCGGCCAAGGATGCCACGAACCAAACCATATGATCCGTCGCAGTATGGCAACGGGGGATCTACATGTTGCAAGTAAGCCAGCCACCAACCAGGTTGTATTCCCGGGGTTCTTCTCACCGATCCGTCCCACCCCTTGAAACAAGTTTGGCAAATGGGAAACCTTTGCAATTGCTATGAAGTTGCCACCATATGGCGGGTGACCTCGGCCCCCTAAAATGGCGGGTGTTCCTTGAGAAGCCCAAAGGGCGTATCCGGTCCGAGATCCACTTTGAGAAACTTCCGCATCTGTCCATGTCTCAAAAAGCCCACGAACCCCGGCCCTTTCATTTCTGCGCATGCTGCGGGAAACCAAAACCCCAAGGCCCGAAAGAAAGACGTCTAAGCCCAGCAGGCGAGTTCTGGGGGGTCATAAACCGAAGACCCCACGAGGCAAAGGGGAGTTGTGTGAAGCACCTTCGAAGGGCTTGTCCACGCACTTCCAGTTTTGGCCAATTTCAGCGCTCCCAAAGCGGGCGGGGGGTCTTCAACACGGGGGTGACAACTGCAGGTCCGACTAAACACATCAATCTAAAGCTGACAGGTGTGGGGGGAAAACCCAAACCTGTTACAACCATAAAAGTCGTCAAAGAAGCCTATCCCCTGAGAAAACAGAAAGGTATACCCTTGCTTTTCCAGCAAGGAAGTCTGAAAACAACTAAGTCAATCCGCGGACCCCCGAAATAGGTGCCTTTGAATGTCCATGGCAGTCTCATGTACCAAGAGAAGGCGCCAAAACAACATGACCCCAAACCCCCCCCTCCCCCCAAAAAGAACAAAAAAAAACAAGGAGAGAGAGAGAGAGAGCGAGAGAGAAACAAATACAACCGCCGGCATCC